>CM073777.1:51579636-51962136 GCA_037158775.1 Hetaerina titia
GCTCAATACGCCTTTACAAAAAATATGCGAGTAAATATATGTTTGTGTATGCAAGAGCAAAAATATATACTTCGACCCAAAACAAATAAATAGCTACACATAAACGGCTGGTTCCCAAACATCACCTGCCACACACCTTTGAAGTGGCTTGCGGGATATTACGACCGAAATCCAATTCCGCAAAGAAGAAAGCTGGAGCCCCCTCAGAGCCAACTTTGACACTCCAGGTCAGCGGTTCTCAAAACTCTTGATTGGGTCGCAAACAAAGTCTCTCACACATCCTTTAATATATATGTAAATCCACGTGCTTGGATGAAGACGAACTTATGGGGTCTTGTGGCTTACACCATGGGATCATGGGCAAATACCCAGAGACGGCTACATGGACATCGATTTGAGGGCACATCCTCTATGCTCTGAAAGGGTTGCGACCCACTCTAGGGGTCCAAGCGGGTCTTCGTTAGCTTACGCGACACTCACCGCCCTTTTATGTGAACATAAGAGCGTATTTCTATAGGATCCAATTAAACCCACTTGAAGGGATATGACCACGGTTGTACAAGCTTAGGCAAAGACGGGGAGTAAATAAATACGCCGCAAATTTCAAGAAACTGCGGGAGATGCCGCAACAGTAACTTTTAACGGAGTCATCCGCTACATGTAGCATTACAATGCAACAATTCCGGCCGGACATCGATGGATCCGGGTTCGAATCCCGGGCAAGGCGAATGATTTTTACACCCTGAAATTGTTGCATTGTAAATATGCCGCAAGAAAAAAAACTGTTAGCATTTTAAATATACAAGGAACGTACCTACGGTCGTGAATCAGGTTGTAAACAAAAACATGCTGAGACGGTAAACTTGTTAGCCATTTTGATAAATGGTAGGTGGGGGAGTTAATAGCTGAGACAATGGGTCGCACAGAGCAGTCGTTCTTATGGATTTTTAGAAGGCCGTACAGTCGGGGAAGGGTGGGGTTGGAAACGTGGAGTTTGAAGTGAAGAGATTTGTCGATCAGATGTGAGCAACCAGCTATCACTGCCTTTGTGTCCTGAATCATGCGGTTTATAGGGTTTTTTGAGACTTTAGTGTAAACTTTCCAAGTTTACGGTCTCGGCATTTTTTTGTTTACATCAACTGTTAGCATGATTGATGGTCTACAAGATCACCGCAAAAATAATCTTTTTCAAATAACGATTTTATATACCGAATAAGCATGCTGCAACAACACATAAAACTATAAATAGAGCACATCAAAGAGATGTACTGAAAATCACCCAAGTCCACGTCAATAACCTTAGGTCATATTTCAAAACAACAAGCTGGACGTTCCACTACGATAATGTACGGAAAAGCAAATGTTTTTGCTGGATATCTCACGAAAATCAATTGTGAAGTGTGATCCCCATACTCTCTATAGCCCAGACCTATGTGAATTCTTTTTCTTCCCCAATTTGAAGAAAAACCTTCAAGAAATTTGGTTTTTACTATCAGAAGCGGTGGTGAAGGCGATTCAGAAGGATCTTGCGAAAAATGGTTCCCATATCTTCAAAGATTAGATAAAAGACGTAATTAATGCATTGCATTCAATAGAGACATGACGATGAACCAACAAAATTTTGAGTATTAGTAAAGGTGTGCTGTCTAAAAAAAATTAAGAATATCATTATTTAAAGTCTATATAGACCTCCTAAGTCGAATAGTACTGTACCTTATTCTGTGAAAAGAGCTTAGATGAGGAGGTTTAATGAACGATTAATCCTTGCGACTGATGTAAGAAGAGCGTATTTACAATATCTAACGAGCATTGTAATTCGTAATGACCATGCAAGAGCCTAGTATAATTATACGTAATGTGGAAACACTGCTTGTTAATGCGACTGGACATAGCCATCTAGTCTTTGCAGTGAATACGAGAACGTTACGGCTTGACCTCGAGCAAGCGTTCTCCAATAGGCTTTCACATCAATTTCTTTGATCTCTTGATGGAAAACAAAGTCGCAAAGTGCAATCATTTGCCAATCTGACTACGCGCAGGCTGTCTTCCCATATTTTTTCGTGGAACCTACGACGAAAAATGAAGACTACCTCTAGGCACTAAATGACACTAGGTTCTATTGTCGAATTACCCTAGCACTAATTTTTTAAACGAATATCCCCCACTCCTTAATAAAATAACAATTTTCCAGGTCCATTTTTGCCGAATCGCGACCAAATGACTTGGTTTCCCGTTCCGACCGTATAATCCCTGAAGCAACATTTCGTCTCAGAAAATAGTCATCTTAAAATATCGCAAGAACGTTTCATGTCAATGATTGTGAATGAAAAAACGTGTGAATGAAAAGTTGCGTGTTTTCCATCTCACCTGTAGTAATGATACGCTGTTCGTGATTTCACTGAGTAGAGGTGAGATTGCGTAGGGAAATTAGATCAACTGTTAACGCGAGACATAAAAGAAATGCCTTTCTCTAATAAATTACTTCAAAGAATACGCGTTTACCTTGGAAATCACACATATTGAAGTGAGATTTCTTGCAACAGTTGGCTATGCACAAAAATAGGGTTGGTAAAAAGGAACGAAATACATGAGAAAAGATGAATATGCTCACTCAAAAAGAAGATATCTTACCAAACCGAATGACAATGTAGAACGACGTATGCACACTATTTCATGACAAAGGAATAGAAAGAGAAATACAGGTTAAAATTAGGCCATTATCAGGGTACATCTTTCATTTATTTTCCCGGATCAAATAAGGAAAATGCTTAAAATCGAAAAATCAGAACTTAGTAAGAGGGGAAGGTGAGAAACCATTTTTATGACACTGTTGCGGAGAGTTTTTCCACACATTGCGACAAAAAGGAACTACGTGGAAAGAAAACGGCTTATTACATTTAATGGCGATAAAAGAAGAGTAAATAATAGAGTAATTATGGAATACAACAAGATTGAAGGGTTGTCACGAACCATTCCTCGAGCAGTTTTCTTGCGATGTCGATGACTAACGGATTTGATCGTCATGAAATCGTATGTACAACGCACGAACCACTGGCAAGAATTTAAGATGCATCGAAAGTAAAAGAAATGGGCCTTTGTAATGGACAGATTGTGGGGGCTTATATAAAATTTTACTTCTGATGAGGGGTAAGGCATCTTCTGTTATCGAATCTTTATTTTCGGAAGAACGGTTGGTGCGTTGTGATAAAAATTCACTTTCCCACCTAATCGTCTGGAAAATTAAAAATCAGTTTCAATTGGTAATAATTAATATTAAATCCTCATTCATAATGGAAATCATAATTAAAGCTGATATAATCAACAATCGCATTAACTGTAATCGTTGGCTAGGGCAAAAATTATCTAAATGAATAATTCATGACTAAATGATTTCATTCCATATTTCCCCCGATATTTTTCAGAATAAATTGGTAATACGATAACAACTAAACTTTTAAACCTGGGACACTAATTTCCCAAACATGCATTACATTGGCCGACTTTACCCCGTTTTCGCAGCATGCCGAGCTAGATTCCATTATAGTAATCACGAAAAGCGAAAAGTTTCTAAAAACGCAAATTACACAGGCTTACAAAAAAAATTTTTTTTTTGATGCCGGGAATCTTTGTGATGATTTTAACTATATTTGTAGAGCTGAATCCAAATATGAAATCCGTTTTTATTTAACAGCTCTACTTTTTTAGATATGGCACATCTTACGATTAGTTGTTTTAATATTTGATATACTATATTCCGGAAAACAATTTTCAAAGCTAAATAAATCTATAAGTATACTAATTTATAACCACTCTGCGGTGTTCCTTTTATTTTCAATAAACTGTCAATAAGTTTTATGTATATTTCTATATTGTAGGCCAATGAGATAATTATTAATATAATATTCCCATATCATCATGTAGAAGATTTTTTACGTAAGTAACAACATATCTATATCTTGAAAACTATAGCTGATAGGAAAAAGCTAGTGTCATAATTGGATTCAGCACCCCAATTGTTCTTTAAATCAGCATTAAAAGCTCCGGCACCAAAACCACTGTTGGCCTGTGTTATCATTTGACCAAAAATGGCTATTGTAATTTTCACATTGAAACTAGAAAATGCGAAAGATTGCATCCGTTCAATGCCATAATATATAGCTGTTTCACTAAAAAATGCTTCTAATAAGTAATACCACCCCCTCAAGTGTGGTGACACCAATAATTCATTTTTTGGGCATGATGAGTTTTAGCTGAGTGAGATGTTAGCACCTTATGAAACCAAACTTTGTAAATACACATAAGGACATTACAAGGAGACTCGTTAAGAAAAGTACCTTTCACAAAGACGAGAATGTTGATAAAAAGAACTCAAGTCAAGACATGAAGTAAAGATGAGGGAAAATTTTGATGGGGAGCGTACTTTTTTATGCGATCTCTGAATCTTGGTCGCCGATGCAAGAGGATAAGCGTGGATTGGAGGAGAAAGAGAAGTGGGCCTGGAGGAGAAAGGAAAAAGTGAAATGGACGGAAAGGAAAACAAACGATCAAGTGCTTGGGGTGGTAGGGTAAGGAAAAAAATGTTGTTGGGAGAAATTCAAAGAAGGCAGGAGGAGTAAAGGCATATAAAGAGAGGCTGTGAGGAAATGGAATATTGGATAAGGTAAGAGCCGGGAGAGTTTTGGGTAAGCGAGGCAAATGGAGGAAAAGATTATGCATGTTGGACGGAATGAAAGGAGGTGAAAAGCATGTGGAGATGAAATACAGCACAAAGAAGTTTAGTACCAAGCTACGGGGAGCTTAGAAAAGTGACAGAGACCATTTTCTTTTCTATGCTTCAATGTATTAAACCTATTTAAACTTGAGTTTAGAGGAGTATCTAACGACTATGTAGTTCGAAGCATTGCGATGTCTTCCTCTTTTTCTTCACTGTTTCTTTCTTCGTAACTTCTGCTTGTCTTCTTGCTGTTCCAAAATTCCTCTCTCTTCCTTCATCTACTCCGCCTCCTCAATATGTTCTCCCTTCCATAAGGGGATTTCAACTTTTCTCTTCAGTATTTACTCCAAATTACTCTGCATTTTCCAAAACTATGCGAAAGCATAATGAAAAACAACGTCCCACTTTATCTTTTATTCGACCTCCACTATTCTTCTCCCAAGTTGACGAGCAAATCTATTGCAATTTCAAATGGTAATAAAGTTCGCGACTACGTTTCCCGATATCTGCGTTAGAGCGTTCCCCCGAATCTCCATCAACGCCGCCCCGTAAGCTCTGATTAATTCATAAGGTTTCTCACTGCAACAGAATGATTTAGATTGAGTATAGAGCGAATCTGCATAACCTTTCGTCTTCTCTTCAACTTGGTAACGCACATTGTAAAATCCCGTCAGATAGCTCGCAAATAGAAACCGACGGCCTGGCACTGTACGCTTGAATATATAAAGGGATAACAAGTACATATAGAGGTTCCCGACACATTTCCATGTCAAAAATTACCAATATCCAGTTGAAAATTTCAGCAAGGACAAACTTATCAACAAGACAACGCAATTATTATGCTGGATAAGAATACAGAACTCCAGCCAATATGCTCATGTGATAGCTATGGTACCGGGATAACAATTTCCGAGACAGTTCCAAGTTGAAAATTATCTATTTTCCAGATAAAACTGTTAGCAAGGTTACCTACTAGAGTGATAAGCACGCACCGTTCCTGCCGTTAAGAAATATGCCGTTCCTGAAACACGCCTTCCGCATTATTTGAAATTCTCTACTGTCGACATCGTTACCGTTGATATAAACGGGGGTAATAATTAAAAAATAAGTCTTGTTAATGGAAAAAACAGCTCTTATTCCATAAATGAAACGAAAAATCCGCACCTCTTTGGGGTCTCCTGAGTACTGTGACTAAGTTATTTGTATATTGAGTTATATCCATGAAATAGTTGATATTCTCTATTATTATTATTAGGTAATCTACCGGTTAAGGTAGGTTTTTGGATGGACACAACTATCAAATAAATATTTTGTAACTCCAAACAAAACCCAATCCAGCAACCTAAACTACATCAGGTCCCTCTTCACCTCTGTATACTTCTTTCCTCCCTTCATCCCATCCAACATCCCTATCCTGTTCCTACCCTTTCCTCGCTTGCCCAACATTCTCCCCTCTATTACCTTCTTCAACCACTACCGCTCAATACGCCTTTCATCCATTTTTCCTGCCTCCATAGGATTTCTCTCAACAAACCCCTCTCCTCACCCACCATCTCCAATACTTCCTCATTTGTTTTCCTTTCGGTCCATTTCACCTTCTCCATTCTTCTCCACACCCACATTTCAAAAGCCTCCAATCTACGTCTATCCTCCTGCTTCAGCGACCACGTTTCCGCACCATACATAGCTACGCTCCATATCAGAGTTTTTACGAGTCTTGTCTTAACATCTCTACTCAACGTCCCCGTCATCAACTCCCTCCTCCTTGAGAAAGCCTCCTTGCCTAGCGCAATTCTTCTCCTTACATCCCTACCACTTTGACCGTATTGGTCCAAAACACTTCCGAGATATGTAAACCTGCTCTATTTTTGCCCCGCCTATTTTAATATTTAGCTTAGCCTTTTTCTTTCTGGAAAATCGCATAACCTTTGTTTTATTAATATTGATTCTCATCGTCATTCTCTGTATGGTCACACAACAATTTTCACAACATTCAACAATCGGTACACCAAAGTCGTCTTAAATGGTCAAAACGAGGTCTTGGCATCCTCATTGACTATTCAGCCGAGTTTAAGACGAAAGAAAATATATCCGATTCGCAATTTTTTTTGCAACTTTGCGGGCCCGGTTTCCGGAATCGGCGCACCAAAATCATCTTAAAATGGTCAAAACGGGGTCTTGGCATCCCAATTGATCGTTTGGCTAGGTTTAGGACGCAAAAAAAATATGTCCGAGTCGCAAATTTTTCATTCCCCCCCGGGGGAAAGATAACTGATAACTTGTAAGACTTGCCTTTTTTGTACTCTGCTCACGATCTGTCCTGGGGAAAACACAAACGAGAAATATGCGGTCGTGCTAATAAAACATTGGAATTTGTGAAAAGAGTGCTACGTAAATGCGACGAAAAAGTGAAAGAACGATGTTTCCTTGCCTTGGTCAGGCCCCACCTAGAGTATGCTGCCAGTATATGGGATCCTCAAAATATAAATTTGATTTCGAAATTAGATCGAGTTCAGCAGGGGGGGGGGGGGGCTAGATTTTTCAAACATTGTTATGACCAACGCAGCAGCGTATCCACTCCACTTTGCTAGACAATTTAGGTTGGGATTCTCTTACACAGCGGCGTTTACAATATAGATTAAACTTATTAAAAACGTTTAAAGATGGGCCCTTTTCCGATGACATCAAGGATATAATACGAACCCCAACGTATTATGGTCGAAGGGATCACGAACATAAGATTAGAGAGATAGACTGCAAGACTGACAGGTTTAAAATGCCATTTTTTCCAAGAGCGATTAGGGACCAGAATGATTGTATTCGAAATTCCCCAGGAGTTAGTTCATTACAATAAGTATTAACATACAGGTTAGGGACTGCGCGAGGATATGTATGTATATATATGTTTGTGTATGTACATAAATGTATGTAAGTGTATGTATATGTATGTTTGTATGTATATATGTATATATATATGTGTATATATATGTATAAACATGTATTATTATTATTAGATAATCTACCGTTTAAGGTAGGTTTTTGGATGGACACAACTATCAAATAAACATTTTGTGACTCCCCACCTAGAAAACTAATCTATATCAGGTTCCTCTTCATCTCGGTGTACTTCTTTCCTCCCTTCATCCCGTCCAACATCCCTATCCTGTTCCTGCCCTTTCCTCGCTTGCCCAACATTCTCCCCTCTATTACCCTCTTCAACATTCCACTACCGCTCAATACGCCTTTCATCCATTTTTCCTGCCTCCATAGGATTTCTCTCAACAAACCCCTCTCCTCGCCCACCATCTCTAGTATATATGTATATATGTGTATATGCATGTATGTATGTTTTTGTATATATGTTTTTCGAACAGGTTCCCCCCACCTTTCCTCACCTATTTGATAACCCCAACCCCCTTATCCCTTACCCTTCCCTCATGGTGCTACACCCCCTGCCACACATCTTTTTTGGTGGCTCGCAGGGCATTTATGTAGATGTACATTTTGACAGCTTGACGTTCTAAATTCACTTTGAGGTCACTATTGGAGAAATTATAAGTAAAATCCTTGATATGGTGATGATATAGATGGAACAATTAAAGATGAGTGAAGGTGCGTGAAATGTCTAATATTGTACGCATCTCGAGTGAATGGATGAATGCTATTTTGCATCGGCATTTAGATATGGCTATCCGCAACATAGGTGCCGCGGATGCTCACACTTCACCAAATACGAAATCGTTTGGCATATTTCGAAAAAAAGCGAAATTGTTAGCGGGGATTCTGCACCAAAGAAGAACAAGGCCGTTCCTCCAACTAAGAAAATTATAGCAACTTCTTTTTGGAATCTGCAAGGAATGATCCACATTGCCCATTTGGAAAATGGTCAAACTACTATAGGTGCATGTGACTCATCATTATTGCAACGTTTTAAAAACCGAGATGTAAGAAAAACGTCCACGATGGGTTCACCAATAAGTTATTTACATCTACGTCTGCATAATACCCTGCAAGCTACCGGCAAGGTGTGTGGCAGAGGGTGTAGAACAATCCTTTACATCACGACAACGCACCAGTTCACTCTCTGCAATTGTGAGTGAAAAATTGATGGAGCTACAATTCCCAGACTCATTTCCCACCTCCTATATTCTCCAGATTTGTCTCCTTCGGATTACTATCCATTCTCCAAAATGAATAAATGTCTGGCAGTAAGGAGACTTCATTAAAACGTTGGAATCGATTGCTTCAAACAAATGCCTATTTTGTGTTTGCACGAACGAATTCGAATGTCGTCGACCCCGAGGGCTCAGTGCAAACACTCAAAATAGACGTTCGCCGGCATGGAGTCGGGCCCGAATCCTTTCACTTCCCGTCTCATCCGGCTCTCTCCCGGGGAAGTAAACAGGTCCCCGAGGCCCACCGCATCCGCCCACCCTTTTCTCACGGCCCTCGACTAATCTCCCCA
Source organism: Hetaerina titia (assembly GCA_037158775.1). Taxonomy (NCBI): domain Eukaryota; kingdom Metazoa; phylum Arthropoda; class Insecta; order Odonata; family Calopterygidae; genus Hetaerina; species Hetaerina titia. The sequence continues at coordinate 51,588,816 of CM073777.1, forward strand.
AGCGCCTTCTCAATCACATTTCCGACCCGCCTCCGCCCACGTCGCCCGCCTCGTCCATTCAAGGAGAAGCCGTACCCTTTCGCACATCCCCTTCCGCTTCTTTTAAAAGGTTAAGAGGGGCCCTATTGCGTCGTAGTCCTCTGAATACACCCCTGCGCCAACGGTTTTTCAACGCCGACGGAGATACTCGATTGTTCTTTTCCCCTGGCATGGTAACAGTGGTTCACCACCTGTTGGAAACTAATTTGGGGAGAGGCTAAGAGTGAAGATACCTTTTATCAACGAATGAATTCACAGATTCTTGTGCTGAGTGAGCAAAATTTAACATTTCAAGTTTGTAGTTATTATTGAATACATAAACGAGGTGCATTCAAGTTCTTAGGTCACCCATTTTTTTCTCGTGACTTAGAATAGATAGAGAGTTATGGTTGACCTTAAAACATGCGGGTAATCTCTATGAAGACAAAATAATGATGGCTGAACGGTGCGTATAATGAAAAGGGTTCGTATGGCTGCAGCTAGAGAAATGAGCGTTTTCAAGACGTAAATTGCGTCAGTTAGTGTACAAGAACAGCGAGTAAACATCCGTTTTCTCCACTTGAGGGGTTTAACAACCACAAAAATCCATCGTCAATTGAGTGAGACTTCTAGTGGTGATTGCGTTATGGATATGATAGATGTGCGTTCGTGGGTGACAGTGCAAAGAAGGCCAACCTTTCTTTGGTAACGAAACCTGGAAGACCTGGCCACCAACCAGCCACTTTTTCATTAGGCAGAAGCGTTCTGAACGCCTACAGAATCATGAACACAAGAACATGCACTTTTACGGGAAAATTATGTAAATAACACACAGAAGTTTCAACTTTCTGGGGCACACAGTCTGCCAGAAAAATGAGGAGACCTCATACTTTAAACGTATCTAGTAAACAATGAGGTCAGTCGACGTAAACCACATCGGTTAGAGCATTTTACTTAATTAGGAACTGTACAAAAAGGGGGACGTGGTGGAGGAAATTACGTTAGAGAAAGAAATTCTGACAAAGATTTTTTTAAGGTTAAAAAATGAAAATAAAATGGGCTCACTGCAGCACATGAGTATAACACATACAGCATGTATACTCACCTAGATGTACAAGGCAAGATTTAAAATAATTCCGAGCGCTGGAAGCAACATAGTTGTGGAAACATAAGTTGATTGCGAGTGAAATGTATGTTTCTTGGCAGCTAAAAATATTTTGAAGCTTGACTTGAGACATACACTTATGTTAAATCCTACTGAAGTAATAGAATGAAATGAAAAATAGACGATTACTAGCGCTAAAGTGGAAGGCTAAAGGACTACGCAAAAGGTATTTATGAATGACACTATACCTAAATATATATATTGCAACAAAGTTAGTCGGTAAAAGGCTTACAATTGTTAATTTTCCGATATAAACATGGTCCACTTCATATTAGGCCGCCAAAATTGTTACAAAACATTTATGGGAACTTACCTACATGCCAGCGAGGTAGCAGCTCATTGGGAAAAGAGTATTTTTAATGAGCGAAGAGACTCTTTGGCAAAAAACTCTTCCGTCCGAATACTAGGTGATCACTTCCGTCAACCCTTTAAAAAAAATAAAGCCGTGTGATTTATTTCCTACCAGATATTCTGGGGAAACTATAGGCTACAAAAGGAGAAGAATAGGCCGCCCATACCAAGGGGTTTCTTTTAACCGGGTAATTGGTTGGAGCCGTAGAATAAACTCCTCTTTGAACTGCCAACCCATTTAAACTGGGAATAAGTAATGATAAAAGGGATGGGATAATAATGGCGCCTAAATAGTTTTCCAAGGCGTGGATCAAGACTCTCTCAGGAGAGAAGGCGGTGCCAAGGCCTCAAGGTGAATTAAAGGTGAGAACTTTGGTGCCATCTGAAGAATAATTTCAGTGGAACCTACAATTCTTTCAAAGATTGCCAAACGGTGAGCCCCTGATTACCTGACTCTGAAGGCAGAATAATTCCAGCGTAAATAATTCGAATCAGCAATGCACTTAACTCCTTCCTTCCAAGGTCGCATTTATAGCATTGGTTGACACTATCCCTACTTGGGTGCTACGTGGGAACACTTCAGTAACGCAGTACGCCGGCCGTCGGATGGGACGTCAAATTTGGTGACCTCTTGGGGCCTACAGTGATTAGATGAGGCTAATTCCGTTGCCGAATTTCTCTCTACCCTTCATCTACTCCCTGAAAACCTAGCTCTAATGGAGCAATTGACCTTTAGCTTTCAGCCGGTTCTGATTATTTCTAAAAGTATTATTATTATTAGGTAATCTACCGGTTAAGGTAGGTTTTTGGATGGACACAACTCTCAAATAAATATTTCGTAACTCCAAACAAAACCCAATCCAGCAACCTAATCTACATCAGGTTCCTCTACATTTCTGTGTGGAGTACACAGAGATGTAGAGGAACCTGACATCTAACATCCCTATCCTGTCCTGTCCTTTCCTCGCTTGCCCAACATTCTCCCCTCTATTACCTTCTTCAACATTCCACTACCGCTCAATACGCCTTTCATCCATTTTTCCTGCCTCCATAGGATTTCTCTCAACAAACCCCTCTCCTCACCCACCATCTCCAGTACTTCCTCATTTGTTTTCCTTTCGGCCCATTTCACCTTCTCCATTCTTCTCCACACCCACATTTCAAAAGCCTCCAATCTACGTCTATGCTCCTGCTTCAGCGACCACGTTTCCGCGCTGTACGTAGCTATGCTCCATATCAGAGTTTTTACGAGTCTTGTCTTAACCTCCCTACTCAACGTCCCCGCCATCAACTCCCTCCTACTTGAGAAAGCCTCCTTGCCTATCGCAATTCTTCTCCTTACGTCCCTACCACTTTGACCGTATTGGTCCAAAACACTTCCGAGATACGTAAACTGTTCTACCTGCTCTACTTTTTCCCCTCCTATTTTAAAGTTTAGCTTAGCCTTGTTAAAGTATAACGCTAGTAATTTCATCCATCTCATTAAAAAACTAATTAAAATCAATGTCTACTGCTTTGAAGGAACAACACTAACTTGGGAGCTAATTGTGAGAAGGTTCGTAATGATGAGAGTTTAACAACGGCTGAGTTCGTAATATCGCTCAACTAACTTAATACAAAAGTTTGTTTTAAAATTATTACGGGTCGCATATTCTACGAAACAAAATGTAAGAAAACTTCGGTTGGCCAGTACACAACGTGATGTAATTGCGCGTCCTAGGCGAACAAAGTTGGAGCACTTTTAGAACAACAATTCCCTTAAAGAGAACTTTAATTACTCATGCACTAATGGAAACTCCGCGAGAGCTCTAAAAGAAGAAGTGTGCTCGGAAATTCACCAGAGACGTGCTTTGTGTATCACTTGAACCTTATATTAAATCTTTTGAATAATGCGCTTGGGTTATATCTTAAAAACATTCCCTTTCTCCATTTCTTTCGCATACCAAACTCTTTGGGAGTAATCAGAAACAAGAAGATACCATATCGGTATCATGAAGGTATTTATTTCATCAATACCACATGGATAATTGTTAAGTACCGATTGAGCGTTTGGGGAACGTGGTAGTCCAGATGATAGAGCGTTGGACTACTAACCGGAGGGCCCGGGTTCGATTCCAGGGAATACCTCTGGACACCCTCTGCTTAACCCAAGCTGTGGGATTTTACGCTAACCAGGATAGCCATCGGCGGCACAGGGAAGGAAACTGATCCCCTTTAATACCCAGTTAGTGTGTGGATTCCGCACGCAGTTGGGTTTTGGTAGCTGATGAATTTCATCCTCACATATAATCGACCAACGCATCGGGTTGACAACTGTGTTTTTTATATTGCGATGGGGAATATTATCGATAGGTGACGTTAACGATACATAATATACACAAACACTATTAACCGGCCCCGGTGGCGGCGGGGTATCGTCCTCGTCTACCAATTGAGAGGTCACGGGTTCGATTCCCGTCTGGGTGGATTTTTCTCCATCCAGGGCTTGGCTGTATGTAATTGTCTTCAATGTAACGTATGTAATGTAAGGGTTAGGTGGAAGAAGGGACTATTTAGTCTCAACCTCGCCCAATTAAGTCGATAATAAATAAATAAACAATACTAATCAACATGATTGTGAACTCGATAGGTGGGCTTGGAATTCACCTAATCTAAGACCCACACAACGTGAAATTCACACATTAGGTGAGGGAATCTAGTTACCCTTAGGGTTATGGAACCCCCTTATCGCCTGTGGTTGTCCTGAAAGATTTGACACGCAAAAATCAAACAGCTTTATCAAACTCATTATGAAGACTCAAAATCACTCGATCGACAACATTCTCCCGACCATGGTTTCGCAACCGAATTCCATTTCCAAGATGCTGCGTAAGTGAGTCATTAAGGGATCATAGAGCTGAAACGTATCTGCAAAGATAAAGTTGAACATCAAAGTGAAATTCCGGGTGAGCCATCACTTAATTGGCACCTAGAAAATGACACTCGGTGTCGAAACCGTTGTCGGTAGATTAAATTGGGTGTGGAAGTATAGGAATTGTTAAAATTCTTCATAATGAATATTGATCGCTCTCATCAAGCGATGCATGATACAATTTCTTAAGCTTGATTAAAGCCGATGGTGCATAGTGTCACCCGGATTTGAATTCTGACCCTCCTGTCAAAAACCAAATTCTCCACTCACTAGCGTACCATGCCCCTTAAACATACATGTACATTATGAAGAATGCGATATAGGTATACACGATACTAAGAATATGGACGGTAACGTTGAAGCTTATCCATTAAGTTCAATGGAATGGATGTTTTCTAAATAGATTTCCGGCTAGCTAGTTACTTTTTTGCATCATCTCTCGTATAATTACCCTTTACCTACGAATATGACACACATAATTTCTTTCATGGTCTGATAAAACAGAAGTTTTTTTATTCTAGTCTTTCAAGTACGATGCATGACCATAACATTTTCGGTACTGTACGTGCGTTTCGTAGATGTACCCCCTACCACACTCCACGCCAGTGGCTTACATGGTATCATGTTGATACACACGTATATTATAAGGTAATCTACCGGTTAAGGTAGTTTTATGAATGGACATAACTATTAAATAAATATCTTGTGACACCTAACAAAACCCAATCCAGCACCTACCCTATATCAGGTCCCTCTTCATCTCTGTGTACTTCCTTCCTCCCTTCATCCCGTCCAACATCCCTATCCTGTTCCCTCCCTTTCCTCGTTTGCCTAATATTCTCCCCTCTATTACAGTCTTCAGCGTCCCACTGGTGATCAATACGCCTTTCAACCATTTTTCCTGCCCCTATACATATGTATGCATATCCCATAATTATCGCCACGTCCCGTCGCCACCTGGACATTAAATTTATATCGAGTTTGGAATTGGATGCTGAAATTAAACAGCACTGATCCGATACTGACATTTTATCCTCCCTCGTTAAGCGCCCAAACGTGTCCGTCGACCATGGCACGCACCCCGGGGGCTTCCTCTTTAAATTTGCTTCAACGACCGCACCCGAAAAGGGGGTTGGGAAGGGTTGGTGAGGGTTGTGGAGAGACGGAAGCAATAGAAATAACGCAGTCTCACTCTACCCCTCCTTCCCCACCCCACCAAACCCGACCACCTTCCCCTGCCCCGTCGTCGTCGCGTCGCACTCCTTTCTTCGACGCGCACATAGCAACGCGCAAGCTATGATATATGCATACATATGAGATGAAATGGTCTAGATGGTCCCCGAGGATTTTCGCCGCCGCGTCGGCGGAAGGGAACGCATAAAGAATGAAAGGAAGGAAAGAAAGAAGGAAAACGAGCAGGGTGAAAAGTTTAATTCACATCTTCATCCAACCCACAACCCGCAGGTCGCCGAAAAGGATTGGGCAGGCGACGCTCAGGATACAAGCCAGCCGTCTGGTATCTTAAAAGCCCATCCCACATTTAGGGGATTTTAGTATTTTTGATATGCTCACCTTGTAATTTTTTAAAGATAATATAAGGACAAATATGTATATGGAGAGCTGTATGGATCCGAAACCTGGTATTTGAGACTAGAGGTTAAGCGTGAATAATTGGATTTTGAGATGTGATTGAGTCGAAAAACGGAGAAAATAATACTGGGAAGAGAGGAAGACTAGTGCTGAAACTTTAAACATGGTGGTCAAAGGGAGGAAGTTGCTGGGGAATATCCGAAAATGGCAGAGAAAGTGGGTGTAATGCATGTAAATATTGAAAGAAGGTAGAATGTTGGTAAGGCAAGGTAGATGAAGGAAGAGAGAAGACTTTATAGACATTATAAATGCTACCGTAAATTCATTTTCGATTAAATGAGGAGGGAATAATGTAGGAAAAACAAGAGGAAGCTCTCATGCCACGTACAAGACAATAGTCGAGAGGTATGTTCCAAATCTTACCGTGGAGCCAATATGGAATAAAAAATAGATTTGCATGCTTTGGCTAATGAATTGAAGGCTGTAAATATAGAGAGCAAAAGCTCGTTAAAATCATGTTCAGTGTTATTCAAAGAGTTTGAAGTGAATAGATTATATCAATTGAACCTCCCAGCACCTCGGTTTTCCGGGTTACCGAAGATACACAAACCGGGATTTCCGATCAGACCGGTAGTTTCAAACGTGACTGTCTGATATATTTAAAGGGCTATGTACATGTATATAAGTCTATGAACAGCTTAAAATCCACCCGCTTTCCTCCGCCATAAGGAGTGCTACCCATAGTGGGCCTCCTCCCGCTTTCTACCCTTTTCCCCAGTTTCCCACCCAAGGAAGCGCTGGACATTGCAGAAACCCTCCTTTTTCAGAAATCTTAACCTGCTCGTATCACCTTTGAACTGTATGAACTCTTGAAGACACAAAATTATTTAAGGTTCAACGGTAAATATTTCGAACAACCCAATGGGCTAGCTCTCCTTTGTCTCCGCTCCTGGCAGAGATATTTACATGGACCATTTCGAAAAGGATCGGTTCCCCTTTGCAAATGAACTGGCCAAAAATTTATTGTGTTGGCATCGATATTTAGACGATGTGTTTTACGTGTGGGTAGGTTCCAAAAGGCAACCGGAAATGTTCTCGTATATCTCATCTGAATTCATTGAATCACACCTTGGTATTAACTTGCGAAATAGAATATAACAATTTCATCAACTTCCTTGATATAAATATTTACAAAATGAATAACCACCTAGAGTTCTACATCTTTTGAAAATATTTTTCTACTGACAAAGTGATTCACTTTAACTCGAGAGATTGTTTTTCCCAAAAGTTATCCGCATTTCACTCCATTATTCACAGGTTAGTAAACATTCACAAGTCACAAACCAATTTCAAAAGAGAATTAGCTACAATAAAAACAATAGCTAGAAACAATGGATACAATGAGCAGATCGTTAATAAATTGTATTTTTAAAAATTAAATCAACAGACTGTCAGAGACATTTATAAATCCCAACCGTGGCAAGTCTGTACCCCCAAATGGCGTAAAATTCTATATCAGGATGGCATTACAAGAAGATGTGCAAATAATTACCGAAAGATAATTTTAAAAAAGCTTATTATAATAAATTGATCCCCAGGAAGCTAATTTCCCACACAAAAGACAAAATTCCAAAAAAGTGAAAAAAGTGGAGTGTATAAGTTAAGGTGTGAGTGTGACGCAGTGTATGTTGGGCAAACGGGTCGAAAATTTCAAGAACGGGTGAAGGAGCACCAAGCCTGCGTGAAGAACAAAAAATCAACGTCACATTTTGCGAAACATTTATTGGAAAATAACCACAAGAGCGACTTTGAATTTGAAATTTTACATGTGGAAAAGAAAGTACTTACACCAGACGCTTTAGAGCAGTTTGAAATTTTAAAAAGTGTACGCTCCAAAGAAAATATTGTTAATGATCTTTTGTACACCTCCCACTCCCCCCTCCTAAACCAACCACTTCTCGACACCTGTGCTAATGAGGAAAAAAAACACCTCTACATCCCCCACACTCTCCCTCGACCTCAGATATATTTAAAGGGCTATGTACATGTATATAAGTCTATGAACAGCTAAAAATCCACCCGCTTTCCTCGGCCATAAGGAGTGCTACCCATAGTGGGCCTCCTCCCGCTTTCTACCCTTCCCTCCAACAATCATTGCTCACTTATGTATATATTATACATTGCTCACGTATATATATATGTAGGGACATAAGGAGAAGAATTGCGCTAGGCAAGGAGGCTTTCTCAAGGAGGAGGGAGTTGATGACGGGGACTTTGAGCAGGGAGGTTAAGAAAATACTCGTAAAAACTCTGATATGGAGCGTAGCTATGTACGGCGCGGAAACGTGGTCGCTGAAGCAGGAGGATAGACGTAGATTGGAGGCTTTTGAAATGTGGGTGTGGAGAAGAATGGAGAAGGTGAAATGGACCGAAAGGAAAACAAATGAGGAAGTACTGGAGCTGGTGGGTGAGGAGAGGGGTTTGTTGAGAGAAATCCTATGGAGGCAGGAAAAATGGATGAAAGGCGTATTGAGCGGTAGTGGAATGTTGAAGAGGGTAATAGAGGGGAGAATGTTGGGCAAGCGAGGTAAGGGTAGGAACAGGATAGGGATGTTTGACGGGATGAAGGGAGGAAATCAGTACACAGAGATGAAGAGGGACTTGATGTAGATTAGGTTGCTGGATTGGGTTTTGTTTGGAGTTGCGAAATATTTATTTGATAGTTGTGTCCATCCAAAAACCTAGCTTAACCGGTAAATTACCTAATAATAATATATATTTTTATATATAGTTCTCGTGCTGTGTGTTGCTGTCTAAATTTTATGTATATATATATATATATATATATATATATATATATATATATATATATATATATATATATATATATATATATATATATATATTACTGTAAGAGTTGTCACCTGAAGATGACGTTGAATGTCGAAACCCGGGTCGTCTCGTAATAAATTTTCAGTGGAATCATTAAGTTACTATTATTTCATATCCTCTGATCTGGAGACATGGGCGAATAATTCTATTATTCTTTATATCGTGAGCGTGAATCTTTTTCTTTTGCGTTACATCACTCGCATTTTGTCACTATCCTTGATTTGTATGACGCACTCAATTGATTTGTGGGATGGAAGAGAAACCTCTTGGGTAAAATCAATAAAGCCGACGAACCGGATGTTACGTAAATTGAAGCAAGGCGCAAACTGAGACTTGATACTCGTGCAATGTTTTTAAACATGATGTTCATTAACAAACCGTTGTGCTTTCCAACAGGATAATCACGTTTTTGTATTCAACTAAACTCAAATTTGACGCAGTGAATTACGGGGCAAATAAACGCTACACCGAGGATCAATTCGACTAGCCACGCCCACGCACTGCCAAACTACCTGTGGCTCTTTACGGGGAAATTAATCCCAGGCCAGTGACAAATTGTTGCATTCAGTGTGGCGTGGGTGTGGCTTACGTGAGTCGATCCTTGACGTTGGATCCATTTCCCCGTAAATCATCCCCGCACAATTTGATTGAAATTATGGTAAGTTCGTGCACTGCTTCCTACTTCTGAAACATTACGATTAGCGGCCATTGACGCTCAAGGACATTTTTTTACCTCTGTTTTTACCCAAAATGGCAGTAGCCGCACTTTTTTAAAGACCTTTTTAAACAAATATATCGCTAAGGTCCCGTAAATTATTACTTAGCCGATTCTTTTGTGTATAACAGATTTAAATATCATCTCCAGAGCCTTCCGCCACAAAGTCGTCTTATCTGCCGTTCGAAGTATGTATAATATCTATGTAAAGTATGGATAATTACCTAATTATAATGAATACTCATATTTCTAAGCCACACCTAATGCCGCACCAAACAAATACTAAAAACCTTAATTGCAATAATTCATTCCACAATTCCACACACTTCCTGTCTCCGCTCATCCCGTCTAGCATACCTATTCTTTTTCTGCCTATGCTTCGCCTACCCAACATTCTAATCTCTACCTCGGTCGTCATTAATCTATTGCCACTCATTATGACCTCCGTCCTATTTTATTCCTTTTTTTTTCTCCCAAAAATCATCTCTCAACCACCTTCCCTCTAGAACTTCTCTCTCGTTCGTTTTTATTTTCGTCTATTTCACTTTTCCCATTCTCCTTCACACCAAACTATTCAAAAACCTCAAGTGTCCTTTGGCCCTCTCGCCTCGAAAACCGAGTTTCAGCACCGTATAACGTTGCGCTCCATCAAAGTATTCACCAGTATAAACATTTTTACTTGCGGTGAATGACATCAACTCCATCATTAGTTACAAAGTCAATATGCGACGCATTTGATTGCAGTTGCTTATTGAACTGGCAGTTCTAACATATATTTTTTTCAATTCTCGAGCCAGAAGTTTCCTCGGATGGTTATTGTGCGCCTGCCGCATATTCGATGCAATATTATCAGTAGACGGTCGACTAGCGGGAGACAGGGACGGGAGAGAGGAGAAAGAAAGATTTATCTCGAAGAAAAATGAAAAAATATACGTTTATAGTTTTTGTGCAATTAGTTTTCGGTAGTAAATGTGTTTTTTTGCTGGTGCGTTGACAACAATGATCATTTTGCGCCAAATCCAAACAGGTTTTTTGAGTATCTTCATTGAAAAATATGGATAGTTGGACGAACAAATAGAGTTACAAACAAACTCTTCATATGCATACCACATGGGTATTACACATTTTTTATGATAAATAAATGTGTAAGCATGAAGCCATATTTTAGTGTACAGACGTAGGGATGCCAATGTATGTACAGCACAAAAAATAGACGCATAAATTAACATGACTAAAAGAGAGTATAGAGCATGATAAAAATGAACAAAATAAAATTTAAGCAGTCTGCATTATTAATAGGCATTATGGAAGCTTAATATGACCTGTACTTTAAAAAAAAAATTTAATTACCTGGCTTTTAGCGTCAGGGTCATTGCCTAATGTGTCTTCCGGTAATGTCTTCATGCGCTTTTTAATAAAACGAAAGCTCTCTCTCTCTCTCTTTACAGCTACGTGGGCTTCATTATACGTTGCCATAGGGTATACGTGCTCCTAAGCCACTCCTCTTCTCTCTCTCTCCCTCTGCTACCGACAAAGCAGGGTGTCTTTCTCTTTTGTGTGTTAGTTTCTATCATCATTCTTCTCCCTACACATGTACATCTTACATGTACATCTCCCTACATGTACATACATTATTATTAGGTAATCTACCGGTTAAGGTAGGTATTTGGATGGACACAACTATCAAATATTTTGTGACCCCAAACAAAACACAATGCAGAACCCTATTCTACATGAAGTCCTTCATCTCTGTGTACTTCCCTCATCTCGTTCAACATCCCTATCCTGTTCCTGCCCTTTCCTCGTTTGCCCAACATTCTCCCCTCTATTACCGTCTTCAGCATCCCACTTCCGATCAATGTGCCATTTATCCATCTTTCCTGCCTCCATACGATTTCTCTCAACAAACCCCTCTCCTCACCCACCATCTCCAGTACTTCCTCATTTGTTTTCCTTTCGGTCCATTTCACCTTCTCCATTCTTCTCCACACCCACATTTCAAAATCCTCCAATCTACGTCTATCCTCCTGCTTCAGTGACCACGTTTCCGCGCCGTACATAGCTACGCTCCATATCAGAGTTTTTACGAGTCATTTCTTAACCTCCCTACTCAACGTCTCCGTCATCAACTCCCTCCCCCTAGAGAAAGCCTCCTTGCCTAGCGCAATTCTTCTCCTTACGTCCCTACCACTTTGACCGTATTGGTCCAAAACACTTCAGAGATATGTAAACTGTTCTACCTGCCCTATTTTTACTCCTATTTTAATGTTCAGCTTAATGTACATACATATGTTTATGTGTTTCATTATACATAAAGAGGGAGAATTAGAGGAGTAGATGAATAAGTAATCGTAATCAATTTGAGTGAAAGTGAGATGAATTGGTTTCCACACTAACAGATGAAGGGTTAAAAACCAGCAGAGAGCCATTAAGTTTTCACTTCCGTTGTGCGCCCCGTGTCGCACAATATACGAGTTTTTATCCCTCGTATTTCAACCAACCGGAGGCGCGTGTGTGAGGGGGGGAGGAGGTGCGTTAATGCAGTGGTAAACGATCGATTTCACGACGCACCGATGCGAATGAACGACATAGCGTTTTGCATCACACTGTCACCCTTTTATTTGGGATTGTGGGGCTCAACGATACTTTTCCAAATTTTCGATTAGGCCCCGCCCCCATTTTCTCGAGGACGGTATTAATTGCAATGAGGTGTACTCAGTATCTTGTTAAGTGGGATTTATTGATAGAACTGTATCACTACTTATTGTCCATGGATTCATTTAAAACGTAACTTGCCTGGTGCTTTCATTATATTCCCAAAAAAATGCGATAAAACAGTTAGTTAAACATTACTCACACATTACGAATTAGACGTTTTTTCGGTCAAACCACTGAAATGTCTATTTTTCGTTTTCCATATTCATATTATTAACAATAAATTTAATTATAATAATATTGGATTAAATAATAACCTATGAGATTTGAAAATGAAAATGTCCCACAGGAGAATATGCCTTGGTAATTACATATGTTTTTAAAACCATTTTTATTCTCGTTCATCTTTTCCTTCCTATTTCTTTGAATAATGGCAAAAAATTAGACACACACAAACATTTCCATTTTCCCTCATATATAGAAGGGGTTATGGGGACTAGGCGGAGGGAACATGAAGATGTTTCTCGTACAAGTACAATGGCGACTAAATTCAAGAGGAATAAGCACTCAAATTCGTTCTACTTTTTTTTCACACAACAGTGGAATCCATACACGCCCGGGAAGACAAAAAAAAAACACTCGCTCTGTCCGTCAACTCAGACTCCCTGTTGAAGACGAAATCGAGAAAGGGAGCGAACGTAAGCCTTTGTGCGAAAGCCGAATATTGGCGAGGCGATATGCGTGCGTCATTTTTTTCCCCTCGGTGTCGGATGAATTATGGAATGGGCCCTCTTCACGAAAAACAATTGGCGCCAGCATTTTTTTTTAGACTCGCCGTTAAAAAATTAAAAAGTGAGCCCTCACTGTCACTGCGTGTTACTATTCATCATTGCATCTGGCTTTTTGGAAACTTTTAGTTTAATTAAAAATTTCTTGCTTCGTTGATTTACTATGCTACAAGTTTTTTACGTGCCTTGCATTTTTTTTGTTTCTCGCATTCGCTTCCTTTGAGTTTTTCGCCATTTATTTTTTCTGAATACTTTTACATTTCATGGCGTGCTTTTTTTTTAATGTGCCAGCCTTTTCATTCGTACGTGAATAATAAATTCTTCTCCGTGCATTTATGTGCTTTAGTTTGGACTGTCTGTATGCCTTTCGCAGGATTTTCAAAAATCCTTCTTTGTAAATGGATTACCTACCGCGTGCATCACTTTATGCGTGTTCCTGACAGATTTTTCCGCTCTCTTCCCACGCCGGCACACCTTTTCCTTTGTGTATTGTTCCAATAGAGAGTTGAAAGTAGTAAACCACGTAGATAGATAAACTATGCCGGGGTGCTTAAATCCTTTTATTTCCACACATATTCAAATTTATCATCTTATCCCATGTTGGAGTTCAAGGGTAGAGGTTGCGAAAATCGAAAATAACATCGCCCTGCAGTTTCGAAATAGTTTTGAAACCTTTTTTTTTCTAAACTTATCTCACTTATTTAGAGACAGCAACACACCCTTCAAGCACATAATTTTAATCCTGGGTATTTGTAGGATTCATTATTAATATTATCCCGAAAATGTTAATTCGAGAGTTCATTGACCTTAATTTCTTTATCCTAAGTATTATATTTGATGGTTATTCACGATTCCTTGCTTTCCAAACAATTATTTGACAATTTACATAATTAACTGAATAATGCAACCATTTCAGAGAGTAAAAATCATTCGCCTTGACCGGGATTCGAACCCGGATCCCTCGATATCCGGCCGAGTGCTTTAACCGGATATCGAGGGATCCGGGTTCGAATCCCGGTCAAGGCGAATGATTTTTACTCTCTGAAATGGTTGCATTATAATGCACACATAGCGGGTGACTCCGTTAAAGTTACTGTTTCTTGAAATTTAATTAACTGCAGTTAAGCATTTCAAATTTTATACATTTCTATTTCTTTATCACTGGCTCTTGGCATTTTTTCATTCCTTGTTGTGCAAGACGGATTAATACCCGGATCTAGATTTGAAAAGTCATCCTTTATTTTTATTGAGATCTTATATTCTGTCTTTTGTCTCTTGAATCTTTGCTGGCCATCTGCAATCTCTGCTCTGTTTAATCTTCTTTTGGATTCGTAGGGGTAGTTAACTCATTTCCCAATACCAATACTAGTCCCGTACTTTCCTTATTGCAATCGTCGTGCTGCAGTAGTCTATGCGTGTAGATTTCGGAATTTAGACCGCATGGTACAGAAGAAATCCAAAATTTCTTAATAAGTGGTATTAAATTTGAATTTTAATAAAGTAAAAAATTCTCTCCAAATGAGAGGGAGGCATGACAACTACCCACAAATCCCCACCCCCCGGATTCGCCATTCTTGGACTGATTTCCCTAGTGACTCGCGGGTACGAAATGTTGCTCATCTTCGTAATATACTCGTCTCAAAACTATGAGATTCAATCCATAACCTTTAATCAAATCACGACTGCAGAAAGCGAAACACGAATAAACTTGACTTCCTGAGCAAAAATATCGCGGTGCTCCTTAATGGCCACCAATCAGTGGCAAATTCAAATACAGTGAAGCCTGGACTTGCAAACATAATTTGCTCTTGTCCGCTGTTCGTAGCTTGAAACTCAATTTTAACTTTTACTTTATTTTTAATAGCAGTAGTATCACCGGCTTAGGGGAGAATTTTGATGGGCTCTGAAACTACGCACTCCTGAACCATGATTAACAAGACAATATATCCTAAACCCTCATAATTCATTTGAAAATAACTCATTCTTTAACTCTTCGTGCTTTCTACCTCCCTTAATTCTGTTCGAAATATCTCATTTCTTCTACATCTTCCTTACTTTCCCAGTATTCTCCCTCCATTACACTGCCTCTGAATATCTTCTCCATACAATTGTCCTTTCTTCCTTCCTTCGAATTTCTTCCACCATACCGATAACTTCAGCATTTTACTTAGTGGGAAATGAATTTAGCCGTTTCCAGAATTATAAATTTTGGAAAAAAATAAAAAAGTGCAATGGTTAACCAATATTTTCAATTGGAAATGAAAAATTCAGCAACAACAAAAAGGAGGAATTTCCGGAAGGACTTTCTAAATCAAACAAATGAGGAAGTACTGGAGATGGTGGGTGAGGAGAGGGGTTTATGGAGAGAAATCCTATGGAGGCAAGAAAAATGGATGAAAGGCGTAGTGAGCGGTAGTGGAATGTTGAAGAAGGTAATAGAGGAAGAGAGAATGTTGGGCAAGCGGGGAAAGGGCAGGAACAGGATAGGGATGTTGGACGGGATGAAGGGAGGAAAGAAGTACGCAGAGATGAAGAGGGACCTGATGTAGATTAGGTTGCCTGGATTGGGTTTTGTTTGGAGTTATAAATGTTTATTTGATAGTTGTGTTCATCCAAAAACCTACCTTAACCGGTAGATTACCTAATTAATTAATTAATTTTCTAAATCAGCACCTTCAGTTTTAAAACATTTATCCAGTTGGGAATTATTAAAAGCTTCTGCGGGTGCTTTGCCAAAAAAAAACAAAAAACACAATTGTATTGTTTTTTAACAGTAAAAAATCTGCAAATATATTATGCGTTTTTTGCACAACTGATATGTAAAAAGTAAACATTATCATGATGTCAGAGAAGGCTTAGCGTCCATGTATACTACCACCTGAGAGTTGAACAGTAACGCTTGAAAAAGGAAATTCACACGACATCGGCATACCTGGAAGTGCGAACCTTCGGGCAAATTTCAACACAGTGCTTATCCCATTAAGAATTCTATGATACCCCGAAGAAGAAAAGTATCGCAGTTCGGACCTCAATACTAAAATTCGTTCACATAGACACAACGGAAATATGAAACAAAATTGGATCTCGAAATGTTCGTACGTCGACGGGTTTGTAAGGTGGGGATCACTGTTTATGGCGCCTTGAAACACCTGTGTGAAGTATCCGTAAGCTCCCACGTCGCCAGGCTGATCGAGGGGACGCATGCGCTGTAGTCGCTCGTTCTCGCTGAGGGGGTTCTGGAGCCAGCACAGCGGGTTGGCGACCTTGAGCGTTAAGGCACGGCGACGCCCCCACGACGCTCTCCAAACAAACAACGTCGTCCAGGGGTTTGTTTGGGAGAAATTCGACCGCCCTCCGCTCGGCCACGACCTCGCTCCCCGCCACTGCAATTTCCTCTCGGAGATGAAAAAGTTCATGGGCGTGGTCTACGGAACGTTTCGTCCGACAGCTATCGAGTGAATTTGCGTCCATCGACGCCGTATTTCCATCGTGATCAAGAGGCGATCATCCAAGTCAAAGACCTCCGAGGGGCGAAATTTGGTAACAATATGTTTCTCTAGACTCAGTAGCGAAAGTTTCGTTTTGATGCCCAAATGTTAATTATTAGCATTGTGTCAAGTACTTTTGTGATCCAGGAAATTAATTGATACTAATTAATTTTTGAAGAATTAATTCAACACAAGTAATTTTTTCACTAGGGTTTTTTAGAGACTAGAAAGTTTGGAAAGAGACGAAGATGTAGGAAAATCATAAGCATTTAGGATGGAATTAAGGGGGGTAAAAAGTACCTGTATGCAAAGCCAAAGAGTGAGTTACTGTAATTTCAGCATAAGGATTTAGGATAACTTTTCGTCTCTTCACTCATGGCATATGGAACGAGAAGCTCCAAAATAAGGGTCCTTATCTTCGAAAAGGTTCACGCATGATAATTAGTTTGAAGTAACAGTCCTTTTTCTACCTCGAAGGTTTTGCGGGGGCTTTCTACGATCCACAAATGTTGTTATCCAGAAAGTTGTGACAAGCAACTCAATAAACACGCCAAATAAAATGAGCAGTAAGCTTTAAATAGTGAAGTGAAACCACTTGAAGACAAAACAATGATTTTGGCAGTCTGTGGTAGGAGAGCAGAAAACAGTAGAGACATTAAATGAAGGAATATAAGCTTGTAGAAGCGGTATAGTAGGTAAAGTATTTAGGAAACAGAATCTGCAGAAATGGAAAAAGAGTTTTAAGTAAAAGAGATCAAATATGTACGACATTCTACAGGATGAAAAGTTTACCAAATTCCGACAACACAAACCTGGAGTTACGGAACTACTTCATTGGACCATTTCTTTACCGAATACCTTTTCTCACGTCTTTGACAATTATTATTAGGTAATCTACCGGTTAAGGTAGGTTTTTTTTTGGATGGACACAACTATCAAATAAACATTTTGTGACTCCCCACCTAGCAAGCTAATCTATATCAGGTCCCTCTTCATCTCGGTGTACTTCTTTCCTCCCTTCATCCCGTCCAACATCCCTATCCTGTTCCTACCCTTACCTCGCTTGCCCAACATTCTCCCCTCTATTACCCTCTTCAACATTCCACTACCGCTCAATACGCCTTTCATCCATTTTTCCTGCCTCCATAGGATTTCTCTCAACAAACCCCTCTCCTCCCCCACCATTTCTAGTACTTCCTCATTTGTTTTCCTTTCGTCTTTGACAATAACAACAACATAATCATAAGAAAAAATTGAAAGATGGCTTAGAGTAGAATGACGAAGAGTAAATGAAAGGAGCGACTGACTAAAGAAGAGGATCTAATAAGAAGTGTAAGAGTAGAAATCATTCTGCTGACACTACGAAGGGATGGCCTTGACGGCCACCTTTTGCGTTGTGACCGAATGACAACAGCCTTTGGGAAAATTGAACTGGAAGGGCTAACAAAGAAAACTCCGCAAGGGATACATGCCAATGGAAGACAACAAAGAGAAGATATGAGTCTGACATGAAGATGTTAACCGGCAGAAACACTAAATTGAATGCTACGTAAACTACACTGAGAGATGGTGATGAAAAAGAATAATTATCACGCAAAGTTACTCTTTGGCATAAATGTTTATTTTAACATTCACAAAGAAGTGAAATCATCTCCCAGTTCCATTTATTGATTTCGCATAATAATTCTTTTTTCGGCTGGTAATCAAACTCAAACTTGTTTTTAATATCCCACGTGAACTTTCTTTCAGGGTAGCCCTTGTAGAACATCATTGCTCCACTAGTAATTACTCCAGTCTAAGGAGATTTATAGCTTTTTATGTCTCAAGAAATTTGTTACACAATACTGCACTAGAATAATATCCTCTGAGTATTTAACTATTATAAGATGTGCTACAGGGGACACGAAAGACTTACAACAGTTGCTTTTTTGAAAATGAAAAATTTTTAAGTAAGTCTCGACAATCTTAATTTTATCCATTGAAAATTGTTAACATTATTAAGGGACTATGTAGTAGTTCAAAAACTTTGACTTTTTCCCGAAAAAGAGTCCTGGATTCCTTGTATTAGTCTGGTGTGCATTTAGCCCTTGCCACACAACCTAGCGGCAGCTCTCAGGGCATTATACAAAATTAATAATTACCTAGACAACCAGTGATATGTAAAATTTTTTTCCGTAGAATTGTCGGGTATCTTCGACGCTTTCGACTCTCGAAATCGTTAATTTTACTTATTGTTACTTTTTAAGCATTACTTTTCCTACAAAATTACTTTTTTAAGCAAAAGAAGGAAAGTGGACGTCCACAGCGTCTCAGAGCGTGACCCCAGAGTACGGCCCACACGCTATCAGGTAAAACTGCAGGCACCAAATTGTCGCCTGTAATGGAAAAGAAAAAGAAAATTCCATTCGAAGTCTGAGGGCATTGTCTCCATTGTCTCTCGAGTGGGACAAAAGGACCACAGCGATTCGCACACTCCTTCCAAACGCTTTATTTTTTGCCGACATCCAAGGAAAGCGATATCGCGACTGCTGGATGCAGATAGGCTCCTGGAGTTCTGAAGTGAAGCTCCTTCTACTGCACCGCGCTCGAGTTGATGGCCCTGAGATGTAAAACGGAATACGATACGAATTGGTAGCGTAAAATTGTATAAAATCTGGTAGGGACGGAGAGGGAAGAAGTCAAGGAGACATGCCCTACGAAGGGCGCTATAGAATTGGATAAAGACGGTGGCATCTTGCGCACGAACGAGTACCCTGCACCTTGGCTTGACCTTTTCTCCTCACTGAGAATCGAAAGATTATTAGAGAGCTTCTGTGACCTCCACTGAGGTCGATTTTTTTACGATTCATCTTGTGTTTTTTTCTGGAGCGAATTTCGTAAGCCTTCTTTGATTGCTTTCCCCACATACTGATTGCTTGAAAAAATGAGAAAAAGCCAATTAATTCATGTCTGCTGTACTTTTAATTACGTTTTAGAAAGTTTTGCAGACCTCAGTGGCGGCGGGATAACGTCCTCACCTGATAACCCAGAGGTCGCGGGTTCGATTCCATTATTGTGTTATTTTCCATATTAACGGTCCGATGTAAAAGGCCGATTCTTGGCTCTTTTCGGAATAATACGTAATAAATAAAATAAAAGTTATTTTAAAAATGTTAAATACATTGCTACATGCTTACTATATGGAATTCGCCGCACGTATTTCGGATTCATGAGGGAAAACTTTAATAAAGAAATTGGAAAAAATTCAGAGAAAATGTGCTAAGAAGATAGGAGATACTCAAATTACTATGAGACACGAGTCAGTACCCCGGGTATGCTGAAGTAATTAGGCTGGGAGTCCCTAGAGTCATGACAGAACAAATAAAATTAGCATAGGAGACCTGAGTTGACAAGTGACACCGAGGTAATTACTATGGTCCCCTATTAAGTTGCCAGATTGGGCTTCCGGAATAAAATACGAGAGCTGGAAAAGGACTATCTCTGGGAGATTCAAGTACTCGTTCTTCCTTAGCACTATTCATACATACATGCAATCATGGATAAGAGAATTGAGCAGCTTACGGAATTTTTAAGACTGAATATATTAAATAATTTTTCGCTACTTTTTCGTAAATCTTTCGAGAATGTTGGGTAGAGGAAGGAAGAGAGTGGGGTTTTTGGACAGCACTAAGGCAGGAAGAAGTTACGAAGAAATGAACAGGGAACTAGTGCAGGTCAAAGAAGAGGATGTTCCTCAATAAAGAGGAGGTGATAATAATAGGGAACGCTCAAAAATGTAATCAATAGTTGGTTCACCATTGATGAATGATACACCGTAGCCCTTAGCGATGGCTGTGAAAACGTCACTCCGGAGCGCATTGTGCCACGAGGTGTCAGAATGTCATCGCAAGCGCCGAACGTGTATCCCGAACGGTCCACTCCGTTCATTTCCTCCCGCGAACAAAAGCGGTCACGTTCCCTGACTGCTTTCAAATTCGTGCCCTCATGGGTCACCGGACACATCGGAAAAAGGATTTCAACGAAAAGGGAAATTCACATATTCCTAGAGTATCATTTCTGCGACCACCGAACCGGATCCTAAACGCGTCCAAACGCTATTCAGTCCGTAAGCAAATGTCACTTACTAGGTAAATAAAGCCATTAACATAAAAAATGACCGTCATGCGATGGAAGCTCAACAAACGACCTCAATAAATGCGTATGAAAATGTGATCGGTACTTCCTTTTCTCTATGTTGTCCCTGGGTTCTACTTCTAAAGGAATGATGGGTTAATGCTGCAGAAAAGAAGTGCCATTCTCACAAAAAACTAACTTCATCTACGGAGTCATATAGGATTAATTTTTATCGAGTTAATATGAGGGCACCTAACCGACTTTGTTTCAGTGATATCAATTGATTTGTGGGAAAAAAGTATTAATTGCTTAATTTCACAAAATGACACCTCAGAACTAGTCCAAGATAAGTTTTAGACCATGTCTGAAAAATTAATAACGTCAGAGTGATCAAATACTGTGTACTCAAATAATATCTGTTTGCTTACCAAGCATGAATGAGTCGGCATTATTTTTCATTATTCGTCATTCATACGTACTTGGACTAAAGTGTCATGTTCGCTCGTGCAGTTGCAATCCAACCTCCTTAACCACGCTTGTTACACGTATTTTAAATTGTTATGGCAGATGGAGTCACGTTCATCCCATTGTCAAAAGCATTCCGCGTGAGAAATCGCAGAGGAAAACGAATTTTTTTTTTACGAAAAAGACCATGAATATCACGGCATCGCGGATCGGTCATGACCAACTTATAACAGAACTACCATTCAAGAGTTGGGAAGTTTTTTCTGACTAATTTTTCAGAGTTTACGCAATAGAGAACTTTTCTAAGTTCCCCAGAGAATGCTTAGTAGCTCCAGCATAATTATTTTTGCTGGGTGCTAAGAAATATATATCGCCTTAACAAAAAGGGCAAATTACTCCCTCAAACAACTCTGAGAAAAACTACTGCTACCGAGACGATTACAATGGCATCTTTTGTTCGGTTCATTCAAATTAAACAAAGAATAATAAGGGGCACCAAGAACGACAGGCTTCCGACCTTCGGCTTTAAAGCTTTTATCACAGCCGAGAACACTTCCATCCCAGCGAGGAGGTTTTCTGAGTAATGGGCAGAGTAGCGACCTCAAGACACAAGGAAAATTGCTTGGCACTTGGGTGGAAGAATGAATTGAGGAAATTACTTATTCATTTTCCCACAATTTCTCGACTAGTACCCGGGTTCCCAACAGAACACCCACTCGACCTTGAAAATGGCAGTTAGCCCTTGAAACCAGGGTCGATGCTCGAAAAAGGTTGCAGGAAATACAAAATGACCCGTTAATTGCGCTAAAGTACGTTTCAACACAGTAAAACCCGAGACATCTCCCAGGTACTTTTCTTACCTTGAAATCTAATCGCGAGTACGAATACGGAAATTTTTTACATCCATGTCGCAATCCATTCGCAGGGGGTATATAACATACATTGAATTGCAAGGCGTTTTTACTTTATGGATAGTGTGCAAATATTCGCATACCCGCTCGGGATCCGATTGGTGAGGCGGTTGAAACACCGCCTTTCCATCTAAATTACTCGAGTTCGAATTCCGGAGGCTGTGGATTTGTTAGCGGTAGCCATATCCCTATATGATTTTCGTGTGGAGAGCACTTGATTGACCCTGGGGAAACTTGCATTGACAGCAGGCTAATGCTTATACTCGAACGTTTTTTATCATCTTTTCCTCTACCGCTAAAAATCCTTTTAATCGGTTTTCGCTCCGAAGTTCACATGTATCAAACATGAAACGCTACAACATTAAGTAGGAGTGGAAACGTACAATTCCAAAATTTTACGTATGTAGGGCGAAGGAATAATTTAAATTGTAATTTAAGTAGAGATGGCGATGATTATCGTGCTTAGATGGTTGAGATATTTAGGTTTATACGAGGTGATATGGAAGGATAGCGGGGATTACTGGAGTGATAGTTATAGAAAAATATACAGCGGCGTGAACGAGAGTCAACGAGGGGTGCCATAATATTGAATAAAGAGGCAGGAAGAAGCGTAGTCAACTTAGAACAAGCACCGAATAGAATATTATTCGTAGAGATGAAACCAGAACCGACGAACTTGGTCACTGTTCAGGTATACATGCCACCGAGCAATCATAGGAGGAAGAAGTCGATAGGACCTACCATCAGTTAGAGGACATAATCGCGTGTGTTCCTGCAGGGAAACATTTGATAGTGATGGGGGAATGGAATGCAACGGTAGGCGAAGGAAGCGATGTTAATAATGTGGAAGACTACGGTTTAGGCACGAGGAAGGAACGCGGGTAGAAAGCGATTGAATTCTGCAGGAGACAGGGTTTAGTCATCACCAACACATGGTTTAGAAACCACAAAAGACGTAGGTATACATGGAAAATGCCAGGTGACTCAGAAAGGTATCAGTTAAATTATATTATGGTTAGGCAAAGGTTTAGGGACAGTATAATCAATTCGCACATTTTCCCGGGAGCGGATGTGGACCTTGACCACAATTTAGCTGTTATGAAGTGTAGCGTCCGTTTAAAAAAGGTGGCGGTTTATAAAGAAAGGGATATCGAAAGCCGCAAAAGAAACTCTCGGAACCGTTAACGGGAAAAGGATAAGGAAACCATTGATCACGGATGAGATGATTAGAAAGATAGATGAGAGAAGGAAATGGATGAATGTAAACACAACCTTAGGTAGAAGGAAGCACAAAGGGTGAAATAAGAAATTGAAACAAATAAAGCAACGGAAGCATGGTGGAAAACGCAATGTGAGGATATGGAAAGTTTTCAGAGGAAGGATTGATTTGGTGTACTAAACAAGAAGGTTAAAAACACTCTCTGGATGTAAAAAGGAAAAATCTGTGTTGACAATTGCAGATAAGTCGATTAAGATAATAGTTGACACCGAAAAGATCCAAGAGAAACGGAAGGCATATTTGGAAGAACTGTATGGTAAAGAACTTAGGCCAACAAATTTAGACAAAGAAATAGAGCATGACATTGAGGAAGATAGCTTAGGTCCAGACACACTCGACGATGAGATAGAAAGAGCATTAAGGGACATGAAATAAGGCCGTGGGGGTACACAACATTCCTGCGGAACTACTGAAAGTTAGGAAAATGTGGGAGGAAGTCTATATGGACTGTTTCGTAGTATCTATGAGGAAGGAATATGACCGGAAGACTTAGTGACAAACAAAAGGACAGAGGGTATGGCAAATGATTACTTATGGGATGATCAGTTCGGGTTTAGGAAGGGGAGAGGCAACATTAATGCCATGCAGTTATGAGATGACTAATCGAGAGGAATATAGAATATCGTACAATCAGGACGTATTTGCCTGTTTCGTAGATTTCGAAAAGGCGTTTGATAGAGTGAATTAAGAAAAACTAATGAGTATATTGCAGAAAATAGGTATAGATTGGAGGCACATGGGGCTAATCCGCAACCTGTGCTCTACACAATATAATCGCGACTGATTTGGCACTACATAGTCCTGCAATCCTTAGTCTTGGCAAACATAACACAAACTATCCTTAAATCCGATAATTTAAATGGGGTAGAGTCTTCAAATTGATTAAAAATGAGGTTTTATAAAAGTTGGACAAGGAACGAAGTGAAGCTAATATTCGTGTACGTATAAAATGTAAGCATGTATACTGTATATTAATAGTGTTTCTCACCCGTCTTAAATTATGAATGTGACTTCATCATTTTCCATAACCTTTTTTAATTAATGTAGAAGTAAAAAAATATTTGATGATTATATGCAAACGGTGAGCTCTTATGGCAATCATTAATTAAGTGTAAAAAGGGGAAAACTCACACGATGATCAAGCGATGAGACCTCTCGGCCGAATCTCACATTTTCAGGACGTTAATTACGTGGTGCGTGACAATTTGCTGCAAATTAGTATATAAGTTCCAGCATAATCTTTCGCGCAAAATTTATGATTGTTGAGATACCGAGATAAATTCGCCATTGGAACTCATTTGAAAGTGCAATTTATTCACCATGTGATTTCATTAATTGCAACGTACAATCCCTTGAGATTATTTTGCACCAAATTGATTCAGTGTTAGAATTCATTGTTGGCTTTGCTTAAGTTACCTATTTTCTAGGGTAGTCTCTCGAGCATCGTACGTATATGGGTTGCCACTTGGGGGATTTAATACAATACAGCACGCAATTGGATTACTAGAGAAGAAAAATGCGGAATTTTCGTGACATTAAGTCATCACCACTATACTCGTAGGCTATTTCTGCTCTTGGGCTCGATACACGTGTAATTACGAATACTTATCAATCCCCATTACATTTTCGTCGTACCAGTTATTAGATGTGCTCTAATTTCCTGGCTAAAATCTGAAGGTAAACTAATCCGTAGAAAAGCATCATACAAACAGTTGAAATTGAATAAAGGACCCTGAGGCTATAAATATCCTCATTTTTTTACTCATTTACACTTCGACATGTCGGCCAAAGAGTATGTGCAAGTAAAATATTTATATAATTACTTGAACCTGATGTTTATATCATTAACGACAATTGGGAATATTTGATGTCGCTTATATTCATTTTTATAAAGATAGTATGACTTATAGTGTTGGTAGTATCGTACGAAAATAGTTTTACACTAATTTATTAATAATTGATATAGTAATTCATATGAATTACGTTATTTTTGCCAACGACGAAATTCAAACGGGAATTAAGCGCGGGGCGATGTTAATGCTACGTTTTATGAGGCGCATTAGATACCACCACCTGTATTGCTGTAGTTGTTTTTTTTATTATTACAAATATTTAACGGCTTGTTCGCGGATTAGATAGAAAACAATCCAGCGTTTCCAGCCCCTTCTTTTCCTTGAGGGAGGTAGCTTGGACCACCGAAATTTCGAAAACTAGTGAGTTTCTTTTCTTTTTTCATGTGTTTCGGGGTTTTTGTCTTTGTCCGCTAGTACTAACCTAATCTACAGGAGATATATATATGTTTTGGACCACCACGGTCAAAGTAGTAGGGACGTAAGAAGAAGAATTGCGCTAGGCAAGGAGGCTTTCACAAGGAGAAGGGAGTTGATAACGGGGACGTTGAGTAGGGAGGTTAAGAAAAGACTCGTAAAAACTCTGATATGCAGCGTAGCTATGTACGGCGCGGAAACGTGGTCGTTGAAGCGGGAGGATAGATGTAGATTGGAGCCTTTTGAAATGTAGGTGTGGAGAAGAATGGAGAAGGTGAAATGGACCGAAAGGAAAATAAATGAGGAAGTACTAGAAATGGTGGGGGAGGAGAGGGGTTTGTTGAGAGAAATCCTATGGAGGCAGGAAAAATGGATGAAAGGCGTATTGAGCGGTAGTGGAATGTTGAAGAGGGTAATAGAGGGGAGAATGTTGGGCAAGCGAGGTAAGGGCAGGAACAGGATAGGGATGTTGGACGGGATGAAGGGAGGAAAGAAGTACACAGAGATGAAGAGGGACCTGATGTAGAGTAGGTTGCTGGATTGTGTTTAGTTTGGAGTTACAAAATATTTATTTGATAGTTGTATCCATCCAAAAACCTACGTTAACCGGTAGATTACCAAATAATATATATATATATATAATGTTTTGTGTGAGTTTTTTTCTAAAATATATATCTTTTTGTATGTTACCTACGTACGCAAATCAATATCTTCATGTAAAAGTTGACTAAATGTCTCCAGACAACTAGCAATTTTTTTAATTAACTTGAAATATTGTTATTACACATAATATGTTCCACAACAGCAATTTTTTTAATTAACATGAAATATTAGAATAATTATCTCATAAACCGCTACGATCGTTAAAGACTTTTCGGCCGACCGACAGGAAGATTAAAATTAGGGCGCTTGCGTATAGCTCTGGAGGAGTACGAAATTGCCTCGTTTCCCCGTGCGAAATGGAACAGGCGCTCATTGCCGTTGCCCTGAGTGAATACGTGAAATGACGGCGTTCAACAGCGCATCCTTAAGAGAAGGAGACCCTCGGCGACGGAGTAGAAGCACTCATTAGCGCGGGAAACCACCCGACAGCATACGTACAACACAAGGAGAGCTGGCGTGACAAGCAAAAAGGGATCGGTGGGCGTTGCCCAAGGGCTGATTTATCACCCCGCCTACCCTAATAGTGCACGCGGGTAATTATCGCGCTCGGTCCTCCTCTTTAAAGGGGCCTGGGGGATGAAGAGGCCTGTTTGTGGGGGGGGAGGGAAGAGGCGAGCTTTTCCGGTGATGAAGTTCAATCGGAAACGATTCGCCGATGAAATTCCACCAAAGAACGGAGGCGACGGTACCTGTTCGGACTCGCTTGGACGAATTTCTCCGTTGTCGAGATATAACAGTTACGATATCAAGGTTGCATCTTGTTTCTGAAATTATAGTCCTCTCAGATTTCGAGGTTTTCCAGACCATTATAAGATGCCCTACCATTCTTGGCATTAAATTTTAACTAAATAAATGTGAATTTACTCCTTCTGGGTATTATCGCCTCAAAAAATATACATTGTCGGAATAAAAAGTATCGGGCATCGGGAAAAATAGATATTTCAGATATTGCTACGATGCCTCAAAATTCATCACAGTAAATCCCTTTGGCGTCAACACACTTTGACCAGCTGCTTTTCTACGACTCGAAGGCTCTCTGGTAGGCGGATTCCGCTAGGGTCTTAAGGATACATGGGCAAGCTTCTTTGACGGCACTTAGAGCCCCGTGGCGGTACCCTTTGAGGGAGGATTTCACTTTTGAGAATAGTCGGCCGGTGCCAAGTGGAAACTTGAAATGGGTTCGGGAATCGTCGCGATGCCGTTACAGAAGGTCTTTGCAAGAAGACAATCGACTCTGCTTTTGGTTGTACCTCAAGTCCCTCGAGACCAGTTTAGCTTAGATCTCTCGCATTGCCAAATGTTCAGTAATAATGGTGTGCACTGTCATATTATCAATGTCAATGCGATCTGCGATCATGCGCACACTTAACCGACGGTCTCAATTTAATACTTCACTCAGACGTCAGGAAAAAATTGTCGTCAATATTTTTATACAATCTTATACGCACATATATCCACGTGCGGGTAACGGTGAATTCTTAAATACATATTGGGCGAAACGAGCAATTTTCTTGGATAGATCCGAAAAAGACAGAAAAGGTAGGTGGAGGTAGTATGATGCTTAAGAACGCAATACAGACACCCGAATACTAATACATAGTTAGACAGTGTTTTTCTTTTCTACGCCGAATTCCCATTAAAATTTTTAATCGTACACGCAAACACACCTATTTCTTAAGACACTGAGAATTCTCTTCGTTGTACTTCCCTGTGAATTATGGCTTGGGGAGTGTACATAACAAAACATTTAATTATGGTTAAACAAAACAGTTAAATATTGAGATTATTTTCTGAGATGATGAAACATACTAGACCATTTTTGTTACTGTAGTCTACTGTTTAAGGTGAGCTTTTGAATTAACACACTGACTTATCACTGCTTTATTTCTAAGTTTTACCTACTGCTACTCTATGGGGCAACCTGCACTTCAATAAACTCTTCGTCAATTCCACATACTTTCTTTCGTCCTTCCTTCATTACGTCCAACATACCCATCCTTTAACTCCCTCTACCTCACCTGCCTAACATTCTCCTCTCTATCAGTGCATTCAACGTTCCATGCCAATCAATACATATGCTTATCATTCAACCTTTCACCCTCTTCGACCGTAATATTTTTCGGATTATTTGTATTCCTCCCGATTTCAGTGTGGGGTTTGATTTGAGACTTCGAAATCGTGCGTAAAAGAGCACGATTGGTAAAATTGTAATAAGTTCAATCTGGCTTTTGTCTTCGAGTCTCCAAGGACTCCCATCTAGGCTGCGTTGTAATTGTGAAACAGTCAGTGTCCTTCTAATAGCACTTTGTCACGAACCGAGCAACCTTCCCCTGCATACTGTACAATTCTCGAATCAATGCTTTCCGTGATGGTACCAATTTTTGAAGCGCTGTCTGATTTGGTCGAAATAACGAGAACCGATACAATTACTGCACTTTTTAATCGCTCTGTCCTCCACATTTTTTTGCGAAACACAGTCCGAAAACCATTGGTTGGACGTGATCTTAGCGCATTGATGGGTATGCAAGGATGGTGGCCTTAATGCAGGCATAAATTACTCCAAAACAGTTGAATTGAATAGCAATTGATTATTTGATTATATAATGTTGGATCAGTAACAAATATTATTTAAATGTATTAAAATAAATGAGGCCCCGAAGTGACTACAGGAAAAACACATTTCAAGCAACTAATCGTAGAAAGAAATCTTCCCACGAAGCCCTTCGGTTGAAACACCTGAAGTCTTTCCCTGAACACCTTTCTAAACCAACTTTCCGACTGTCGTTCCAACTCGAAATTAAAGGTCTTGAGTTGTGCCTTACAGGGTAAAAGAACTCAAGACTAAAACAACGGCACATAAAATACCGGCCACAAATCAGAAAACTTTGACTATTAAAAATACCAGAAGTTTATAAAACGAACATTTTTTTCAAGCAACTTGAGCTTTATTCTGCCCGCGCATCATCCTGATGCAAAACTTGAAACCAGTCGTAATCACACCATTTTCATGAACCTAAACAGCACATAAGAATTACGATAACGCAAACTTTTAAAAATATAAAAATCCTAACTTAAGGGACATGCATCCGATGAGATAAAATCACAAGCAAAAAAAAGGAAATCAAATATTCAAAACTTTAACGGAAAATTATCTTCAGATCAATCCATTCATTTTTTCAAAAGCTTAACTCCATAGACTACTTTCCGAAGGAACAGTAAAAGAATTAAAATTTTCCTGTAATAGTTTCCACACTTAACTCAATTGACGAGTGCTTAGAGTTCACCACTCATTTAATCACTGAAATGTTTCGTAATATCTGTAATTTTAGTAAATCTCTTCTTTGGCTGCATTTAATTGCTCCAAACAAGATACGTTGTGTCAAACGTTGACTGTTTTTTATTAGGTAATCTACCGGTTAAGGTAGGTTTTTGGATGGACACAACTATCAAATAAACATTTTGTGACTCCCCACCTAGCAAACTAATCTATATCAGGTCCCTCTTCATCTCGGTGTACTTCTTTCCTCCCATCATCCCGTCCAACATCCCTATCCTGTTCCTACCCTTACCACGCTTGCCCAACATTCTCCCCTCTATTACCCTCTTCAACATTCCACTACCGCTCAATACGCCTTTCATCCATTTTTCCTGCCTCCATAGGATTTCTCTCAACAAACCCCTCTCCTCCCCCACCATCTCCAGTACTTCCTCATTTGTTTTCCTTTCGGTCCATTTCACCTTCTCCATTCTTCTCCACACCCACATTTCAAAAGCCTCCAATCTACGTCTATCCTCCTGCTTCAGCGACCACGTTTCCGCGCCGTACATAGCTACGCTCCATATCAGAATTTTTACGAGTCTTGTCTTAACATCCCTACTCAACGTCCCCGTCATCAACTCCCTCCTCCTTGAGAAAGCCTCCTTGCCTAGCGCAATTCTTCTCCTTACGTCCCTACCACTTTGACCGTATTGGTCCAAAACACTTCCGAGATATGTAAACTGCTCTACCTGCTCTATTCTTTCCCCGCCTATTTTAATATTTAGCTTAGCCTTTTTCTTTCTGGAAAATCGCATAACCTTTGTTTTATTAATATTGATTCTCATCCCATATTTATCGCACTGAACCTCCAATTCACTCAACAATGCTTGCAACCCCTTGGCTGACTGAGCAACTAATGCTTGGTCATCAGCAAACCTAACCGATTTTACGAATTCCCCTCCGACTTTCATTCCTACCTCCATTTCTTCCCATGCCTCTTTAATCATTTCCTCTACATATACGTTCAACAGAACCGGTGACAATGGGCAACCCTGCCTTACACCTCTTCCTAACACTGCCCATCCGGACTCTCCGTTCCCCACTCGCACCTGAGCAGTCTGAGACATGTACAGGTTGCGGATCAGTCTCCTGTCCCTCCAATCCATTCCTATTTTCTGCAATACACGCATTAATTTTTCCCAATTCACTCTATCAAACGCTTTTTCGAAATCTACAAAACAGGCAAAAACGTCCTGATTGTATTCTATATTCCTCTCGACTCGACTCGACGCGTACCTCTTCCTTTCCTGAACCCAAACTGATCATCCCCTAAGTAATCATTTGCCTTACTCTCTATCCTTTTGTTGATGATCCTGAGAATAACTTTAGCTGCGTGGGATATCAAACTTATTGTTCTGTAATCCTCACATGACGAAGCCTTTGCCTTTTTTGGAATAGGAACTAACACCGATCTCAAAAAATCTTCCGGCCAGATTCCTTCCTCATAGATACTACGAATCAGTCCATATATGGCCTTCTTCCCACCTTTCCCTAACCATTTCAACATTTCTACAGGAATATTGTCCACCCCCACAGCCTTATTTGCTTTCATCTCCTTTAATGCCCTTTCTATTTCATCGTCGAGTATGCCTGGACCTAAGCTATCTTCTTCTACGTCATGTTCCTTTTCTATGTCTAACCTTGTCGGCCTAAGTTCTTTACCATACAGTGTTTCTATATATTCCTTCCATCTCTCTTGGATTTTTCCTGGTTCAACTATTATCTTACCCCATTTATCTTTAACTGTTAGCACAGCTCTTGCCTTCTTACTTCCCGATAATAACTTAACCTTGCTGTATAGAGCACCAATTTCACCCTTCTTCTGTAAACTTTCCATATCCTCGCATTGCGTTTTCCACCATTCTTCTTTTGCTTTATTTGTGGCCCTTCTCAATTTATTGTTCTACTCTTTGTACTTCATTTTGCCTAACTCTGTGTTTACATTTTTCCATCTTCTTCTCTCATCCATCTTTGCAATCATCTCATCCGTTACCCATGGTTTCCTCATCCTTTTCCCGTTAACGGTTCCTATAGTGTCTTTGGCGGCTTCCAATATCCCTTTCTTGATACATTCCCATTTTTCTTCGATAGTACTCAGTTCTTTACTGTCATCCATCATTTTCTCTACAGCCTCCTGATACTCCTTCCTCGTTAATTCATTTACTGCTTCTAAATTCAATTTGTTAACCCGCCGGCCTTGCCTTATCTTCTTGAAACGAACATTACATTTCATAACAACTAAATTGTGGTCAGAGTCCGCATCCGCTCCTGGGAAACTGTGCGAATTTATCACACTGTTCCTAAACCTGTGCCTAACCATAATATAATCTAACTGATACCTTTCTGAGTCACCTGGCATTTTCCATGTATACCTACGCCTTTTGTGGTGTCTAAACCATGTGTTAGTGATGACTAACCCCTGTCTCCTGCAGAATTCAATTGCTTTCTCCCCGCGTTCATTCCTCGTGCCTAACCCATAGTCCCCCACCTCACCACCATCTCTTCCTTCGCCTACCGTCGCATTCCAATCCCCCATCACTATCAAATGTTTCCCTGCAGGAACACTCGCGATGATATCCTCTAACTCATCATACATCCTATCGACTTCCTCCTCCTTGTGGTTGCTCGGTGGCATGTATACCTGAATAATGACCAAGTTCGTCGGCTCTGCTTTAATCTCTACGAGTAAAATTCTATCTGTCGCTTGCTCTATGTTGACTACGCTTCTTCCTACCCCTCTATTTAAAATTACGGCAACCCCTCGTTGGCTCTCGTCCCCGCCGCTGTATATTACTCTATAGTTGTCACTCCAGTAATCCCCGCTATCCTTCCATCTCACCTCGCAGAGGCCTAAAACATCTATGTTACCTCTTTCCATCTCTCGCTTAATATTTTCTAATTTGCCTCTCCTCAACATTGTCCTGACGTTCCAGGTTCCTATTCTTACTACTTTCGCCTTCTTCTGAGTCTTCTTGCCTGCTGAAGTTATTTCTTCCCTGCAAGGGTTTCGTGGGATGACGACCGCGGAAGCCTTGCCTCTCCCGCTGCCGGGCACGACACACGGCCTCTTGGGCCGAGTCCCGTAGTTGCCAGGACTCATATTATCTATAGTGCCCATCATAATATTCTTGGGAATCATAATTGAGGTGGTTTCCCGTTGCCTTCCTCAATAGTGTTTTTAACGTGACACCATCACTTAATGGCCACCCCACTGGGGTCAGACGCCATTGCAGCCGCCTCACTGAGGAACAGACGCTGCGTGGACTACCTTTCGTCTGGCTCCTAACCTTCGACCTATCTGGCATGGGTGACCCTTCCAGGAGTAATTATTATTACTCCCGCCAGCACAGCTCTAGGGGTCATCGGGACACACAAGCCCTTCCACCACGACAAACGTTGACTGTATATGTTGCAATAGTTTTAAAACATAAAGTACGTTGGGAACGTTCCCCAACAAAAATAAAAAACGATGACAGTTTGATTTTTATGCATTCCGAAGGCCAAAGCATTTCAATCAGTAATCGATTCCAAGAAACTGCGGGAGATGCCGCAACAGTAACTTTTAACGGAGTCATCCGCAAATATGCATTTCAATGCAACAATATCAGAGATATATTATTCACCTTGACCGGGATTCAAACCCGGAAGAGTTAAAGTGGACGCCTCGCTAGCTGAGCAGGCAGAAGCACTCGGCCGGACATCGAGAACCGGGACCCGAGTTCGAATCCCGGTCAAGGCGAATAATTTTTACACTCTGAAATTGTTGCAGTAGTCGATATTCGAAAATAAGTCGCATTACAGAATATATCTGTACCTCCACTGCTGATTTTAAATCCTAAAAACAGCAGCAATGCTGTTTAGGGTCAAATGTTAGGTTAGGGCAACATTTTGTAAGTTCCGCTCCTTCGTTCAGTCGAGTAAATGAATGTCTTCTTCCGAGTGTAGTAAGTATCTCACTACAAAACTTCCTTGGAACTTCAACATCAAGAAAAAGAAAAATGCGCACGTGAATAAGTTGTCCATTTCTGCCATACGCTCCCCCCACTGGTGCATGACGTAAGCCCCGAGATACCGCGGGAAGCTAGACGAGAGCATTAGGAGACAAGGGGAGAATGTCCGTGACAACCGCCGCCGCCATTACAGAGGACGCTCTGGCGTAGCTAAATTTAATGAAAGCCTTTGCCAAAACTTTTTCTCCTCTAAATTAACCCAGGATGTGTCTGGATTTGACAGCTAAAAAAAAAAATAATTTCTTAGTCCTGAAAAACTCTTAAATTAAGCTCGGAAAACGTAAAAACGAAAAATATTCAATACGACTACAAGCCTGCCTTTCAATCCCAACCAATGAGTCATGACTTGAATTTATTCCCTCGAAAATAATATTATTACAAATCCAAAGCCCAAACCCAAACTAAACTAAGTGTTTTTAGGGATATTGTTACAGTTGTCCACGTACTTATATTCATTGGAAGACATTTTTTTCATTTTTCACATCTTATTTAAAACTGTCATATATCTGTCTTACATCTTTATGTAATATAATAAAAAAACTAACTAGCACGTTGAATATTAATATTAAAATAGTTTTGATAAACTATTTCATCTGGTAGTAGTATTTAATAGAGAGAGAGACCGGCGACTGAGGTTATTTCCATTTTAAGAGATACGTAATTTGGTCGAGGTTCAGTTTTCAGGGCAAGAAGGAAAGGTGGAGATAAACATTAGCCTCCTCTTTAACGAAGAGTTCAACGGGTCAAAATTTGAACGTATCATCCAACGGACGGCGTGCTGCACGCTGATTGCTCTCCAAAGCATCACGTCAAGAATCGGGATGCAAATATACGATACTGCCGTAATACTGCCAACGCTTGGATTTGAAGCCCCACCCTCGAAATGAGAAGCCAACAGACTAGACAACCAACTTTTTCGTCCCGCCTATTATAGATGTATGCATCAGTTTTACGCACACATAGAATCAATTCTTTTTGCTATTTATAAGCAGTTAAACTGACAATACTAAAGTTACATGCTCATTATGACCCTTATTAGCTACAAGGCACCAAATACCATATACTGGATGCCATTTGGGTACCAAATACCATATACATTACTGGATTCCATTCTCTTGACACATGAGAGGGTTGTTTAAAAATAGGAGAAAATATCAACTTTCTCATAGAAGTACCAGCTCTTTTGAACGTCTCGACGTAGAAAGAAATCGAACACATTTGGAGGCTCTAGATTCCATGAAGTTTGCACCACTTTAGAAATTCATACCTCGATAAGCACGAGTCTATTTAATTCCCTGGAACAATACTCTTTTTTCCATAGAACATATACAACCTTCGATATGAAACCATTACTTAATGGGGTAAAAATCTTTTATGAGAAAGAAAATGATCAAATGTTTACCATGGATCAAACCAGAGCTAAATGGGGTAATTGGCAATAAAAGTCAGGTGTCGAGTCAAAATTCACGTAATAAGATTTAGAAATTTCGCGTCACGTACGCGGCCCTTTCGCATGAGCAGAGTAAATTGAAAGCAGGTATCTTTTGCGTCGATTTAAATATGCTTTCTCGTGATATTCTCAACTATAGTAAGCGAGGTATTTGAAATAAAATAAGAGATATGAATTTAAGAACCAAAAGTTAAATTTACACTCATTCCCATGAACGATAAGGGAACAGAATAGCCGAAAATGACGGTGATGGAAAGAACAGCCCAGTACAATGTACAACTTTAACAAACATTTGTTTCATGGCTCTTCTTACTAGCAGCTCGTCTCGCATTTTACATTTAGTTACTGTAGCTGTCGTGAAAATTGTTTCCCCTATTTGAATTATTTAACATATTTATTGATATTTAAAAAAAATTACGCAACACTCAATTTTGATGTTGCATGGAGAAGGCAGAAAATTTTACCTATCTTTTAAGCATTATGGACGAAGATGGTCAAAATAATAGGGACATCAGAAAAATTGCTTTAGACTAACGCTCTTTCACAAGGAAGAGGGAATTAATGACAGGGACGCTGAATTAAGTATGTTAAGTATAGGTTCTTAGCAAAGTTGATACGAAGCGCGGTTTGCTACGGGAAGGAAACAATCGTTGAAGCAAGATGACAACCATAGACTGAAGGCTTTTGATATGAGTGTATTGAGGAGGATAGTAAGGGTGAAACGAACGGACAAGGCATGGCGAGGGAGGTGAGTGGATTGTGGAGAGAAATCCAAAGGAGGCAGGAAAGGTGGATGCAAAGCATTTTAAATGGCTGTGAAGTGTTGAAGACTGGTAGAGAAAGAAACAGAATAGAGATTGAACGTCAGGCAAACGAGGAAGGAGGAGGAAAAAGATAGGCACATGGGCTCGAATTAAGGGAGGTAAAACGTAATTGAAGAACAATGTAATGTAGTGTGTGTTTTGTGTCTTGTTAGACGAAGCTAAAAACCTGGAATGTTAAGTCGGTGACGATCCAAAATCTACCTTAAACGGTAACCTACCAAATAGCAATATCTGGTATGGAATTACCTCCTGCCACTCACACGAGCGGGCTGGTTCAATAAAATGTAGTAGTATATCAAGAGGACTTATAGACCTCGTATCTTTAAGAATCGAACCCCGGGATACGAGTATCACTCAACAAATAGTGAATGTATGATGGTGGGATGATTGTGGAAAATTCATACTTACGAAATTCCCAGGAAATTGGATACCACATACCACATTCCTCCAGCGGAATGAAGCCTGGGGACGTTTTTTCGGGCGCAAATAATTAAGGTGGGCACGATGTAGGTCTGGAGAAGGGCAAGGGATAACGCGCCCTCAGAATAATCCCAAGAGGGATATTCGTAAGTCGGCATTCAGGCACCGTGACCATGGAGGTTGCAAGCAATTTGGTTCAAGCAGAAGGACTTTGGTCTGATCGTAAGTTAACTCTCCATCTAAAATATCCATCGTCCGTGAAGAGAGTGCGTGGTACGGGACCGGAAATGGAGCAATCCACAAAGTAAAAAGTTTCGTGTTGAGAATGGAACAAAACAACACAACCGAGGCATACAAAATGAGTCAACACACCATGAAGTTCCTGACCTGGTAATAACTCAGGCGAAAAAAATGCACGATTATATTTAAACTGAAGAGCACGCGTTGGAGTAATATTTATGCGTCATCATGATTGTACACATTTATATTTAATCATTAAATTGCACTAATAACGCGTAAAATTATCAGTTTTGATTACAACGGTACACGGTATCAGCTCACACTCACAGAAAAAATTAATAACATTTCTAGGATGATTAATCTTTTGACCGGGTGATAATAAGAGCAGTTGCGGAATAATGAATGCTGAAGTGACTGATAGTAAAAACTTTACGAAGTAACAATTTAAAAAAAAATATTTTGAACGAATAAGAAGAGATTAGACATGAATTCGTGGAATTGAGGATGATTTTTATTTTGGTCAAGTGATCACGAAAGCAGAAAATATAAAACGAATCTTTTAGTTATTATGAGAAAATACCCAAAAAGGATATGAATTTACATTTTATTTAGGATGCAATGATGATGCTCATACGATGATCACGCAAAATGGTGGAATTTGGGTTAAACAGATAATGTAAGACTACATCATATCCGGCGAGTTGGTAGTTAAGCATTTGGCAAGGGTTTTAATAGCGCTACATCGCGAAAAATGTATCAAAAAAATTGAGAACTCTTTACGCTTGTGACTGTAAATGATTTTAAAATTGTTTTGTTGACTTTTTGTATAAGAAGAGCTAAGTGGTGTCTTTATATGATCAATTATTT
This sequence comes from Hetaerina titia, assembly GCA_037158775.1. NCBI lineage: Eukaryota > Metazoa > Arthropoda > Insecta > Odonata > Calopterygidae > Hetaerina > Hetaerina titia. The sequence goes on from CM073777.1 coordinate 51,626,217, forward strand.
TTATTTTTTTATGTTTGTGTAGTGGTTTTGCAAATTTGCGAAGTAAAAACGAATTATTTAATAAATTTAGGGTATACTATATTTAACGTATTTTCGGGTGATCTAATATTCCGATATATGGGATCTTCATGATTTCTTCGTTGGTAGAAATAAACTTCATGGCCCGGTTGCTCTCTACAAGACTTATTTCGGCTTCCTAATGTCAAGATAGAAGAGACTAGTCTCTCTGATAACCACGTAACACGCAAACAACATACTTACCAAAACGAATTTTCACGAATTTAACGGAATATTTTTCAACAATTACTTACAAATGTATGATAACCTAATGTAAGATCATATACGCAATTATTTGAGCATGCATTTCTATTAATTAAGATAACTCTGCCGATCTCCCCAATTTTTTTCTGGAGTAAAAGATAAGTTAAATTCTTCCATAATGTTTATGTTTTAACTCTTTTTTTTATGGATTCCGGCAAGAACCTATCCGGGAAACCATGAATAGAGACGACGATATTAATGTCAGAATGGTACAACTGTTGAAGGAATATATTATATTTTACGTGCTGTTTCTCCTTACGACGTGGTGGGTAGGTCGTTTGGATGTTGAGCAGAGCACATGGGAGTTAAATCCACGTTCGATTTCGGCATCCCCAGATTCACCCAATTAGTATGTCTTTTACATGATTTTTCGGGTATCAAATTTTCCATGGAAATGGAAAAAACAGAAGGCAAAAAGAACGGAACTAGTCCTAACCTAGCCTGGCAAATAAACCTTCGGGCTGATTAATTAAAATTGGCAATTTTCCACAAAATATTTGGTGAAAAATTGCCAATTTTAATTAATAATGATATTCCGCCATATCACGCCTGAAACGTCTCTTTTTATTCGGGCTGATTATTTAGACAAATAAAATTCCAATGCGAATCGCGTCGCGTCCTCCAAATTATCGTTAACATCGCTGAAACATGATCACACAAACATTTTATTGAAGGTTTCCTCAGCAATAGGCTTGTTCTTAGTACGAATTGTTTTGTATTTCGTGCGTCATGAGTTTATTTTCAAAGGAGAACGTTTCCTTCTCAGTAAGAAGAACGAAACGTTGACTATTTTGCGAACATTCTCAATACACAGTACAAAACCCATTAAAATTATATAGCGTTTAAGGTTCTTATCCCCACTTCCGTTCTTAGCCATCGACAGCACATCCACCTAATCTTATTCATATTTGACCAAAAATCCAGGTATAAATCAAAATGGTTAAATGAACTAGCAATAATTTAAAAGAACATTTCATTCAATTTTGTACGGAAGCGATGTGTGAAGAGTGCTTCGTCAATTCTGTTCACTAGTCTGACGCAAAATATTTAGACAAAATTGGTAATCGAACGCACTCGACCAGGTGGCAAGGAGAGCGACCAAACCAAAAATAGTATCGAACTCGACCGTGATCGATAGTGAACTCTGGGTGTGTTACATGTGTAATTCGGTCCGGTGGACTCCTTCACCAATTACCTCCTGTGCACGATCTCCGCTTAATGTAGTAGGCCAATGGGGGCTTGCGAAGCACCCACAGATCGACAACCGCTCACGCGAGATAATGACCAACATTTCCAAGGCCCGCGATGGAACCACAAAAATGAAACAAGCCGACCCAAAGAGCATTAACCCGTCCCGAGGAAACAAAATTAACTTTCGATTTCATCGCAGCGCTCTCTCTAGGCGTCCGTAGGGAAGAGCTCGCTCGGCGTCCTTGACACACTTACACGATGGGAGCGGCGTGACTAAATAATGGGCTAATAGGTCGTCCATCCCCTCGGGATCAATTGACGACCTGGAGAGCAAGCCTGGAATCTTCCGTTTTACTGTAATGATCTAATTCCGTCGTCACGACGACCGAACTCGAATCTGTTTGATGCTGATGCGAAAAATTCGAGTAAGGAATATACAGGGTTTGTCCGGAAAATAAGTTTATGATGCTCATTGCCTTTTTTGACAAAAGGGGAGTCGTCCACTACGAATTTGTACTTGAACGACAAACTGTAAATGCTGCATTTTACGTCCAAGTGCTCGACAGGCTTCGAAAACGAGTCGCCCGCGTCCGGCCAGCGATCAACCGTATGACTGACAACCTGAGCGACAATGCGCCGTCTCACACCGCGCTTGTCGTGTCGGACTTCTTGGCCAAGCACGGCGTGGCAACGCTGCCGCACACGCCCTACAGCCCGGACTTGGCACCACCGGACTTCTTTCTGTTCCCGAAGATAAAGAGGAGTTTGAAAGGAACGCGATACGGGACTTTGGACGCCGTCAAAGAGGCCGTGACGACGTGTCTTCGAGAGGTTCCCGATGATGCCTTCGCGGGAGCGTTCCAGGAATGGGAACGCCGCTGGAACAAGTTTATCGACTCACAAGGGTCCTATTTTGAGGAATATTAGCTTAAGATATGTAAAAGTGTAATAATTTTTTTTTCCTGAGCTCAGTACACTTATTTTCCGGACGAACCCTGTATTCGCCACCAAATGGAGAATTAACAACGAATTCTCCTTTCTTCACCTGTACGGATTTCTCTTCGGTCACATGCCGGCAAAAGCAATGACCCTCCATTCGAAATTCACCGCATTGACTTTGACGTACACTCCCCAATGACTTGTGGCTTTTAATTTTCTTCGTTTGTACTAGAATCATCCAACCCCGGATATTTTTATCTATGACATATGCTTCTAGGTTTGTGAGTAGTTTAGTATGAGGTACTTCGTCGAAGGCTTTCTTAAAATCTAGAAAAATCGTGTCCACTGGAACATTGGTATCCCTCGCTGTAAGAATATCGTAAACAAAAAGAGCAAGTTGTGTCTCGGAAGATCTACCTTTTCGGAAACAGTGCCGATTTTCCATTAATAACTTCTGATTATCGAGGTGTCTCACGATCTAACTAGCAAATATATGTTCCATAACCTTGCACGAAATGGAGGTGATGTAAATAGGTCTGTAATTACTCGTTTCCTCCTTGTCTCCGTCTTTAAATATTGGTCTTACGTTAGCTGTTTTCCGATCTCTGGGAGCCTGTTATCTACCAGCGACTTTTTAAATATTATTTCTAGATACGGCGCAACTTCTGAAGATAGAACCTTAAATATACGATATTTCATCGGCCCTTGAGGATATATTAGACTTAATATATTTTTAACAAACGTTCTATGCCATTATATGAGATTTCAATTTTGTGCATCGGTTGACCGGCACGATTTGGTAAGCTATCGGGGGTATTCTGTGAGATATTGGTGAAGACGGTTTGAAAGAATGAATTTAATAAGTTAGGATTTTCCAAACTGCTGAATACACTCTTACCTTAATCATTTTTAAGTGAATCAACAGTTGACTTATTTTCCTGAACTTCCTTGACGTATGACCAAAATGCTTTTGGATTCTCTTTCAAAATATCTACTAATCTTTTCCTATTGAATTCCCTTAAGGCTTTCCGTAATTCATTCCTGGCATTCGCCCTAGATATCTTATAATCAAGAGTGACCACATCCTTTTTGTCGAATTCTCCCTAATATTTTTCATCTTGGCGTGACATAGCCTTTGGCGTCGCAAAGCTATTCCACCATCCGCGTGTATCATTTAGGTTCCTTGTTAATTTATAAATTTACTGGGAATGAACTTGTTGTCACTATGGTAAACAAATTTTGTCACTATAATAAAAACTTGAGACTCGTGCTTCGAACGTTCGTGGATGTCGGTGGTCTAAAGGAAAGCTGAGAAATTTGGCCATCTTAAACGATAAATTACCAGTAATTATAATAATGTCGTAGCTTCAACAAGTTCCACAAAGTCACGGCTAATTCAATCCAGTTAGCATGGTAATAAATCTGTTCAATGCTTCCTCAAGGATTAGCTACCGCAGCTCTCCATTGTGAATGTGATGAGACTCCCCATCAAAGATAACAATATTTATTCGCCCTCTATCTAACATTTTATGACTCAGGCAAGAAAATGTCTTTTGCTGACTAAATTCTGTAAGAGAGCACGCAAATATTGGTGGAACTCCGAGGTGTAAAATTTTGAGTTTTCGGTGGTCCGGTTTAGGTTTAAGTCTAGTATGATCTAAGATTCTAATCTGAAATGATAATAAAAACACAAGGGTCTGCCTAAGAAAGTTGTTCACGGATTAAGATCACTTCAGGGCAACGCACACCCATATTTTTCATATTTACAGATCCCTCCCTCTTAACAGGACATCCAAACTTTCGAAAAATAGCCGAAAAACAGTAAAATTTGTTAGCATTTGCTATTTTCGAAAGAAAAACTAATCAAATTTTCTTTTCCATGTATTAATAGCGAAATGTGAAAAGGAAAATGCATGATGTAATTCCAAAAGTAACCGCACTTAAGATTCGAAAATTACGAATTCACAACCTATTCCACCCTAAAAGAGTCTTAAAGCGAGTCTTATAAAAAATCGCCTCCGAACTCAAGGATTGAGTCTGATTTAAATAGGTTCACTATGTCTTCACCTGTTTCTTGACGGCTTAAAGAATGGTGCAGAGTTTATCTTAAAATAAAACGGTGGAACCGTGTGATTTAAGATGTCATTTTTTCACAAAAGATAAGGGATGAGAATAATGGGTAAGCGATCGCGCTTGAGGGAGGATGGGTTAAGTATTTTTCTTTATTAATTTCAAGCATCCTAATATGTTGTCCATTCCTGTGGAACTGTTGAAGTGTTTAGAAAAATGTGGGAAGAAGACTCTATATGGACTGATTCGTAGCATCTATAAGGAAGGAATCTGGCCGGAAGATTTTGTGAAATCAGTGTCAGTTCCTTTTCCGAAAAAGGTAAAGGCTACATCATGTGAGGATAAAAGAACAATAAGCTTGATAAAATTAATGAAAGGAGTGTTGAGCGGCAGTGGGATGTTGAAGAAGGTAATAGAGGGGAGAATGTTAGGCAAACGAGGAAAGGGCAGGAACAAGAGAGGGATGTTGGACGGGATGAAGGGAGGAAAGAAGTACACAGAGATGAAGAGAGACCTGATGTAGATTAGGTTGCTGGGTTGGGTTTTGTTTGGAGGAACAAAATATTTATTTGATAGTTGTGTCCATCCAAAAACCTACCTTAACCGCTAGATTACCGAATAAAAAAAATATGCTGTCTAGATTTCATCTAACCTTAGTTATTTTTCTTCTTGCTACAAACAACTCCTCTCGAGTATAGAAGAAGGAGATAACTGCTACAACTCCTCTTTCGTTGAACATCTCACTTAAATATCGTCGTACATGAAAATGTAGTTGTCAAGATCTCCATTTAAAAATTTATTTTTAGATGTATTGTAATTAAAACTGAATTTACGATTTGGTATGTCTGGTGTTGGATCACCCCCGGCCACATACGCTACAAGTGGCTTGCATGGTACCATTTAGACGAATTACTGTTTGTAACGACATCGCTCTTCGCTTGTCATATTTTTCCTTCCCACAGCATATGGAATTAAGCAACCACCGAAATAACGTAAATTTTTATCCGAAAGAACACCATGTTAAATTTTGGTCGTACAATGGTCCGGACCCATCCACACCCCTCTTCTGACAAAGTCAGATTTGATGCACCCCTTCCCTACCTTACAGCAGACATCTTTGCTGAACGTCCCATAATTCCCGCTATAACATGGCACACGTAATCGTTAACTCGATGAAGGAAAAAAGCCATAGCAGTTCTCCGAATATCGCTACTTGGAACCTAGCACAAAGTGATTCCTAGCATTAAATCTAATCACCGCAGCTGGGTCGCAACACCCACGGGCTCTACCGGTTCCACAAAGTGTAATCGCATCAAGTGTACCGATGTCGATGACGCGCACAGATTCAGCGATCGCGGCCCAAGCCACTCCGGTTGATAAAGACTCTCGATTCGATCGTGTCGCCGAATGTATGTCGACGTCGGTATGGCCGAATTCTACGAAAGGAAACCAAAGCCTTGTATAAAAAAAGATGAGGATCGAACCCTTTTTTTTATACAGGTCGCTCCCTCACTCCCCTCAGGTTCAACCCGCTGGCGTGAGCGCTGGATTCCACCTGTAGAAAAGGAGTCATGGGGGCCAATGAATCGACTGGTGAATTATTCATTCCGAGGGACGGGAGGACCGGCAAAAACTGGAGGCCGAACCGGGGGAAAACAAATAGTTAACTTACTGACAATTAGATTAGTCTTTTTTTTTGGGTTGAGAGAGGTGAAAAAGAGAAAAATATTTTTCCGGTTAACTGCCAATAGTTTTCCCTCGTCGAAATGTTTCCGAATTGCTTCCACGACTGAAATATTCGCGAAAATGTTTCCAAGAGGTGATTCAACCAGTAACAAAACGGGGTGCCCTACGATAGTCCTATTAGTTTATTGACGCAAAAGCTCACGAGACTTAACATCTGATACCGCATAAATATGCAATGGCGACAAAATACATAATGTGGCCCATAATGGCGCGCACTCAGTTTTTCGCAGATGTGGATTCTACGAGTACTAACTCCTCTATATTTCTAAAAATATGCGTAACACATCACTAAATAAATACTCTGAAGCTTACATCACAATAAGTCGTTCTTCAAATCGGCATACGAGTGTAAATCGGCGCCGCCCGTCTTTTAGCAGTAAGTTCCAGGACTAAAAACATTCCCCTTTAGAATGCAAGTGGAGAAGTCAGAGGGGAATTAAACTCGGGTTTCCCACCGGCAGGTAGATGAGAGCTCAAGGCAAAACCAAGTATACCTTCTTAAAGAGTTCTCAGGATCTCGAAATGAGAATTTTAGTTCCGTAAATTATTTCTCATTTCCGTAATGCGTGACCACTCGGGAACGCAGGCTGCACATTCTCCAAATAACGTAATAGCCATTCGGGGATTACAACGGTTGCCATTACATGTCACGGAGAGTCAACATGCACTTAACAGAAGATTAAATGCGATAGAGCATAATCGTAAATCATGACTCGGCCTATAAAACGGCAACGAACAACGGCCATTCGCCTCTCCAAACATGGAGATCGCTTCTTTTCAATAGCAGCGGTGAAACTAATTAGAGGTACACACACGTTAAGCATGAAATTAAATATCAGGACTAAAGACCCTTGAAAGATCTGACGCCCTTTCGTTCCAATATGCAAGATAAGATGGGTGCGGAAAAACTTTTGGGGATTTAAATAGTAATTGCTATAGACTGTTCATTACGGATTTTACACGACGTGGAATCACTCGGATGGACAACATTTCTGCTCCCACTGAAAATAAGAAAGCATCTCTTAATAGTTTGGCATGTAATTCATAGGAAACGTAATCAACGGCGTGTTTCATTCTATACTCATCCTATTAAGCTCGGTTTTGGGCTAAAGGATTATCGGCAAATCACGAGAACTCCAATTTGTTTGATCGACAACATTTACTTAGCTATTCCTTTAAGATCTGCTTGCTTTCTCACTGAGTAAACAGCCTACTCTTTTCCTTCCCATAATCCGCTTGCCCAACATTCTCCCTTCCATCAAGGACTACAATACTCCACCAACTTCTAATACATACTACATCAATTTTTTCTGTTTTTATCAGATTCAAACCAGCAACTTTGCCTCTTAGCCCACTGTTAAAAACTTTGACGTTAGTTTTCCTTTACGTCTAACTTATTTTCTCCATTTACCGCCACACCCACGCCTCAAAAAATTCCAATCTATGCTCATCCTCTTGCCTCAAAGGCCAAGTTTCACATAAATAAAGCGCTGCGCTCCACATTAAAGTTCATGGACAAAACAAGCAAATAGAATTCCCTCCGCAGGCTGTAAAATAAAAATCAAATACTGGTTCGTGTTTTACATCTACCGGGGGCATAGTGGAGAAATGAGTAGAGGGTTCGACTACTAACCTGGATTCGGAGTCCAAATCCCTGAGTAGCTAATGCCTTTAAACGGCTACAGCTGCGCGACTTTCTGGTTAAGAAAACACCACGAGGAAGCAAATGGTGGCACAGGGAATGGAACAATTTCCCCTGCCGTGGAAGTTAGGAATATCAACACGCCTTAAAGGCCCTGTTCATAGTGAGCCATCCTCGTCTAACAAAAACAAACTTAGGGTTCACTAATATATTGTAATTAGGTGCCTTTTATGCATTTGAACTATAACGTAAAATTGCACAAAAAATTGCCAAATATTTTTAAATGAACCACACAATGTTGCTCGAAAACTCTTACGAAAACTATCTATTAAAGTATATAAAAAGTTTAACCGTGATTGTATTCTCATGAGGGAAATCCACGTCCGTTGAACTATTTAAGTAGTCGCAGCTATGCTAATAGGTGGACGGCGACCGACAGCTGAGGTAATTTGCTCCAGTAGGGATTGGGTGGGTAATTTGGTAGATATAGGATTTTCAGAGAAGGAGGAAGAGGGAGATTGGCATGATAAACTGAGCCACGCATCAAAATTATTAGGGGAGCTAAGTTTTGAATCACTCACGGAACAGAGGTAATATTAAAAATTATATTTCTTGCATAAATTGGGTGCATATTTAGCGATGGCGTTGAAAATATATTGTTAGCCTCATTGTACTACAGTGAGAGATATCATGTAAATAAAATTAGAGAGATTAAAAGTAGAACACATATATTAAAAATGTCTGATGCTTAATCACCCCTTGCTCTACACCCTAGCGGTGGTTTGCAGAATAGCAAGTAGACAGAATTCAAGCACACTACGATTTCAATGCTGAAATACCTGCACCATCCACCAAAGGCAATTGAGGATATACATATTCAATAAATTCTATGTCTAACAGTTCCCAAAAAATCCTGTCAATGTAATTTCAAGGAATATTTGGATTATTGTCTAATAAATTTTACACCGTCCTCGGTCGTGCGGAGCCAAGTAATAAAACCAGCTGTCGTTAAAACGTTCCCAGCGAAAATCACTTTTCTAAGTACACTTTTTTTCGTGTGGTGGTGATATTGCATGGGCAGGAATTGGTCATTACACACTTTTCATTGCGGAGATTTCAACACGTTCCATAAAATACATCTTACACATGTACTTGTTGAAATAATAATCATTTTATCGCTTCTTCGTATCCGATCTGTACATTTTCCCAAAATCGAGGATTTATTACGATGCGAGCAGCCAGAAGACCAAGCTAAACGTTAAATAACACATCAGACTACTTCAAGCAAAACCTGGAAGTAACATCGTACAAATAATGATAATGAACGAAGGATTCTGCATAAAAAATACGGCAAAATTTAACTTAAGAGGTTATACTTTGGTTTGCAGGAATTTCTAGAGCAATTTCCACATAACATCATGCTCTTAGATGAAAGAAGACACTATTTTTCCACAAAGAATATTTTAGTTAAGTCTTAGGTTTCGTTACAGCGCAACATTTTCAGGTGCAATGAAAATTAGGTCGTAATAAAAATATTCTATGCGGAAAATCTAAATGTTCTCTTTCATCATGAAGGATTTCCACCACGTTGCTGTGTTATTTAGATGATGATAGATGTATATTTAAATAAGGTAGACATAATATAAAATAGGTGCAGGTTCAAGTAAGAACCAAAGTGCTTGGATATTAAGAGCTCCATTCGCAAAAACTATCAACAGAAAACGTTAAATTCATAAACAAATCCAACACATCCAGGCACGTAGCAGGAATAAATAATTCGAGGAAAAAATATTTTTGGTAATAGAATTGTGACAAAGAATTTAATGTTTGAGCCTGTATTCAAATATCCGCAATACCGTTTAATTTTGCCGGTAAAATCAAAAGTATAATTTCAGAAACAGATTCCAATAACAAGAGATGTAAGAGATACTACTCAGCGCAAAACAAAAAAATATTTCTGCGCACCAAACACGCTTCCACATAACAGCATTTCAAGAGACAGCACTTGTATCAGTATAGGAATAAGAACTTAAAGCTAAACTGAAAATTTAGGACGAATCAGGAGTGGAGGAATCCATATATGGATTGAAGTTAATTATTAGTCGTCTCAGTTATTTGATCTCGGCCATAAGATTGCAGAAATTGGTTGCCGAAAGCAATAAATTTTGAAACTCTTTTTCTCCCACGAAAGGTAGGAGATAGCAATGAATTAAATTCTTGGATGAAGAGAAATTAAAAAAAAAACGACAGTACTTATCAGTCAATCAAACTTCAATTCGGTACGACTGGTTTCTTCAGATTTGCTACATACAGGTATAACCTGTATGTAGGTTGACTTCAGATCTGAATATGTCGCAAATGTGATGAAATCGATCGTACCGCAATAAAGTTTATTGAACTCTATACAGTTTTTCTAATACTTGAAAGTGTGATTTCACCTGTTACCAATAAGTTCTAGGATAATCACTTCTCATGACACCGAAAAAAAAACCTGGGGAGCATAAAATTTATTCCGAAAGTTCATCAGTCATCGTTGTTCTCACTCCAAATCCGATCCAATAAAACCTCCCCTCCGTCCGATTATCCCTTTCAACTGGTGTCTTCACCACCTCCCACTGAATGATTTACAGAGCTCAATTTGGGTTGTGGATCTTCTATTTATTAAGCAAACCCTATTGAAGAGAACGGCTTTAATCCCCGACCGTCCTCCCATCCGCCATTCATCCATAACCTAATCACCCAGCCCTCTTATTGACGCCTGCCCGCCTGCGACTACCATTGACAAAAGAATCCCCCCCACCACGGTGACTACCAACGAGAGGATTCCCGAAAAATAAAATTAAAATGGCCCCCTCATTGATGTTATCCCCCCTTTTTTGCCCCACGCCGACATCCCCTCGGACTCCGACCATCGGAACCACGCGGTCCCCAATGCCATCCATCACTCGGCGAAAACACGACGACGAAAAGGCGATCTCTCGACGCCTTCCGGGGGAGGAGGGGGTGTGTGGTTTAGGGGGTGGAGGATCTGAATCAATACTTATAGGGAGGGGTTTAAGGGTGTTGGAGAGGCGGGTAAAAGAGACGGCTGCTTGGGAGGGGAATTATTATGGGAGTTGCGTGCACGAGAAATCACGCTGATATGTCATCGACTACTCTAGCAAAGGAAAACGAAGACGAGGGTCAGAGATGACCAGTGCCCGGGGAGAGGAATAAACTAAGTGATCTCAGACGGTAAACCGCGCTTTGATGACGGTTCACAAACAGTAACCTCGGTTCAAGTTGACTCAACTTCAGGTTGATGGAAATGCTGTGGAATATAATAGTGGTGGGCTGGACGGATACGTGACTTATTCGAAACTTGTAAATGAATCATAAGGCACAGCAAGTAAGAGTAGAATCGGGATGGGCAGTGATTGGCAGGGGACAGCGGCAGGGTTGCCCGTTATCTCCGGTGCTCTGCAGCATATATGATGAGGAAATGTTTAAGGGTGACATGGGAAGGGCTTGAGCTGAGAATGAGCGTGGGAGGCGACATGGTTAATTCAGTTAGGTTGGCAGATGATCCAGCGTTATTGAGCGAGATAGGGAAGGGGTTTTAGTTAAGACCGAGTGCTTTAAAAGAAAAATGTAAGGGGCATAGGATGCGAATCAACCACAAGAAAACAAAAGTAATGCAGATCCCGAGAAGTAGGCAAGCTAAATTAATTATCAAAGTAAGAGTAAATAAATTAAGAGATCAGGTAAACTCAGGTGGATCAGGTGGAGCAGTTCACGTACTTGGGTAGTATTTTAGAGATAAATGTATGAAGTGGCGGGAAAATTAGAAGAAGGACTGCATTAGCAAATGAAAAATGTACAAGAAATTCAATTTTTACCATTATTATCACAAGTGTAACTAAAAGCAGCAAAATACGTGCATCTGGTCTGTATGCATACAAGTTCAGACAGCTAGACCTCACAAAATAAACCTAAACACAATAAACTTCATTCTTTGTGCATTCTACCTCCCATCATCCTCCACATTTTCGTTGAATAGTACATGTGATAATGGACAGCCTTGCCTTACACTTTCTTCCTAACACCACCTTTGCCGACGGCCACAATCACCGTTGCAGTCTGTGAGGCATGCGCAGATTACCTTAACATTTCACGAAATTAAAAAATGCATTCTTTTCGCACAACCGCAAAAGCGGTATCAGCATAACAATATTATCACACGGAATAACCGACCTTCAACTCATCCACTTATTCTTGAACCTCCTCCTTCCGTATTCCCTTCCCCTCCGTCTTTTGCTTTTTCCCTTTCCCTTCCCAAGCCAACCTTCAAATGGTCATGTCCACTGCCCCGGATAAAAACGCGGGTCTTCCTATAATACGAGTATAAAGAGTGACGCAAAATAATTAACGACTACACTTGATGTCGAAATTGTTATACAGAAACAGGGTAGTGGAATAGAATTATTTGTAAAATGAATGCAAAGGGTATTCTACCAAATGTTCGGAATTCCCACACAGTAACAGAAGTGCCAGGAATGGTGGAGGAGGAGAGGGGGATTACTGAGGGATATCTGAAGGGATCGGGAAAGGTGGGCTCAGAGCATTTTCTCTTGGAATGTAAAAGGCTACTATAGTCGGGAGAACGTTAGGCAAGCGAGTTAGAGGAAAGAAAAACGGGTATGTTGGGTATGATGAAGGAAAATAGTATGTATTCGGAATTGAAGAAGAGTTTATTGCAGTATGGGGCTCTATTTACTATCTACAACGCACATTTCAAACCACCGCTAGGGCGTGTGGCAGGGGGTTGGGGTGAACACACCAGGCATGCAGTCGTGTCCTCTTATGCTAATCAAAGAAAAGTAGGCCTGTTAATTTCTTGCCCACCCAAAACCTACCCTTAACGATTAGTAGTTTTTACGGGGAGACGACCGACAGATGAGATCATTTGCGCCATTAGGGATAGATAGGAAAGGGTAAAGAGAAACCCGGCGTCGGTATTAGCCTACTATTAACGAAAGGCGACAAGGGGTCCACAGCTTAACATCCCATCCGACGGACGGCGTGCTCACTCAAAGTGCTCTCCACAAAGCATCTCAATTAGGGATCGGGATACCACTTAAAAATATATTCCTTCTCCGAGATTCGAACCCGGGCCCTCCCTTAAACGGTAGGCAACCAAATGCAATATAAACGACAAAAGATACCGATCTTTTTTAAAGCACCAGTAGGTTAAAACTTTAAAGTTAAACACATTACAATGTATGAGAATGGGAACTGATGGTTACATAGATAACAAATATTGATGGAGTGCATTGCTTCAACCAGTGGTCTCAGCCGTTCACATTTACGTACAAGTTTGCACAATAAAAGCAGGGAAAATTGTCGGTGGAAAGTGATTCACACTCGTCGGAATAGAGCCGAGGCCAGGAAAAACACGGAAATATCGACAGATCACCGAAACATAAAAAAATACTCTCAATGATGAACGCATCAAGAGAGTTCGATTTGAACCATGAACGGTCAAAACTGTTTCTACGGACTCCGCCCACGTTTCATCCATATAATGCATGTTGCTCTTTTCGTTTTCCAAACCCTCGCTTCTCTGAAAATCACATTGAAATCCATCCATATAAGTGGACTCACCCTTCACGTAAAATGACGTCACGCCGTCCAGCTCCAAATATACTCGTATTTGCACAATATCCCACTCGGGACATCATGACGCCGCCGATACATCTATCTGCTTGCCGCTTGCCAGGCTATTCAGAAAGGGGAAATTATTTCCTAAAGAGAAAATGTGCGCCAAGGTAATATTAGCGCTTATGCGACGGTGCTCTGAATTAATTTTCGCCACTACGAATAGGCAAGTTATTTGGTGGGGATGAAATTTTCAGGGAATGGTTAGAAGAATGAAGAGAAACCCTATGTCAGGGTTGGCCTACTCTTAACGAATATCATCAAGGGATCACACAGTTTAACGTCCCATCCGAAGGACTGCGTACTCCTCTCGATGGGCTCACCACATAGCCGCCGACTGCATTAGGAATCTACATCTCATCTACATAAGTACCCTGCGAGCCACCAAAAAGGTGTGTGGCAGGGGGGTAAGGGGGAATGCCGAAAGAGAAAGTATTAACACGACAGGATACTTAGGCATTAAAATTTGTTATCTTCGGCGTAACTGTATAGAATTTACATAAAATATTGAAATGAAATTATTGACTTTGTGATTCCATAAACTTTATTTAAAACACGACCCAGATTTCAGGTGGTTCTCACAGAAGCCAACTTGATATATAAACATCTTCTGAGCGGGGGGGGATTGGTCAGCGAGGAAGAATAAGGAGGGTGGAGGGAAAAAAAAGGTTAAAATGTTGCTGGGAGAAAATGAAAATTACATCTTTTAGTGTCCATCGTGACCTGGAAGAGAGGTAAGTCTAGGAGTGGGGGATAGGAGAGATACAAACTTTCGTTGGAAAGTTCATCCATGCAACGGACACATTTCAAAATTTTCAACTGCTCCAAAGCATCGAGCCGTTAACCTTTATTTTCAAAATGGAGAATCTAGGCATTACCCTCATTCACGATCTCTCCTAGATGAAACACTTACGGGGACACAAGCTAACAAAAAATTATGATTTATTAGAAGAGTACTAGGTAAATGTGGTGGAAAGGCCAAAAGGATATGTGAAAAGGCCTCATTTAGAATATGCTTGGATCGCGTGCACCGTAGAGGAGCTAGATTTGTTAAACGTCTCCATGATAAACAGACTAGCGAATCCAAAATATTAGAGGAGCTAGTCCGGTAATTACTCACGGAGCAAAGGTTAATTTACAGATTAAATCTTTTGCATAAATTGGAAGGAGGTCTCATTAGCAGTGATGTTGAAAATGTGTGTTTTACCCCCATCGTACTACGGTAGGAGAGATCATGTGAACAAAATTAGAAAGATTTAAGTATAGAACAGATAGATTTAAGATATCATATTTGTCCAAGAATAATAATGGATCAGAATAACATTATCAGACCGCGGTAGGGTCATATTCGGGTCCAAATGTCTGGTGTGTATTCACCCCCTGCCACACACCCTAGCGGTGGCTTCCAGGGTACTTAAATAAATAAATAAAAATCCCTGTTTGCGAATATGTATTGGAAAAAAATCCAATGTTTCCAAAATTGAGGGAATTTTAATTCCTGCTTCAAAGTACCGGTTTATTTATTAAGCTAAGTAAAAGGATGACGCCCTTTTTTATTCGATCCAGGGTTATTAACTTGTCATTTTTGTACTTTTAGTAGGATTTTACCCAAGGTTCAACGCTTTTTTGAGAGTTCCAAATGCAAAATTAAGAGTTCCCATTGTTTGCGTACATAGGCATACATAAAATGCACCTAGGACTCAAGATTACTCATATGTAATCTTCATATTTACATTACCAGTGTTCATACGTTGTTTTAATCATCCTATAATTATTTGAAAATCTGATTGACTCACATTTGGATATTTTAAATGAGAATAAGTAACGCAATTAACGAATGAAGGATTAAGAATTGTGGAGATGGTGGAAGATTACCATCAATAACATTGATCTACGCTAAAGAACGCTGGTGCGCAACTCGTCCATGTTATCAAAGTGTTCCTAAATTATTATTTTTTTAATGGTTTATGTGTGTTCGTTGAGGGTTTACCGACCGAAGGTTCCGGGTTCGATTCCGATTGAAGCATCTGGGCACTCCAGCTTCATCCATATTGCGTGATTTTCTGGCACCTGATCTCCCTGGGAAACCATACTACCATACGCACAGGGAAAGTAACTGGTCTCCCTATCCTTATGTGCCAATGTCGTTAGTTAAGGTGAGCTTACGATAGAGAGTTTAGTAAATAAATAAATGTGATATTTGTGTCTATTAACAGCACACGTTTTCATTAGCTGACACTCAATAATAAATAAAAACACTCAATTAAGGATTCTATCGTATCAAAAACCTTTCTAATGCTATCATAAAATAAACAATAGCAATGAAAAATCACGAAAGATTTTAAGATATCTAAATCTTTTTCTTAGAAAAGCAGCATTTGTCTTATATTGCGCTAAAAATAGTTGTGGTTTTCTGCTGAGTCAATCCATTCAAACTCTGGTGCAATGCACGACTGTTTCAAGTACTTGCATGACTTATAGTCAAAACCCTTATGGGGAGGGAATAAGCTCAACTGTTCACAATAATTGTGGACAACCATGCCGGCGAGTCATTGTACACATACAACGCTCAACGAGTGTTGAATATTTAAAGAATTCCGGCGATTCCAGGATCTCGAGAATATCGAGTGGATAAGGAATAGATGAGTACGGGGGTTTTTACTGAGTAAGCGAACCTTGGAATTCCGTCTATTGACTGATGAAAAGCGTAGAGCCACTGACTACCGTTAACTACTTGCTTAAGAGAGTCAATTCTAGACTTCAGTGTACAGCGATATTTATCGAAGAGTTAGTCAAGACAAAGCCCCGTCTTTCCAGGGAGGAAGAAATTAATTCCAAGCAGAAAAGTTGTTTTCATTTTCTGAACACATGAATTGACTCGAGACGATTCATTACTTGACACAGATTTTTAATGAGAAGCATCGACACGCATGAGTTAATTATGTGCTAGAAGTCTTCTCCACGTAATTAAACTAACCTGCGTAAACCTGCTAAAAGAATATTTTCAACTTAATCTCGATGGAGTTAATTCATTTCACTAACATCAGCCCGTCATTCAATGAAGAGGCAAAAAGGAGAGAGTTGAGTGTTAATTGCCTATCAATCGATGGGCTAGATAGCCACCCTGTAGGTTATGCGGGCTTTTATTTCAATGTTGCCCGAGGAAGAGGAGAGATTACTTATTGGGAAAGCATCATGGGGATGTCGTTTGCTGTATTTCCTTCCTATTCCTCTGAAAGTCGTATATGAACTATTTTCCATGCCTCTTCAGTTCCCACTCATAGTTTTTACTCCTTGGTAATGAAAATAAAATTGATAGGTAGGGTATAACATGAAGAAGTATCTACTTCGAGGATTGATTGAAGAGAGAGGTTTTTGTAGGTGACTAACAAGAAGAAGATGGATACTAATTGGACACATTCTAAGATGAGGGCTAATTGAAGATCACAACTAAAGGAAACATGGAGGGAAAGAGTTTAAGAGGGAGGGCATTTATAAATTACAGGAAGATGGTAATGGAAAATACCGCTGCAAGGAACTATGAGGGAATGAAGAAATTGCAGGGAACAAGATAGCTTGGAGAGCTGCTACAAACCAATCCTCGGATTGTTAAACCCGTGTGATGGAGAAAACGTCATTATCGCATTTTACATGTGTTAACTCGCTGTTTATGTGACATAAGTGCATGTGAACTCCATGGTCAACGACTTCACTTCGTGGAATTTGTATACATACATGATAACAGAAGGAACAACGTACTCCTCAATAGAATTTTACCAGGCACAACACGTGCCCAGTTACAATGAATCCCTTAGCCCTAAGATTCCACGATCTGGCCAAAATTCACAACCCTGAATCACACTCAAACCGGTTTCTTCTAGTGCATTCTCTCCTGAGCATCGCTGATCAGATAAATGAAATATCCTTTCCAGAGAATACCGAAGTAAAGTACGGTATTAAGAGGTACATCGAGTTTGTCAATATCATTAAAGAGAAGATCGTCACAGCGAACGCAAGACTAGTATAGTAGCTAGGGAGGGAGGCCGACAGCTGAGGTAATTTTCGGCATTAGAGAAAAGTGGGTGATTCAGTATTGGTAGGATTTTTGGATTCGGGGGAAGGGTGGAGAGAAACCCGGGGGGGGGAGCATTAACCTATTCTTAAAGGAAGACGCTAAGGGGTCACGTGATTGAACCACCTTCAGCGGTCTCCTCATAGCACCCCACGTAAGGACATGGATGCCACTGAAAAATCATACAACCATCAAGATTCGAAATAAGGCCATCGTGGAGGGAATCCAGCACGTAAATCACCGCGAAAAATTCCGCAAATATGTCTCCAAAGAATACATTTCAAAACTCTTAAGAGACGAGTTGATAATTGTGTCGCGTGCTGTCTACGAGTCTACGGTCTCGTAGAGGAAATTCTTCCATCTAAATTAATTTTTATGTGGTGCTATTTATATTGAAATCTACTTCTGTACGTTCGGAGTACTTCACTGATTCCGTGACAAGTTGAAACACACAACAGATCGAAATATTTTGGGCGCCGTTAAAATTAAAAATCCATTTCTTACAGAGAAATAAATGGTGGGGCTTAAAAACAAAAATTAAGATGTTTCCCAGCATTTCTACGAGATATTCAATCAGTTTATGAAGGACAACTGTAATTCGATTATAATTTTTTAATATTGAGGTTGTAAAACTTTTTTATTCAGTCTGTTTAAATATTTCGTCAATAAAAAATATTTATTAAGAATAATATTTTTTCATCATATCATCGAAAACTATTGTAAACCGCACAGCACATGAATACCGGAAAAATAAACATCCACAGAGAAAGCAGTCCAAATTTTTCCAGTGTTTTCATTCAATTTTCTCCGACGATTTCCACCTTATGCCCGCCAATGTGCATTTTTTCTGTGTAGGAATTATTTAAAAGTCTACTGTGGCCTTAAGCAGCATGAAAAAGCTTTCAGGGACCATCAAAGTCATTTATCTAATAGACACATTGCCTATTATAAATAATAAGAGCATACAAACATTTTTGATCTCGTAATTCTCAATTCTACCTTCCGAAAAGGGATTATTGGTCCCCACGGAAATAATTTATTGCACCCTTAACAGTTTCGGCGTGCTTAGACTACATAGATGTAAAATTTAACGGAATTACAATTTAAATCGTCCATTAAGTACTTTGTGTACCCATGATATTAATGGAAAACCTAGTCGCGACAACCTCCGTGCATAATTTGCTCCTTATTTCTTTCTAAAAAAATCCAACACAGACATTATACAGAAAGCTTATAGTTGCGTAGAAAAACTTTAAGTTAAGGGGTTAGATTTGATTTGCCGTAGAAGATAGTTCCATAGGCACCATCGGCACAAAGTGTATCCCAACGTCATTCCCCAAACGTAATTAGGGCGCGAAATTCACAGCGTGTCCAAAAGGATCCCGTTGAGAGCATTCGGAAATAACACTGAGTTTCAACACCATACTCCTGGCTGGGAAAAATATAAACAATGCGAAAATGCACTTAACTGAGCACAGCATTCATGGATGTTGTTCATGTCTCTTATGTAGTCAGTCTCCTCAATTACAGTTAACCACGTAAACTCTCACCACGTACCTGCGCAACATGCATGTTTCCCGTTCAACTCATTGATTTATTGCCGGCAGTTTGAGAAGACAAATAAGATGAATGAAATAATACGAATGAATACAGCAACAAAGCACATTGAAGCAAATAATCGCCTGTTTCTTCGGAATAACTGGAAATGTGGCAACCGTACCGTTAGAGCAGTGTAGAGCCGTGAATTCTGAATGGTAAACGAGCATTAGTTTACCAGAAGTACTTGGAGAAATACGGAAAAAGAGGCAGCAACGAAGGATCATTCTTCATCATGACAATACAAACTCACAGATCGGGTGAAACAACTACCTATTTGACTAGCCAAAACGTCGAATTGATGAGTCATCCTCCGTACAGTCCTGATTCAGCACCAAATGAATTCTTTTTTTCCGTTTACCAAGAAAAAATCGTGTGGCCAACGTTTTTCGGTGCCTTAAGAAGCCATTGACACATTCAAAAACCATGTTTTGGAGGAACCTCAATCGGAGTGGAAAAAGTGTTGCGAAAATTGGTTCGAGCGCATGAAAAAGTGTACTGATTATCAGATTATCATAGAGAATACCTCGAAAAACAATAAAGCCATTTTCAACAATAAATTACTGTCGTTTCATTATTAGGCTCAAAATATAAATATCAACCCTCGTGGAAGAACCCAGTCTTGCAAGTATACTAAATTAAACCCGGTTAATGCACATAAATACTCCGCAATATCAAACGAAACTTCGTTCTTAAAAGAAGGAAATGGAGGAATCGTTTCACGCGACATTAGCATTTATATTTAGTTTAGCCAGCGTAAAAAAACAAAGCACGGAAACTTCCCCCACTGCATTTCAGACAAATATTTGGCGTTCGGATTGAGAAATTATCATCCGTGTGTACGCCGATTGTGATACGCCGAAATCCACATCGTAAGACAAGCTAATTCAACAGCTTCGAGCGACAAAAACATGGTTATCCGCAGTCGATGTACACAACGTTTGCACCCAAGAGCCACGATATTCATAAAGATGCATCTAAGTCCATATTTTGTCTTGGGTTGAGAGAAAGGACCAAGCAGTGACAGGCACGAGATAAAATCGATTTTCCAACCCGAATTCTCCGAGGATTCGATGAGAAACCCGTTTATCACGCAACAGGGAGCTCAACGGACATTCTAATTACGGCACAATTTTTAAATGGAAAGAAAATGATTCCAACAACAAACCTCATAGTTCTGCGTGTTCCATTTTCAATCGCATGTAAGAAAACCCTTCAATACTGAGCCAAAAAAATAACAAATCCTTCACATTGATTACCTTTACTATCAAAGTTTTGGAATCAACTCACAATGTACCCAAGTATGCATAAACATTCACACAGACCACAACAATAATATAGCATGAACTCAGCTTACAGCGTTTTGTAGGAGAACATGGGATTACAAAGATAAATTCAATCACCCGGATAGCTCAGTGGTTAACTCACTCTTCGACTAGTATGATGCGGGTTTGAATCGAGTCTCCAGCATACAGCTACATTTGCCATGCAGCGAGTTTTGTTCAGCCACATAAGTATGATATCATAAGCTACGCAACAATTGAATTGAATATGATTTCTCTTCATTACGATTCCGAGTGTAGTCACCGAAATGAATTATTGCTAGGCAAACAATGTGAGTTTAGCAAGTTGCTAAACTCACATTGTTTGCCTATTTGCTCCGTACCATACAATATTATCTAGCATGCCTTCTCTAAATTTTACTTCAAACAATACCGATTTTCCGACAAATATCTTTGTCGGAAGTCTCCAGGAAAACGGGACTGTTCTGTATTTTGTAAATGCTGACATTAACTTAAAAAACAAGAAAACGTTTGATATTTGCATTGTAAATAACTATTTGATTTGTGTAAGAGTGTCCATTTACCCTTGCCAAAATGCGATAGTGTAAACCAAATAGTCCCAGGGCCCATGGAAGAAAGCAGTCAGTTAGTCAATCATGTATACCATGGAGCGTAGCGCTAATGGCGATTTGGAACAAAATGAAAGTTCTTCCATAAGATTGCACTTAATTCCACTAAGTGATACCAAAAGAAAAGTAATTGATTCACCGTAAGTACCACTTAAGACACTGAAGTGCTAGCGACCTACAATTTTTCGATGTGATTTTTATTTCCTTCACATACATGAGCATTAACAGAGACATTTCTATTCGAAACTTTATGAGAGTGGGCATAGAAAATCGCGCAGTAGTAAACTCCAATAAAAGAACATGTTTTGGATATGGTAAAAATATTTAAAGAAATGAGTCAGACAAAAATTAAGGGCAGCATTTTTTAGTAAAATTGCCCAGAAGCACATTATTATTTTTACAAAATATTACAGAACCAAATATTTTCAGCGACGTCCTACCCTTCAACTTTTTAAGAAGTATTATCACCAGGAGAGATATGCAAAATAGAAACTCGCCTATTCATAAGAGAGTTGAGGAAACTGTAACGCGCGGTGACTTATTGACTTTTATTACCAGGGGATTTTTTACTCATGTCCAAAAAGGATGAGTTATTTTCACTTTAAACTATACGTGAATTTAAACTAAGAAAACGGACAGTGGAAGCAAGCAACCAAAATTACCATCTTTCATTTTTACCAAAGGTTTAACTTTTAACAATTTGCGGTAGTCCAGAGACCGACTGTTGAACTACTTACCGGAGGGCCCAGGTTCAATTCACAGGCAAGCCTCTCTGGGCACCTGCAGCTCCGCCAAGCTATGTGATTTTTCGAGTACCAGATTTTCACGGAAACCATAACCGGCACAGGGAAAGGAACTGGCCCCCCTTCCCTGATGTGTGAATTTCACACGCCGTCTGGCTTAGTACTGGGTGAACACTACCATCACCTACCAAACCGACCTTCGGGTTGATTACTGTGTTCATGTAAATAATTAGCCCTAATAAGTTTATGTAAACTATTAAACCTTAACAGTTTAATCATGATACCTGACTTTTTTTAATGTAATGCGGTGATAGTAACAGCCAACATTCACGTCCTATTTATCTTTAAAAGTGAAAATAAGGAAAGTATACACTTATAAACTGTAGCTTTCTTTTGTTATCAAAATTTTAAAAATTGAATTATATTCATTGGTTGACAACATTTGATGAATATATATATGTATCGGTGCATACAGAAATATAGCATCAGTTTCCCTAAATGACATTGGCACAACCACATATTCAATTAATAATGTTCGCAGCAAAATTATCAGATATTTCACTCACCAGTTAACTCGCAGAAACTTGGAACTTCGTTAACGTCTCCGAACTCTTCAGGCATCAGTCACCACTCTTGAAACCAAGTCCATCGAACAAGAGGAAAACAGATGGCAGACTCTGAAAACTATCCAATATCACTCCTAAGTTCAGAAACCTTGACGAAATTTGTTGTGTCCAGCCGCTCAACTAAGTTCACAGTGATCCAACCGCGAAACCGACCTAACTGAACCGCCACAACGACTGCGTTGCATACCGTCTGCTGGCGGAGGAAAAGATTTTTTTCAAACGGCCACACGCGCGTTGAATTGTGCGCATGCGCACAACTAAAGGGGAAGGGACGAAGAGATGGAGCGAAAAGGAGTGTGAGATAATAAGGGGAGGGGGCGTCGGCAGCTTGAGGGAAAAAAGACGGACGACGTAGACAGCCGCATACGATGAATAAAAACATATACAGTGAAACGCAATGATGAAATAATTTAACCGATTCTCGTGAATAGGGGTGTAGAGGAGGAGCGTATGTTTGGAAGGAGTTAGAATCTTCGTAACGGCCAATCCAAATTTGGCGGGACAACTCTCTCTCTCTCTTGGGTCACTGATCTCACGAATGAGTCACCTTCGTATTCCCTCAAGGTGTTGCGGCTCCATCACGAATTCCCTCTTGATGCCCTGGAAATTTCGCCACAGCAAGGACAGTATAAATCAGCTGTGATGTCACTCACATCCTTGAGATCATCAACTCGCTGGCATAGTTATCCTCCCGCGAGATCCTAGAACTAACACAAAATCACCGGATTTGACCCCCAAATTAATGACCTACTGGGACTCTATACAGCATCTCTTGCCCATACAATGGCTTCAGAGCTAGGAATTTTGTGTAGGCATCTGTCCTTGAACCTGAAACAGATGAGAGTGCAACAGGTTAAGTTTCCACTATGTGAATAATTGTATATACCTGTCAGATACTACGACTTAGATATAATTTTAATGCCATCTTCTTACGCTATGGTCTTATTTTCCTTACTCTTTTAGGGAATTTTCCAGTTGGAAAAAATAGGTATCCTTCGACCCTTTCACAATCGACCTTTCACAATCCGGATGCTCTTCGTGACTCGGTGAGAATAAATTAATGCCGTCAACAGTTTGACTGCTGTACCATTATTATTTTATTATTAGGTAATCTACCGGTTAAGGTAGGTTTTTGGATGGACACAACTATCAAATAAACATTTTGTGACTCCCCACCTAGCAAACTAATCTATATCAGGTCCCTCTTCATCTCGGTGTACTTCTTTCCTCCCTTCATCCCGTCCAACATCCCTATCCTGTTCCTACCCTTACCTCGCTTGCCCAACATTCTCCCCTCTATTACCCTCTTCAACATTCCACTACCGCTCAATACGCCTTTCATCCATTTTTCCTGCCTCCATAGGATTTCTCTCAACAAACCCCTCTCCTCCCCCACCATTTCCAGTACTTCCTCATTTGTTTTCCTTTCGGTCCATTTCACCTTCTCCATTCTTCTCCACACCCACATTTCAAAAGCCTCCAATCTACGTCTATCCTCCTGCTTCAGCGACCACGTTTCCGCGCCGTACATAGCTACGCTCCATATCAGAGTTTTTACGAGTCTTGTCTTAACATCCCTACTCAACGTCCCCGTCATCAACTCCCTCCTCCTTGAGAAAGCCTCCTTGCCTAGCGCAATTCTTCTCCTTACGTCCCTACCACTTTGACCGTATTGGTCCAAAACACTTCCGAGATATGTAAACTGCTCTACCTGCTCTATTCTTTCCCCGCCTATTTTAATATTTAGCTTAGCCTTTTTCTTTCTGGAAAATCGCATAACCTTTGTTTTATTAATATTGATTCTCATCCCATATTTATCGCACTGAACCTCCAATCCACTCAACAATGCTTGCAACCCCTTAGCTGACTGAGCAACTAATGCTTGGTCATCAGCAAACCTAACCGATTTTACGAGTTCCCCTCCGACTTTCATTCCTACCTCCAGTTCTTCCCATGCCTCTTTAATCATTTCCTCTACATATACGTTGAACAGTACCGGTGACAATGGGCAACCCTGCCTTACACCTCTTCCTAACACTGCCCATCCAGACTCTCCGTTCCCCACTCGCACCTGAGCAGTCTGAGACATGTACAGGTTGCGGATCAGTCTCCTGTCCCTCCAATCCATTCCTATTTTCTGCAATACACGCATTAATTTTTCCCAATTCACTCTATCAAACGCTTTTTCGAAATCTACAAAACAGGCAAAAACGTCCTGATTGTATTCTATATTCCTCTCGACTAGTGATCTCATTACTGCAATGGCATCACGCGTACCTCTTCCTTTCCTGAACCCAAACTGATCATCCCCTAAGTAATCATTTGCCTTACTCTCTATCCTTTTGTTGATGATCCTGAGAATAACTTTAGCTGCGTGGGATATCAAACTTATTGTTCTGTAATCCTCACATGACGAAGCCTTTGCCTTTTTTGGAATAGGAACTAACACCGATCTCACAAAATCTTCCGGCCAGATTCCTTCCTCATAGATACTACGAATCAGTCCATATATGGCCTTCTTCCCACCTTTCCCTAACCATTTCAACATTTCTACAGGAATATTGTCCACCCCCACAGCCTTATTTGCTTTCATCTCCTTTAATGCCCTTTCTATTTCATCGTCGAGTATGCCTGGACCTAAGCTATCTTCTTCTACGTCATGTTCCTTTTCTATGTCTAACCTTGTCGGCCTAAGTTCTTTACTATACAGTGTTTCTATATATTCCTTCCATCTCTCTTGGATTTTTCCTGGTTCAACTATTACCCTACCCCACTTATCTTTAACTGTTAGCACAGATCTTGCCTTCTTACTTCCCGATAATAACTTAACCTTGCTGTATAGAGCACCAATTTCACCCTTCTTCTGTAAACTTTCCATATCCTCGCATTGCGTTCTCCACCATTCTTCTTTTGCTTTATTTGTGGCCCTTCTCAATTTATTGTTTAACTCTTTGTACTTCATTTTGCCTAACTCTGTGTTTACATTTTTCCATCTTCTTCTCTCATCCATCTTCGCAATCATCTCATCCGTTACCCATGGTTTCCTTATCCTTTTCCCGTTAACGGTTCCTATAGTGTCTTTAGCGGCTTCCAATATCCCTTTCTTGATACATTCCCATTTTTCTTCGATAGCACTCAGTTCTTTACCGTCATCCATCATTTTCTCTACAGCCTCCTGATACTCCTTCCTCGTTAATTCATTTACTGCTTCTAAATTCCATTTTTTAACCCGCCGCCCTTGCCTTATCTTCTTGAAACGAACATTACATTTCATAACAACTAAATTGTGGTCAGAGTCCGCATCCGCTCCTGGGAAACTGTGCGAATTTATCACACTGTTCCTAAACCTGTGCCTAACCATAATATAATCTAACTGATACCTTTCTGAGTCACCTGGCATTTTCCATGTATACCTACGCCTTTTGTGGTGTCTAAACCATGTGTTAGTGATGACTAACCCCTGTCTCCTGCAGAATTCAATTGCTTTCTCCCCGCGTTCATTCCTCGTGCCTAACCCATAGTCCCCCACCTCACCACCATCTCTTCCTTCGCCTACCGTCGCATTCCAATCCCCCATCACTATCAAATGTTTCCCTGCAGGAACACTCGCGATGATATCCTCTAACTCATCATACATCCTATCGACTTCTTCCTCCTTGTGGTTGCTCGGTGGCATGTATACCTGAATAATGACCAAGTTCGTCGGCTCTGCTTTAATCTCTACGAGTAAAATTCTATCTGTCGCTTGCTCTATGTTGACTACGCTTCTTCCTACCCCTTTATTTAAAATTACGGCAACCCCTCGTTGGCTCTCATCCCCGCCGCTGAATATTACTCTATAATTGTCACTCCAGTAATCCCCGCTATCCTTCCATCTCACCTCGCAGAGGCCTAAAACATCTATGTTACCTCTTTCCATCTCTCGCTTAATATTTTCTAATTTGCCTCTCCTCAACATTGTCCTGACGTTCCAGGTTCCTATTCTAACTACTTTCGCCTTCTTCTGAGTCTTCTGTCCTGCTGAAGTTATTCCTTCCCCGCAAGGGTTTCGTGGGATGACGACCGCGGAAGCCTTGCCTCTCCCGCTGCCGGGCACGACACACGGCCTCTTGGGCCGTGTCCCGTAGTTGCCAGGACTCATATTATCTATAGTGCCCATCATAATATTCTTGGGAATCATAATTGAGGTGGTTTCCCGTTGCCTTCCTCAATAGTGTTTTTAACGTGACACCATCACTTAATGGCCGCCCCACTGGGGTCAGACGCCATTGCAGCCGCCTCACTGAGGAACAGACGCTGCGTGGACTACCTTTCGTCTGGCTCCTAACCTTCGACCTATCTGGCATGGGTGACCCTTCCAGGAGTAATTATTATTACTCCCGCCAGCACAGCTCTAGGGGTCATCGGAACACACAAGCCCTTCCACCACGACAAGGTTGTAGTCCATGGGAGGGTGCTGTACCATAATATATATTAAATTAACCATAGCAAAATGATTTTTTTTTCATAAATTAACCGCGATATTGTAATCACTAGTATTTCAAATCAATGAATTCGTCTGTTATAATTCCCCAATCCATTTTTCAATTAATCATATTTAGAGTTTACCTCATTTGGGGCCTTGTTCATTTAGTTATCATCTGCGTTAATTGTACATTTTGGTAATCACTCTATCACATGTGAGTGAATGTCCCTTCGGTTAAGTTCTTGAGCAGTATGGTTTACTTACTGTTTCTGCTTTGCCAAATTTAATTATTCCGATGTGCATATTTTCTTGTTCTGCCCCATTTCCTTAAAATTATTTTGTGAGCTAATCCTTTGTATATGCTGACTTTTGTTGTTTTAAGGAGGAACCCTTGCATTTCTAATTTTTTTATTCGTTTCTCATGTGTTCCACCAAATTTAAATTAAGTTTATACAGTGTTTGTAGATAATTCGCGGCCATCTAGTTTTTTTTCAACCATTGCAGGCAGCTTGTTCCACGCAAAATCATTAAATGGTTTTTTCAGTTTTGCAATGTGTTACACAGTAACATGTACGAATTTATATTTCATATATTTTATAAGCAGGGGGTGAATACTTACCAGACTAATTTTGACCTCAATATGACCCTACCATGGTCGGACAATGCTATTCTGATCCCTTATCGTTCGTGGAAAAAATGACATTTGAAATCTATCTGTACTACACTTAATTTCTCTAATTTTATTGATATGATCTCTTCTACCCTGGCGGTGGCCTGCAGGGTAGTTGAATAAGAAATAAGAAAATATTTCTGTCTTCCTCTAGTCTCTGTGTTATAATTTAAAATGTAGAAAACCATTATGCTAACATGATATATGTCATGTGAGGAGGTAGTTTTTGATAGATCCTGAAACTTTTACTTGATTGTGAACTTTTAATCAATGTAAGCATCATTTGTTGTAAACTTATGTCTCTCAGCAGTATTTATTGGTTCTGACCCTGCATCCCATTCAGAATGTCTATTGTCTTCAACACTCTTCCCTTATTTCCCAAATTTTTCATTTCACAAACTTTTCCCTCTGCAGTTTTTAAACACTCATTCCCACTCAATATCATCTCCATCCTCTATTTGCTGTCTTTTTCAAAATTCCTCTTTTTCCTTAACACATCTAAAGATTTTTTCTTTTTCTTCCTCTACATCCACCATATTTTTCCATTCTTGTCGACATTTATTATTTTAATATGTTTATTATTCTTAGAAATCACATTTAAGAGCCACTGTCATACACTAAAGTACATCCTTCCAGAAGAAACAATACATGTACATATAATTGATTGCATAGTTTGAATTGAGGCCAGAGTTATTCCAAAAGAAACTCCAGTGATTAAAAAAATAAAATAATCATCCAATGACCAATAGTCATCATGATCAATACAGAAAACCAGTCATAAAAAGCACTACGAGAGTAAATTTTACTCATTTTTTAAATGACAAAGGAAAAGCAGACATTCCTTGAATAAAAAATCTAGATGCTTCCATATATAATTAAATTCCTTGAACATATGTAACAGAAGTGAGCGATCACTATGCCAATTTTTTTATATTTTGCAATGAAAAAATGTTAGCTTACATCTTTGGCTAAAATTGGGCACATAAAAAGCCTATGTAAAATTTTTCCTCCCTATCTCTTTCAAAATCATATAAAAAAGGCAGCTAGCCTGTTTTTTTCTCCTTTTCTATTAGTGGATACCATAAATACTCTTCATGATGCATTATTTCTTTATGTTGAATACACTTTATGCTCTTTTTTAAAATTAAATCTCAGAAATTGTTTTTGCATTCCCTTAAAAAATTGTACTCTTTTTGTGCAAATTGACCCCAAAATAGCTCCATACTCATTCTTTGCTTTACACCAGAGAATTACAAAGTAGAATGAATGCTTTCACAGTATGAAAAGATATGTCCTCGTATTATAAATCCCAACATTTTTTAGGCAGATGGTGCCACAATTTCTAAATGAGATGCAAATGTAAATTTTGCATTTAAAAGTATGCCCAAGTCCTTAATTTGGCCACAATACATATATCATAGACGCTTATTTTCTGGTTTGTGTCACTTTGCATCATTTATTTACCAATAAAGTTAGGATTAAATAATTTAGGTACTTCATCCTAATCAATAGGTTTATTAATCTTGCAGCAATGCATAATCTTGGGCATTTTTCATTCTTCTAAAAATGTTAACATTTTCTACCTGCATTAGAGAAAATGAGGCACTTGTTACAGTTGATAATTAATAAATAATGAAAATAACGGCACTCCCAGGTTTCAACCCTGTGGCACATACCTATGCACTCTATACTCCTATTTATATTCATCCAGTTTCCCCAAAAATCATGTATCTGAGCCACAGCATAGTGTCCTCTAGTATCTTTTCTGTTCTTAAGAGTCCTAGTCAATTCTCTCCTTCTTTGATAATTCTCCTGATTGCTCAACATCATCTCCATTCTAGTCCAAGGTACTGCCCAAACATACAAACTACTCCATTTTCTCTAATTTTTGTCAATTTTCTTAAATGTTTAACATATTCTTCAAAATTCTTGAAAATGTCATTAGTTTTGCTTACCTTCATCAAAACATCTTAATGTTCATAAACAACAACAAAAACATCATAATGTAATCCTTCATTAAAACATCATTTCATAGTTCCCTTTTGTCAATCGTCCATTTTTGACTGAATATGTAAAGCATTCTTTTACAGTAATCTACCGGGTTCAATCAAGTAATGTATTTTACCTTTTTTAAAGGTAGGTTTTGCATGATCACTGATGACTCTATTTCTAAGAATCATAGGATAGGTAAACAAAAACTTTAAAGTTTTCTTTCAAAACCTTTATCAAAAAGCTCCACATAAGTCATTATACAGTAATTGGTAATAATTTGTGACACTTTTATATGCTCTCATTACACGTACAGGTAATTTTAATTTTTTCTGATTCTCCAATGTTACCTTTCTATACTGTTAGTATAAAACATTGCATTACATTTTACGCTGTGATGTACTTGGGAACTCAGTGGGAACAAATAAATGTGATTCATATCATGAAGTACAAAATTGATAGGTACCTTCAGAATTGTAATGAAATGCATACACTGATTGAATGCTCAAAACATCGTTTTATATTTTACAAATAATTAATTTTATCACATTTGTACCCATAGGTACACTTTAAACAGAATTTTATATTCAATATTTCCATTTCTCTCTCAGTAAGTTTTCAAATGGAAAACATCTTTTCATACATAATTTGGGTTTTTTGTAAATGAAGTTGGGAAGAAAAACAAGCATGCCATCATAGCTGTTTCCAAATTACAGACAAGTTGATAGCAAAGTACCTAATTCATTTCCTCTGTACCAGATACTACAAACAGAAACCAAAATACACTTTTTATTTTTATTTCCTCACAGTACATTGAAGTAGAAATGAGTTACCATATACTTCTAAGCTTAAGAATGATCATCCTCTAAATCTTAAGTAAAAGAATTTGGCTGGGTCTTATCTAAAAATGTGCTTATCTTGACATATGATATGAAAAATGAAGTAATAAATATAGCACAATCTTGTGAATGACCATAATATTATGGCAAAATATTGGAGAGTTTAAATATTTATTTCTAGTGATTAAATACCACAAGTCATTAGAATGCCCTGTTGCTTTAATAGGAAAAACATGAAAGTGTGAGATGAAAATAACAAGAAAAAGATAAAATAATTTGCTCTGGAATAAAGCAGAGGGTTACTATACTTTGAGCCTACTAGTTATTAAGGTTGATTTCTTTCGATCTGGGCATTTAATCTTATATGTAAGATAAATAGGGTGAGCTGTTGTGATGCACATAATTTGATTGAGTTGCAATTTTTTTATTATTGATAGTTATTAGAAAGGAAATGTAATGTGGGCCCATAAACTGTGTTAGTTACCATGAAATGAAGCTTTTTTAGTTTCATACCTGTTGTAATCTAAAGGTGATGTGAAGATAAATCACTGCTGAGAAGAATTGCAGAAGATAATTTGGAATTTCTTGCAGGAGAATGAATGGTGACAATCAGTGTGAAATGTGCAAATTACTCTTTTAGATTGCATTATGGAGCAAATAGATTGACTGCACATAATATTACAAACTGAGATAAATACAACAAGGCAACACATCCATCATAGATTTTGGGCAGGGGCAGCCATTCCATTCCCCTTTGATTATATCAATACCTCCAGCAAACATTTTTGTACAATAGGATAAGACTTTGAGACTTGAGACTTGAGAATAGATAAGCTTTGAGACTTGTGTGCTTAACATGGAGTTTTGGGTGACCCAGACATTTTTGGACTAATGACATTTATGTATGTTTATGAAAAACGTTTATATTAAAATCCATCAAAGATTACTCTTTATATTAAGCATAAGTTTCTGGAAGTGGTCAATATCCATAGGAAGTCTTTACTTTACCAAATCTATGGAAAAGTGTTTCATTTCTATGGAAAATTATCGCATGCTAACATATACTATTGGGCGAAACGGTGTATAGCAGCCATGGCCAATAAATAAGATTAAATCCAATGAAGATGACTGGTGAAAGAATGGCAGACGTGAACTCCAAGCGTTGACGAAAGATTATTAAGGAATCAGATGTAACAGGGATCTTTGTAAGGTTGGATCTATGCTGATGGGATTTTGATTGGCCATTTGGTCCTTGTTCATTAGTGTTGTCAGCCTCATTCAAAATCTGAAAATAAAAATAATAATTTTTCTTGAATTGGAAACCAAAATTGAATATGTCAAGTGGATTTTCCTTATCTTCTTTGGCAGACATACAAGAATATACAAAGTAAAACATTTCATACATATAAATGTATGAAAGTTTGATCTCCTCTCCTTCAAACAATTTACTACCCTGTCCAATAAATAAGCGAACTGAGGCCATAAAAACTTTATTTTGTAAAATTTAGTCTACATTGGTTTTATCCCCTTCAATGTATTCTCCATTTGTTGCTATGCACTTAATCCATCTTCTTTTCTACTGTTTAAAGCCCCATTGGATGTCCTCATCAGTTAGGCTTTTTATTTTTCTTATTGTTTCTTGCTTTATTGTGTCCACATCTTCCCAGTGATGTCCCCTCATCACATTATTACATTTTAGAAATAGGAAAAAGTTGCTGGGGGCAAGATCTGATGAATAAGGAGGATGAACAAGGATGGTGATTGAATTTTTCACCAGAAACTGGCGAACAATCAATGCTGAATGAGCACCATTTTTGCTCACATTTTTTTAAACCCAAATGTTTGGTTAGAACAGTGTGCACTGTTGATTTTCCTAAATTCAGTTCATCAGCTATCATTCAGATGGTTTTTCAACAATAGGTAAGGACAAGGGACCGCACACGATCAATGCTGTTGTCAACACAGGTAGTTGAAGGTCATCCATAACAGCTATCAAAATTTCAGTAATTTCTTGATAACTTTTACTGCATTTTTCCAAAATATTGATGGTGATTCATTGCTCTGTGATTTGTCAATTTCCATTTTTGATGAACAGTAAAAACAAGAACAACAAAAACTAACATAACTGGCACCATACCTACAGCTTGATGATTCGCCAAGCACAGACATTGGGTCTCAGGCAACTAGCGCCGCTAGTGGGCAGGGCTATAACCCACATCATGGCCACCAGATTGCACCAGTTTGCGTATTTTTTGGGCAGACCATGTACTTCAAAATTATTTGGTGTTTATAACTGACTTTAAATCATTAGATATATTGCAAATCCAATGCCATTGTCATTTTGGTTAAAGCCCAGATGCTTTCTCTTTTTTTTCAGGCCATCAATGACATTGGCAGTGAATTTTACATTTCTTTAGACTATTTTATAAAACTTTCATATTTTATACAATATGAAGATTCAAAGTGACATATTTTATCGAACCTTCTATTTAGCCCTTTGTTCCCTATTTACTACTCTACCCATAGACCCTTTAAATTGATTGTTTATCATGATCCTTCTAATCTAACGCATATTTGCATTTACAGAAGTCATACTGATAAACCTATTCAAAATGGAGCTGTAAATAATCTTCTTAGAAACTCCTCCTTCACCATTATTCTTGCAAGGAACATTATTTTAACCAACCCACTCAAAGTTTGCTTAAATGTCAGAGGATTTGGCTTACGTTATTGTAGCTGTTAAATCGATGACATCAAATCTTACCTTGGGAAACTTTTTATTTATAAATATATTCAGTTTGACTGTGAGAGAGATTGATGACATTTCCTGTTTGGACCCATGGCACAACATTAAGCAGCAGACATGATCATCTACTTAATTGCTAGCCCACAATATCAAATGTTATTCAGAACACGAATCAAAAAACTCAAACAAGGCTATGATGGATCAGGGATCTTAATTGTCAAATTAATTATTGTGCTGTTTACCATATTAATTTAAAATAAATGTAAATCAATTTCTAGTTGGGAATCTCTAATTAGTCTCATGTAAATATGGAGTGGGACATTAATTTGATCTAACATCGCCAGAATATATCAGGTTTAAAAGGAGGTGCATGTTTATTTTGTACCAAAATCAGCAGAAAAAAAAATTTTTTTCAAAACATATGTACAATACAATATTACCAAATCTTTACTCAGCAAAAAGATGAATCAAGCTGTATGCTGTTGGGGAGACCCCCCTGTTGTTTCATTTTGAATGAGTGATTTTGATTTTTTCATATCAAATTTCTGCAATGCTCGTGGGTGGCAAATTCTACTTTGCATATGTACAATACAATATTACCAAATCTTTACTCAGCAAAAAGATGAATCAAGCTGTATGCTGTTGGGGAGACCCCCCTGTTGTTTCATTTTGAATGAGTGATTTTGATTTTTTCATATCAAATTTCTGCAATGCTCGTGGGTGGCAAATTCTACTTTGCAATTAAACTTTCCAAACTGACTTGATGATCAAAGTGGCAAATACACTTGCACATGGTAATTATTTCCTTTTTTGACCATAGCCTTGAGGTCTCACTTCTAACAGTGTAGACCTAGAGAAACAAAAATTAAGCAGACAGAGGTCAAATTACATTGATGACAGTAAAAAGTTACATGTTAAAATTTTAAATCCTTAACTAAGGCTTCGCTAGGCTTTTCATTGATTTTATTTATGCTAGCGTGTGTGCTGTATGACTTAAACTTACCATGCAGATGTTCTGTTAATTAGTAAGAAACCGGTCAGTTAAAGTAAAAATTACTATGGTGATCAGCTTACTTGGCTTTTTGTCTTCTTCCCTTGCTCTTCAATGGTTTCCCAACTTGAGTCAGAAATTTCAGGAGATTGTTGCTGCTTGTATCTATTGAATAGTTTCATTATTTTATCCAGCCTGTAATATAAGCAATGACCACAGTTATTATTCTTCATAAATGAAATGGAATTTGAAATGTCTGGCAGCATATTTTTGAGAACTGAGACAATGGTGGATCAATAAAAGCTAATGTTGGTAGTCATTAGCCTATTTGACATGGTCACCTTTACAAGCTAATATGCATAACTTTCAAAAGGTGCTGAATGGGTGACATTTTTCCCCAGTTTTCGTATCCTTGACAGTCCTTGAACTGTCATTTGTTGAGGAAATACAGTGGAAGGTGAGTAATTGACATCAAATGATACCATTGTTGATACCAATTTGGGAATAGATATTTTGACAAATGAATTTTTACATCCCTCTAGCTACCCATTATTACATTTCCAACCAGGCCATCACCAACCCACCCTAAATCAGGCCATTAGTGTTCCCTCGTGGTTTTTCACCTGATCACCATATCATTAACTGGTAGATCATCCTTTGCCATTCCTCCAGCCTTCCTTCCTTTGTTCCTTTTCCTTCCCTCCTGAATCCAGCTTTTCCCCCACTTTCCCCTCTTCCCCCTTTATCTTTGGGTTTTTCTCTCCTCCTCCCTTCCTCTCTTTCCAAGCATATGTATTAATATGTGTGATCCAAGATTCCTAATTTTACCTGAAGATGTTATGCTGTAACAAAACCTAGGTTGTAATAAAAATACTCAATGTGGAAAAGCAAAATGTCCTCTTTTATCATGGAGGATTTCCACCATTTCCTGCCTAAAACTGTTTTATCTATTAATTATACTACATTACCATTGTGAACCATAGCTACATTACCAAAGTGAACTTTCCCTGCATACAATTTATTTCTACTTTTTTTAGTATTTTCATTCATCTACTTGATTTAGGGGGGTGGGCAAATGCCTTTCAGCTTTGCCTATAATTGGAATGGTACATTGTAATGTCTCTTCATCTTCAAATCACTGTGAAGCCAGCCATTGTTTTAGGTGCATAAAGAGGTGGCAATCACTCATGGTAAATTGGGCTAATGCAACAGGAGCTAAAAGCAATTCCTAATTGAGTTGTTTCAAAAGGTATGTATGCATAGTATAGATTTCCATAAATGGGCTGGCGATTTATGTATGTATTTCAAAATTTTAAACCTTATTTCAAGCTAAACATTAAAATAAGAGGGGAAAAAATAGAGCAGGTAGAACAGTGTACATATCTCGGAAGTGTTTTGGACCAACATGATCAAAGTAGTAGGGACGTAAGGAGAAGAATTGCGCTAGCCAAGGAGGCTTTCCTAAGGAGGAGGGAGATGATGACGGGGACGTTGAGTAGGGATGCTAGGAAAAGACTCGTAAAAACTCTGATATGGAGCGTAGCGGCGTACGTACTGATATGGTGCGTACGGCGCGGAAACGTGGTCGCTGAAGAAGGAGGTTAGGCGTAGATTGGAGGCTTTTAAAATGTGGGTGTGGAGAAGAATGGAGAAGGTGAAATGGACCGAAAGGAAAACAAATGAGGAAGTACTGGAGATGGTGGGTGGAGAAGGGTTTGTTGAGAGAAATCCTATGGAGGCAGGAAAAATGGATGAAAGGCGTATTGAGCGGTAGCGGAATGTTGAAGAAGGTAATAGAGGGGAGAATGTTGGGCAAGCGAGGAAAGGGCAGGAACAGGATAGGGATGTTGGATGGGATGAAGGGAGGAAAGAAGTACACAGAGATAAAGAGGGACCTGATGTAGAGTAGGTTGCTGGATTGGGTTTCGTTTGGAGTTACAAAATATTTATTTGATAGTTGTGTCCATCCAAAAACCTACCTTAACCGGTAGTTTACCTAATAATAATATGGGCTGGCATTGTCATCCAGGAATGCCACCAAAAAGCTCAACATGCCATGACATTTTATTTTGAATAATCCTCCCCATTTTTTCATGTTTAATAGTAGACTTCTGAATTGACTGTCTTACACTACCGTCACTCATTACTTTCTCCTTATAAATTTCACATCATACCTGAGGAAAATTGCATAGAAAACATAGTTACAGAGGAAGCAAAATTACAGTAGAAAAACCAGCTACATTATAAGTGTACTTAATCTTAACCTACATTACTCTGAAGATGACAGCTGTGTCTTCATTTCGCAGGGTTCCACATAAAAATGGAAGTTACTTTTTGGATAGCTCTCATTATTCATGTGAGCAAGAAAAAGATATTTGATTTATTTCATGTCCATGTGCTATTTAATAAGAAATATCTTCAACGAGAGATAAATGTTGTTGGAAGGGCCTCATAAATATTATATTTATAGACTACATCTGTAATTCCCTCTCAATATACATAAATAAGGCTTACATCTAGCTTACCTTAAAATAAATGCATATTCTGCCAAGGCCATAAAGACAAATAATATACAACCAACCATCCAAATATCCAGTGCTTTAATGTAGCTCACACTTGGAGTCATACTCCTGAATAAAAATGGGGAATCAGATCAATGAACGAAATCTATTTGGTTTAATCATTTCAGTACTAGTCAGAACAGTTTTTAGATTTGATCTCATCACTAATATGTATAGATACCATCATGTGTCCATTTATCATCCCTTCGATACCCAACAAAGCAAATGAAATTTTAGTCCACCAATCTTTCATTTAAATGGAATACTTTTAGTGGAATAAAAATGTATATGCACTTAAGGAGGTTCCCCAGAAATGCAAAATAAATACTAGACTTAAAAAAATTCAAAATTGGTAGTTATAAGTGCACTTAATGAAGTGGTGGCAAGTTAATGCATTTGTCTCTATGAAAATAGCATTGAAACTTGGTGATTTTATGCAAACTTATGACAGAGTAGGTCTTCCATCAAATGGATTGCAGAGCAATAGTTTTGCAATAAATCTTTTGATAAAAAACAGTAATGGCTAATTTATTAGTCATTTCAACTTCTCATCATAAGATTAAGTTGAATAAAATTATTTTTTGCTTCATCACTTACCTTACTGCTCCAAACATTGCTGTGAGAGTGAGAAGTAGAGTCATGCAAATGGCCAGTCTTCCTGCTGCATACTCAACAGGAATAAGGAATGATAGCCAGGATATTATGACAAACAGACTGCTGGGGACATAAGTCTGAAGTAAATGGTAACTGAGACGCCGTTGAAGTCTTAGACACAAATATATTGCAGGATAACTTCCTACAAGTGTAAAACATTAGAATAAATGCATATCCATTGGCAGTGCAATTTATAAAAGGTTGATTTATGCAAATTTACTTGAGAAACAGAGAATTCAGTGGTTATGCAATCGATTCACAAAATTTAAAATCTTCTCACAGTTGGTGAAAGTGCAATTACTCCTGGTAAAAATTTGAACATGTTAAACAGATTAAAGCTTGCTTTAGGGTTTTCTACTAACCACTTTTCAACGACAGGTGCTTCATATAGATTCAAATAAATGTGTAAGGTAATGCAACAATTACTGTGACAGAGTTGTCTGCTCATGTGCAACAAATTTTAGTGTAAAAATTATTTCCCTTGGCCAGGACAGAATTCAACCGAAATTTCCTACATGTACAGCTGAGTGTTTTAACCTATTAAGCTACTAACTAATTCATAATTACTCAACCAAGCTAACTAATTACCTAACTAAGCAAACCAAATCAAGTAATGAATAACTGATCATAGCACTTTTCCATTTGATAAAATTTCTTTTCCGACCGGGTTTCAATGTATTACATCATCATCAGGTCATTCAAAACATGATCGTAAAATAAATTTTATCAAGTGGGAAAGTGCTACAATCAGTTATTCATTATGTTCGACTTCCATTACATCACGCCTAAAGCTACTCAATTTGTTCCAAATCTTGTAACTAATTAAGCCACTATTCGGCCAAGGTGAATTATTTTTACACTATGAAATTCCCGCAAATACCTCCAGATAATGTGAAGCAAGCATTAATCATGAAATTTCCATATGTACCTCTTCTCTTCCTAGGAAAAATGGCATTGCAAAATTATGATCTTTTATGGTATAAAAATTAGACTGATTAAAGCTATTCATAAACTGGATTTTTGCATGAATCTGTTCATCTCGTTACAGACTTATGTTTTCCTCCTCCATTGCACACCATACTTTGGATTTTTCTTTAGTTTAATCTACGTGGATTCATAGAGAATAGCATTAGGAAATTTAGCTTTTTGCTGCCTTAAGATTGCAAATAATTTTGTACTTGAAAATTTTCTTTATTTATGAGAGGAATAAAAATGAAGCTGAATTAAAAGATTATTTTCCACTTTAAATATACAAGGAACGTAGCTACGGTTGTGAATCAATGTAAACAAGTTTATGGTCTTGGCATTTTTTTGTTTACATTATTTTCCACACTTAGCAAATATGTTATTTCCCATTTCTCGAGTCAATATTAAAATAAGTTTTTATTAAAAATCTTGGGAAGTCTATAACTTTTATGCTCTCTTCACATGAATTCCAAGATTAAATATTGGTAGCACACTTTGTTTTTCATTCAACATAGGTCAAGAGATAACAGAGGCTACATATATATATGCTCTCAGTACATTTCATCCAAATGGTAGCTATTTAAATTTTTCACATTGATAACCTTCAATGAAATGAAATTCATTTCATTTATTCATGCCTTATGTACTTTATCCATAGGCATAAAAATGTAGTGCAAAGTTGGCATAGTTTTACCCAAGTCATTCTAAATATTTCAGAAAAAACCTCAAAAAGGTATAGACAGGCACCTACCTGATAGAAAATTTACATCCCCTTTCTCATTAACTTGAGTGGCATCAAAATCAAAATGTGCGAGTCGATGATCAATATTTACTACTTTCCCTTCATATCGCCATGAAAAAGCTAATTCCTTTCTTGTATATCCATCTGAAAATAAAAAAATGATTGAAATTATTAAAATACATGCACTAAGTCATGAATTAAAATTTTATCTCCAAATTAAAATACATAGCAGAAGACTGTCTAGGTATTTATTTTTATTAGGCAATAAATGAAACCAATTTACAGCTCTCTAGTCTCAAGTCACATCTTTGGGTGTCCCCGGGATACATTTTGAAATCCATTGGGCATGATAGCTCAGTCGTAATCCTGAAAACAATTGTATAAGCTCAGCTAGAATAGTGGTAACAGTCTGCCATATTATTCATATTCCTCTTTGCATCAATATAAATTGAATACAGTGTATAGTTTGTGTCTAAATATCAGTACACTTACCGGGCAGAGTATCTTATGGTAGCATTGGGATAAAGACGTATTGACAGAGGCTTCCTTAGTATCTCTTGGGCTGTAACTCTTGTTGCATAATCTAAAATGTAAATGTATAGTTCAGAGGAATTGGCATAAAGAGATTATGCTGCTAAAAACCAGTGAGTGCTCTCATCATTGCATTAATAAAGTAATCACTCATGCGTGTACTCCAAATATTACAAAATTATATCTCTGCAAAATTTTTCTTCATCAGGTAAATTGAAATAGGTTCTCTTGACAGGACATTAATTAAATTTGTTTCAGCATTTATATAATTTTGTCAATGGAGCATACTATCTATGATGTCCTATTTGAATACCACAGAGGAAAAGATTTTTAATACTTAAAAAAAATATTTTGAGAGGCTTTTGACATGAAAGCTTTTTACTTTTATTGGAAAGCTAATAAAATAAAAGAAAAGGACATAGAAACTAATATGTGTGAGATCTAGGTGTTCTTTGATTCTACACAGTACCATAACCATTACCAGTAAACAGGGAGTAATGACTATTTTTCCTATTTATTGAATATGTATGTGGGTTACAATTTTGCCTCACATATTCGCATCAGATTTGCTGCATTAAGACTCAAGGGTAATTGACAACCTTTCAGGAACCTGACTACTTATGATTGAATTACAGTTCATATTCTCTGATTGAATGATTTTGAATTAATGATCCTTTCCATCGTCACATCCACACATCTACTCTCTGGAATACCTAATTCAATATCTCCAGATTTTTTTAAAAAATAGCTCATGATACTGCCATTCATAAAATTACTTTTGTTTATTTTTTCCTGTGTCTTGTAAATTAAAATCAGCTTTAATATTAAAATATAATCCATCATTCATTGGGAAAGTAAAACTATAATTATCACATATATCACTAATTTTTCATATTATTTGGTGAGGGCAAATGATTGGACCCAAATATGTCCACATTTGATGATAGTAAAGTTTATTTCAAATTCAAATAATGAAAAGAACAGCCGATAATTGAAGCTGAACCATGTGCATTACCATGTAGTGCATGATTATAATTTCATCAATGCATTTATTTTGTAGCCAAGCAATAAGGAAAAACATCACATAGGTACCAGAAACCAGAGTACACAGAGCACATATTAGTATCCTGATCCTGCATGCTGATCCTGTACTATCCTGATTGATAAAGAGGAATGTTTCTTGTTTGCAGTATCCTTCAATGAAAGATATGTATCATTTCTTTCTTGCTGTTTTCTGTCTTCAGTAACTATATTATTCCACCTTCCCTGAACAGAAAATGATACATTTTAACAATGAAAATAACAGTTACATAATGGTTTTGGTAGCATGTTAAGTACTCATAATAGAAAAACAATAAGTAAGACTGTCTAAAGATTTTAGTTAATAGAGATTAAGTTGATTGGCAGGAGAAGATTGATGCCATGTAACCATTCCTGTAGGTGCCAGGACTCATTTTCATAATTGTGTCCATTATATATTCATGGGATAAATAATTGATGGGGTTTCCAATTTCCTTCCTCAATAGTATTTTTATAAGGACACCATCATTGAAATGGCTGTACCAATGGGGCCAGATGCTTTTGCAGCTGCCTTAAAAAAAGGCTGGGTGATAAAGGGAAATTTGTATAAGTTGGATAATATCATAATTACCATCTGTACTTAAGAAAGGAAAATCTTTTAACAGTATTAGAGATACAATGTGTGAAATATTAACTGAAACTGAAGAGGTTCTGATAAGATAGAAAAAATATAATGATGAACTATATGCAGAAGATAATAGGAGAGTGAATTGGGATCAAAAAAGGGAATATGATGTTAATAAGGATAGATTGGGACTAGATAGGGATAGATTGGGATTGAGTATGTGCAATGCGATAGGAAGAAACAGTTAGTGAGGGGCATAGGGTATAACCAGGACGTATTTGTATTCTTAGTGGTTTTTGAGAAGGCCTTGGGCAGAGTAAAATGGGCACAATTATTCAACATTTGCTGAAGTTAGGAGTTTACTGGAAAGATAGACAATTTATCCTGAACCTGCCTCAGGCTGCACGGGTAAAAATACCGTACAATGTAGGGATGGGCAATCTATGACAGGGATGCCTGTTATCTCCCGTTCTTTTCAATATGTATGCAGATGAAATGGCAAGTAAGGTAAGGGAATGTCTGGAGTCTTAAAATCATATAGATTTGTGGTTGATTAATTGTTAGTCCCGTCCAACATCCCTATCCTGTTCCTGCCCTTACCTCGCTTGCCCAACATTCTCCCCTCTATTACCCTCTTCAACATTCCACTACCGCTCAATACGCCTTTCATCAATTTTTCCTGCCTCCATAGGATTTCTCTCAACAAACCCCTCCCCTCACCCACCATCTCTAGTACTTCCTCATTTGTTTTCCTTTCGGTCCATTTCACCTTTTCCATTCTTCTCCACACCCACATTTCAAAAGCCTCCAATCTACGTCTATCCTCCTGCTTCAGTGACCACGTTTCCGCGCCGTACATAGCTATGCTCCATATCAGAGTTTTTACGAGTCTTTTCTTAACCTCCCTACTCAACGTCCCCGTCATCAACTCCCTCCTCCTTGAGAAAGCCTCCTTGCCTAGCGCAATTCTTCTCCTTATGTCCCTACCACTTTGATCGTATTGGTCCAAAACACTTCCGAGATATGTAAACTGCTCTACCTGCTCTATTTTTTCCCCTCCTATTTTAATATTTAGCTTAGCCTTTTTCTTTCTGGAAAATCGCATATAGATTAGTTTGCTAGGTGGGGAGTCACAAAATGTTTATTTGATAGTTGTGTCCATCCAAAAACCTACCTTAAACGGTAGATTACCTAATAATAATAATTGTTAGTCAACCAGATAGCCATGTGGTTATAAACATTAGTGCAATACAGAATTAGTGTCATAGTTAAGGGTTGAGAATAAAGCATAAGAAAACAATGCTAATGAAATTCTAAAAATAAGGCTGGGATCAACATTAAATTTTACAGACAAAACTAGAGCCAGTGGAACAGTTAGAACAGAATCAATTTAGGAACTGTTTTGGAGGAGGTTGGGCAAAGTAGTGGGGGAAATTAAAAGAAGAAATGCATTTAGCAATTACAAAAAGGTGGGTTTTTGATAACAGGAACCTTAAGCAAAGACTTGTGCAAACTTTAAATGTGAAGTATATTTTTATACAGATTGAAAACTTAGTCATTGAGGCAGGGAGGTAGGTGAAGATTAGAGGTTTTTGAGGTGTGGGCTTGGAAAAGAAGGGATGAAATAAATTAGACAGAGAGGAAAGCAAGCAATGAAGATTTAGGCATGGTAGGGCAAGTGAGAAGGTTGTTGGAAGGCATTTGAAAAGGGAAAGGCAAGTTGATGCAGGAGACGCTAAGAGGCAATGACATTCTGAAGGCTATATTACAGGGGAGAATCCTGGACAAGAGGGATAGAGGGAGGAAAAAAATAAGTATTTGAGATGGCATAAAGGGAGGTAGAAAGTTTGAAAAGCTGAAGAATAATATTTAATATCCAGTATATCTAAGGGTATTTCTGCCAGCTGCTTAAGGTTTAGGAGTACAGCAGTGTGTAGTCCCAGGGTCCATCAAAACCTTCTCTAGGTTGGTAGATTATGATAAAAAATGTATGCAAATTGTTTACATAATGAATTCAAAAGTTAAAGTGAATGTTGACACCAGGATGTGACAATTCCTACTGAAGAATGGAGCAAGATTTAAAAAAAAAACAGTTTCTGGCATAACTTGTTGGAAAATCTTCATACTGACGTTTTTATAAATCAAACCACTTTGCTTTTCCACATAAACTTTATGGAACATAGTTTAGTGGAACAACATAGTTTATGTGGAAAAGCAAAGTGGTTTGATTTATAAAAACGTCAGAGCAAGATTTTTTAAAATGAAAGAATAGGGAATGCAAAGAAAGGATAAAATGTATGAGCATGTTAGAGGCTTAGTCAAAGGAATTCTTAGTAACTTGAATTTTTCGGGTTTTAAGCTATCAAAAACTAATGAAGCCAAAAATGGGATGAATATGTAAACCTCGTTCAATGCCTTGTTATGCATTTCAGGATTTTCATCACCAATTGAAAACAAAGCTTTTCTTTTATGCCATCCTTCAATTTTTGCTCTCCTTTCAAAATACCTAGATAAAGTTTAGCTTTTAGACAGTTGGATTTTGTGTTGAGATTTCCCTTTTTCATTTCATTTTATTAATAATTAAAGAAAAAATGTCTTATGCTCAATGGATAGCTGAACTAAACCATTCAAACTTTTATGCTTTGGTTCTGGATCTATCAGCCTGGATGTTTGACTAGGTATAACCCAACTATTTAGATAGTTGGCCATCCTGAGATTGGAATATCCCTAATTTCAGGTTATAATCATGTGCCTGTTTATGTCAGTTGATGATCCTATGTCTCTAATATTGTTATCACTTGTCTTTAGGTCTCTTAGTGTATCACAATACCAAGTCAGCAAATTAAATGAATACAGTTCAGTCACCATTATTATTCTTGCTGGTACACATACTCAAACACTTGATTTTACCAATTTGTATTGTAGCATGAGTAGACAAAAGGAATAATGTAGGATCTGAAATGCACCATGATGCAATTACTGACCTGTATAAATGTCTGGAACCCATATCTTGGAGAGAATTTCTGAGTTAAAACTGATGTAATTATGTAGAGAATATCCAATTTCGTTTTCAAATAGGGCATCTGTACCATTTTGT
The DNA here is from genome assembly GCA_037158775.1 of Hetaerina titia. NCBI lineage: Eukaryota > Metazoa > Arthropoda > Insecta > Odonata > Calopterygidae > Hetaerina > Hetaerina titia. The sequence continues at coordinate 51,670,668 of CM073777.1, forward strand.
AATCTTATATCTTGCCAGTAAATTCGTAGATTCATTTCAATACTCAACATCTGAAATGATTGAAGGTATTAAATCATACATTTGGTTATGATCTGAGTTAGATAGCTGAGTGACTAATCTATAATTAAACCATAATTTCTATAAAAAATTAGTTTTGTATGTGAATAAGTTCTCTATAGAGATAAGGGATGCTTAGGGCTAAATACACCAGGACTTTGGAGCTGTAGCTGCATGGACCATCTGTTTATTTTTATATTCATCATCCATAATATTTATGAGGGGATTGTAAATCAATATCTAAAATGCCATCAAATCACATATACCTAGTATGGTAGCCTACTATGTTGCAAATGTAATGTTTTCATGTTTAAAAGTAAATATCATCTGATTCATTTGCTAATGATGCCATGGCAAAAATTAACATTTTTGTTATCGTCATGTCTAATCATTTTTTGATGGTAGCTATTTATTTTTCATCTCTTTCACATGCAAGATTTTCAATTTTATTTTATCTCTTAGTGCTTGATCCAATTCATGTGTATTGTTGCTGTTGCAGTCACAGATAAATGTTGAATGCTGTGCAAAATTTAAAAAATATGGCCAGGTAGTATTTAAAAATTTCCTTGGAATAAAAAAATGCAACGACTAAGAAAAAAAGATCCAGTTTCTTGAGTTCAGTAGAAAGATTTTTTCTCCAAAGTCCTGAGACACACTGTCTGATTAATCCACCAACAGCAAATTGGCACTAACCTGTTTTAGCTCATTTAACTCTGGTATATTTTTCAGGCTAACAGAAAATTGAATTGGTACAGGATTTCCTTAAAGTGAAAACAAAAGCTATATTAAAAATTAAATTATAAAACATATTACACCTGTTATACATGGCATAGAATTATCGTTCATTAAAAAAGAGTAATTTTTTTTAATGCAGAAAATTGTAGATTAGTCATAATTTTTGTAAGGATGTTTCAAATATAAATTTTATGTTTCTGGCAGAAGTAATAATCTTTTATTCTAGTTTCAACTATGTGATACTATTATTTCCGAAATACTAGGAAAAAAAATCAGTCTTTAAAAGTAAGTCAGTCTCTAAGAAGCAGTCTTGCTGAGGCTCTTAAACTATATTTATAATGATGTTGATATGTTACAATTAATGGATTCACATCATATACTCACCGTTAATCAGAGAAGGAGGTTCATGGATACTGTAATGGGGAGGTATTAAAATAGAAAATCTGTCCTTCTTTCTCCCCTCATACTGTACATTATTCGCATCATGCCTCAAGAATGACCCTAATTCATTATTCTCATTGTCATCAGGTTTTAGAGTACTAGGGAACATTTGTTTATCATGGTATTCATCACTTTTGGGCTCTGTGGTTTTGTCTTTTGTACATAAAGTCTTGTTCTTGTACATACATAATGTTTTAGCCTCTGAATAAGCTTCTGCTCTCTTTATCAATACCATGCAGCATAAACATGCCCTGGAAAAAATTGAAACATGAGGTACCCATATTTTAAACAGGGAAGAAAAGATGTTCATTTATTGGTCTATAAACTAAAATGTCAAATCATTTTTTATTCACCAGCAGACCATATGATATAGGTTTTGTCAAAGCAGAATATACATATATGTATGTAAAACAATAGAAACATGAGGATACAATTCAAGCTGAATACAGACACATTCACTGATTATAAGACAATATAAAATTCATCCACACTATAAAATATTCTTTTGAATGAAAAATATCTTAATTTACTCTTAAAGGTCACTAAACACATATTAGATTTCAGAAAAGAAGGAAGTTTATTGTGCAAAATATAGTAGGGAAAGTCTTCAGGTTCATTCTTATGTATACTACTGTAGCAAAAATATAAATACACAGAAGAGGTAAAAGGTTAAGTTACCTTAATAATGGAAGACTAGGGGCATAATTCTAACATTGTATATCAATTGTACAACTTTTTTTTTAATTTAAAAATGGATATGGCCTGTGGGGATGAACCCCAGAAAATAACATTGGAAACAATATGAGGACAATACAGACCATAATAGAGTGATAGAATAACATTATTAGAAACTGTACTGTAAAGCGGATTGTGCGGATCAGGAAACACAGTGGATTGAGTCTCTTTAAGAGTATATCAAAATGAGAATCCAAATAAAGATGACAATTTAAATATGTACCAAGAAATGAAGGATCTCAGGTTTTCCCGGCGTATGGTATTCAAGAAGTTTTCTTGGGTTTCCCACCGGGTCAGGTTGCAGTGCACCAACATTTCAAAGGCTGACTCTGCCATCCTCTTCAGGGTGAAGTTCAGAGCATGAAAAAGGCCTGGTATTTATACTCTTTGTCCCGGCTCAGGTGTGCCCTGATTGGTCGGGAGCGTTAATGTGCTCTGCTACGGCCAATCTGGTCGGAGAGTATAAATACCAGGTCTGAATGGTGGAACGGAGAGTATAAATACCAGGCCTTTTTCATGCTCTGAACTTCACCCTGAAGCCGATGGCAGAGTCAGCCTTCGAAACGTCGATGCAATACAACCTGACCCGGTGGGAAACCTGAGAAAACTTCTTGATGTACCAAGAAATTTCACTGACTCAACCTGAGGGAAATATTTACCATCTAACGTTATTTTCAACACTTGGGATGGAGTGTTCTTATGAGCCAATTGTATTACTTGTGATTTATCAGTATTAATTTTGAGGTAATTGTTTATAGACCATGAATGAATTTTCTGGGTTACAAGACTGCTACTGTGAAGGAGTTGTTGAGGTGAGGCCGAGAAAATAAGAATGTTAGAGTCATCAGCATATAAAATGGGATGACTGCCCGGTATACTGTTCAATATATTGACTAGATCATTAATATATATTAGAAAGAGTGTGGGTCGAAGAATGGAACACTGGGGAACACCTTGATTGATTATATTTTAGTGAGAGAAGTATATTTTGCTCCATCTTTATAGATGGTAACATGCTGAACTCTGCCTTGTAAATATGACATCAACAAGTGTTTTGGTGGACCTCTAACACCTATCCTGTGTAATTTTTCAGAGAGTATATTATGGTTGACAAGACCAAAGGCTTTTGTGAAATCAAATAATAAAGCGCAGGTATTGAATTTATCATCCAGAGCATTGCATCATATATGGCAGATGTGGAGCATTTGTTCTTTCAAAAGCCATGTCAATTTGCCAGAGGATTCTAAGTAATGAACCAACCGTCGATGGTAGGATTTTTCAAATATTTTTGAGAAGTGGTTTTGAATAGCAATGGGTCGATAAGAGTGAAGATCCAAAGGACTACCTTTTTTTCTAAAAAAGTGGAATGACTTTTGAGGTTTTTAATGCTGAGGGGAAGATGCCCTCGATAAAGGAAGCATTAATGAAATGCAACAAATGGTCCTTAATGAAATAAAAAAAAGCCTGATGATGAAGTTAGGCATTTCATCAATGCCTGAACTGTTACCACAGCTGTTAACAACTTTTTTGAAGTTCGTTTATGGAACAAAGAGGATATATGAGGTGGATGAATTAAAAATATTTGTATAATTCAACTGATTAGTGGGTTGGTCAAGTGATGGAAGAGTAGTAAAATGATTATTGAAAACTGTTGCAGGTATATTTGGGTTAGGCATATGACAAAGTTGGGACATGGATAATTTCTTCGATTCATTAACAATCTTCCAAATTTCCCAAGACTTGTTGGAGCAGTCTGTCATTATTGTACGTCAGAGTTTAACATTATTGAGAAGTATCTGGTACGACCTTTTGAGAAACTGGTATTCAAGCTTTGATTCTTATTGCCAGAAGATTTATATTGAACGAATATGTCCTTGAGATTCGTTGATAGGTCACGAATTTAATTTGTATTCCAATTATTTCTTGGATTTATTCTAGAAATTTAACGAGAAAATAGGGAAAAGCAACATTAAAATAGAATAAAAATCTTTCATAAAAGATAGAAGTCATTGCCAACATATAAGTCAGTCCATATTTCTGCATTCAGCAGATTAATAAAAGTGGTAATATTGAGATCGGAATGACTTATAATTTCACGCGTAATGGATCGAGGTTTGGTTTTGATGGAGAAATAAGTCATATCAGGATAATAATAAGATATATCAGATTGGATAACTTCTGAGTTTACAAATTGTTGTGATCAAGATTTGAAATTGTGAGATCGAGTAGACGAAGATTAGTTAATATGAGTGCCGTGATTTGAACTGACATTTCAGTAATATGACTTCAGCAAATTGAGGAAAGTTTTTTTGGCTATTGCCGACGCAAAGTAATTTGCAATTGAAGACACCGGTCAATATAATGAGTGACTCAGGTTTCCAGTTGAACATATAGTCAAGCAAAACATCGAGATTTTGTATAAACAATTGAAAGTATCCCTGTGGAAAGCGATAAACACAAATAACAACACATTCAATGCTCGTATAAATAAAAGAACCCCCAAGTTTTTATCTGACACTGGGTAGTCGGGCATCGTTGGCGGAGCAATCGAAACTAAACCATCCTTCAACAGGATCACTGTACCATTTTTAAAAATAGACCGACAATAATTACCGGCTATGGAATAGCCATAACCACACAGATAGGTGACTTCAACAGAAGTGAGCCAATGCTCGCACAAACAAAGAACGTCCGGTATTAAGTTATCCAATAGAATTTCTATCTCAAGCAGCTTATTTTTTAAGCATTGAAAATTAAGGAGGAACACAGAATAGTATTCTTAGCTAGTCATGAAGTCTTTCCACAGACTTAAATCTGTGGAAAAGTACAAAGTCTTTTCGTATGGATAATAAATAATTTCATGAAGTGAAGCCTGTAAGTAGAATATAATAAAGTAGGATATAATATAATTAGAAGTATAATATAATATGGTTAACTTTATTTATTTTTTCATTTTCACAGCTCTGAACTTCCCTCCACTCTGTCTGATTATTTTTCAAGAAAAGCAAATGGGAACACTACTCCTGTGTTCTCTGTATTGTCCTTGATTTATGATGTTCTCCACGGTTTTAACTGAAGTTCGGCCAGCATGACTTTCCAAAAGGGCACTCCAAGAATTGAATCGGAAGCTTTGGAAAATGATGTAAGCAGTCAAATTTATTATTTTTGAAGTTGCATATGATGTTTTTTATTATGCCCTCCATTTAATTTAAATTTATACCTGTTGGTATGCACGTAGTCTCTAGTTCATGTGCATGCTGGGAGTATAAGCATTTTCAGATAGGTAATTAGAGATACTTGCAGTAACTGCCATAATGGACTATAAACTGCCTACTGTGGGGATAGTGCAAAAATTACCATTATCCAAAGAGACTCAGGTGCTCTTATATACGTGTGTATCTATTTAAAACGTAATATATGAAGGATACCAAGCTATGGACTCATCTATATTCCGAGAAGTCCTTACCTTTGCAAAAGAGAGTAATTAAGATTGTATAAAGGACATCTGTGAAAGCTCTGTTTAAGGGTCTAAAAATCCTCATACTACCCAGTATATAGGTTTGTTACTTGACAATGTTTGTCTGGCAAAACCCTACACTCTTACAAACAAATTGTGATATGTACCCATGCACAGTGGTTCCCCCACTTGTGAACAAAATTTGTTCTTTTCTGTAGTTCAGATCTCGAAAATTCAGTTTTTCATTGTAACTTGTGTAAAACCAATTAACCAATTTCCAGATTTAGAAATTTCAGGAAAAAAAATTGTTATGGTTTGCCAATTTGTTTACTTTGCAATGTAAAATTTTCTGGCAACAGAAAAACATATCTTAAAATACACTTCATTAAACAGCTCAGTAACTTTTGAAAAACTATTAAGGAGTGTATTGTTTCCTTAATAGGTATCGATAAAAAAATGGCAACTACAGTATGAATTTTTCTTTCATCAGATGCATAGAAAATAACTAATACACTAGAAAATGGTTAGTGTTGAATTTGCATACATGTTTATACTAAGATACAAGAATTGAACAGTGATACTTGGTGTGTAGCAATGACATTGTTGTGCAAGTGCCCACCTTCAAAACAAATTTCAATAGATTGTTGCTTGCTCAAAGTGACTAAGTGATATGCTGCAATAAAAATGCATCACAGTTGACACTCATATATTGAGAAGACATTCCTATCTAATGGCTAAAATGGAAAATGAGACAAAGTTCATAGATTGAAGAGACCAATAGTTTAGGTACCCACTGTAATAATGGTAATATTTATTGGTTGTCAAGTGTACAAAATACAATGACCTTACACAGCAAGCATTAGTTGTTCAGTCAGGCAAGGGGGTGCAAGCATTGCTGAGTGAATTGGAGGTTCAGTGCGATAGATATGGGATGAGAATCAATATTAATAAAACAAAGGTTATGCGATTTTCCAGAAAGAAAAAGGCTTAGCTAAACATTAAAATAGGGGGGGAAAAAAAGCAGGTAGAACAGTTTACGTATCTCGGAAGTGTTTTGGACCAATGCGGTCAAAGTGATAGGGACATAAGGAGATGAATTGGAGGCTAGGCAAGGAGGCTTTCTCAAGGAGGAGGGAGTTGATGATGGGGACGTTGGGTAGGGATGTTAAGAAAAGACTCGTAAAAACTCTGATATGGAGTGTAGCTATGTACGGCGGGGAAACGTGGTCACTGAAGCCGGAGGATTGACGTAGATTGGAGGGTTTTGAAATATGGGTGTGGAGAAGAATGGAGAAGATGAAATGCACAGAAAGGAAAACAAATGAGGAAGTACTGGAGATGGTGGGTGAGGAGAGGGGTTTGTTGAGAGAAACCCTATGTAGGCAGGAAAGATGGGTGAAAGGCATATTGAGTGGAAGTGGGATGTTAAAGAAGGTAATAGAGGGGAGAATGTTAGGCAGATGAGGAAAGGGCAGGAACAGGATAGGGATGTTGGACGGGATGAAGGGGGGAAAGAAGTGCACAGAGATGAAGAGGGACCTGATGTAGAGTAGGTTGCTGGATTGGGTTTTGTTTGGAGTTACAAAATATTTATTTGATAGTTGTGTCCATCCAAAAACCTACCTTAACCAGTTGATTACCTAATAATTAAAATTTAATATGACCGGTTTCAACGTAACTACATCATCTTCAGGTGACAATGATGATGACATAGTTGATGGTGACCTGAAGATGATGTGGTTACATCGAAACTGGTCGTATTAAAATTTTATTTTGTGGTAAATTGCCAATTTTAATTAATCAGTCAGGGTAGATTTTCAGTGGACCTCATCACTGCACATTACTATTCCGCTAAGCCCTGACTAACATGACTAAAGGTATCCCTAAGCCTTATACTACATATTACAAATACTCATTCTTTAGATTTAGTATAATGGTTATATGCATTATGTTGTACATAATGATTGTTGAAACTTTTCCCACCATTTTCATCTATGCTAATAATAAAGAAATATCAATCAATGTTTGGACCATGGTTAAAAATACAAAGTAAGGACAAACAATAAAAATGATTAGTCCAGATTAATAATGATTAAGTATGATTTCTTATTTTATATGATTGTATGGGATATTATCATATCTTTTATTCCCAGATTTGTTCGCTGCGTTGACATATTTCCTGAAGATGCTCACTGTAAAGAGATAGAAATGTAAAGCTTAAGCATTGCTCACCACAACCACTCTAAGAAGCCACCTCTATATCCACGAGTCGATTCTGAAGACTACGTCCTATGGTTGCTCTGGTAAGTTTATCTATTTTATTTTGCCAATTATGGGGGTAGTAGATGATTCAGAAAAATGCTTGTGTGAATTCTGTGGTGTCGAACAATCAAGAAAACATCATTGTGAAAGCAGTCCACATTACTTATAGATTTTATTTTAGCAAATGCCGTCACATATTCATGTTAAAGTATTTCTATAAGTCATCAGACTATTGGTAAAGCAGTGGTATGGGTACTTGGAAAGGAAAAAGTCAAGGGATACTTTCAGATCTCCATTCCTGACTTCATATCTAAACCTTAATCAACTAACGCGTTGACCTCAAAAAATTTCTTTTAATTTTTCTCAAATTTAAACTTTTGAAGGCCTAAGGCAAAGTACGTAGCCATCATGGCGGCAGTTATGTTAGGAGCGTACCCTATTAACGATTCACAAATTAAGCCCTTTCCATGCAGTTAGAAAACATCAAAAAGTCAACGCCCGCCGAATTATCCTAAGCTAATGCTGCGTCGTAAGTGGGCGCGAATTTTTTATTTTAAAAAAGCTTTCGACAAAGTACCTCATAGTAAACTACTCGCAAAGCCAGAAGCATATGGCATAGATAAAAATTTCAGGGGTTGGATTGCAGGGTGATAGATTGAGTTAGCTCAAATGCAGTAGAAGTTACTTCAGGTGTTCCCCAGGGAAGTATTATCGGACCTCTTTAATTCCTGCTTTGCGTTAACGACATTGACTCCGTAGTCACCAGTAAGATAGGTTTATTTTTCGATAATGCAGTGGTTTACCTTGATATCGGTGACACATGAGGACACAACAGCGTTTTTAGATGACGAAACAACGCTGGCGCAACACTTGGCATTTAGAATTACACTTAAGAAAGTACGTAGTCATATATTTTTGGAAAAAGAGCAATTCCCACCCGAACGCCTACTGTGTTGGGAACACCGATATGGAATGTGCAGACTCAATTAAATACCTAGGCGTTACCCTCATTCACGATCTACCTTGGGTGAAACACATACGGGTAACATGTGGACAAGCTAACTAAAAATCAGGATTTATTAGAAGAGTACTGGGTAGATTTGATGAAAAGGCCAAAGAGAAATGTTATCTGTCGTTGTTTAGGCCTCATTTAGAATATGCTGCAAGTATATGGGATCCTTACGAAGTTGGATGAAGTTCCGAATTGGATCGCGTGCAGCGTGGAGGAGCTAGATCTGTAAAACGTTGTAATGGTAAACTTATTAGCGCATCCAAAATATTAGAGCAGCTAGGCTGGGAATCACTCACGGAGCAAAGGTTACATTGCAGAGTGAAGCTCTTGCATAAATTAGAAGTAGGTTGCTTTTGTAGTGATGTTGAAAATGTATTATTTCTCCCATCGTACTTACGGTACTTACTTACGACCTTAATTTTAACACGTACCTATGACACCGAAATTTTGCTAAAAGGCCGGGCCTTCAGATTCGTTCCTCTATACTCAAAATCGCAGTAGGCCGTTACTTGCTTGAGGGACGAACCTAGCGTTTTGCTGACACTGCGTATGGCCTCGGATTACAGAATAACCTTGCAGGTTTGCATTAGTTCATTTCGTGTGTTTCTTTAATGTTAATATTAAAACTACAGTGTTTGTTGGAAAAAGAAATTTTCATACATTTTCTGTTTTTAGCATGAAACTGAAAGAGTATAATAGTTCTTAGCCTCGACATTTTTTCCGGTCTGAAGCCACATGAATTCTGACGGTAAATTACTAAACAAGCGAAAGGGTAGAAAAAAGACTTGGTTAATGCGTCATAATTTTTCTTCTTCATCACGAAGGGAAGAGCTATTGCGTCCTTAGCCGTTTAAGATAATTTACCGCACGCAATGCTTGCCTTCCCAAGCATTTTATTTGGAGAAGAGGGTTCGAAACTTCGATATATACGCAAATTAGGTTTTACTTGTGAAAGAGCGAGGACATTTTATCGATTATAAATGGAACCCAGAGAGATATATTGTATTCAACTGTGGATAATGCAGACTTACCCTTATGTATATACTATGGACTCTCTCTTCTGTTAATACCGTCCTAAGTAAGTGTCGAGTCGGAAAAACTAAAATGAAACAGACTGCCGACTATTTTGGATATTATGATATAACCTATCAATCACAGCTTATTTCTTAAAGTACCAATTTTCCTAACAGTAAGAGAAATGTGGACTCGCCCTTCGGGTTCAGCAAAATTTTACGTTGCCATGATAATTATTTAAAAAGCATAATAATGCCTCATGTTGGGGATGTTGAGGGTCATGATGGACCATTGGCTGGGCGGGGGAGAGGAAGTAAAGGTGAAGGTTTTCTAGATAGCTAAATGCAGGGAGAAGTTACGAAAAATGTCGAAAGAAATAATGTAGGGCAAACTAGAGGAAGTTCTCGCGTAACGTAGAAAATAAATTCTTCAGGAATCATGGAAAATCTAAATCGTAAACTGCAGGTATCCCCTCCCATAACCACCAAAGTTCAACCCTACGTGTATCGCCGGGAACCTCGGACTTTCAAAATAAAATTCATTATGTGGAAGCCTTGGTCCGGTCAAAGTGTAGAGGTTGACTAAAATGTCTCTATAACGTTGCCGTTTTACACTGAACACGAAGGCTTCAGGTGAGATACGAGGGTCATCCGGAAAGTAGTACCCGTTCGTGCCGCATGAAGTGCTGACGACGCGAGTAGCCGCTGGACGAGGTCAGATAGCTTCAGTGGCTTGTCTGCCTTCTCTGAGCCAAGTTGCGTGACGCTAGCATTGCCTGTGTTGTTTCTGTGATTGTTTACAATGTTTAAAAAAATTGAGAACGCTGCCAGTTGTGAAGTGAGGGCAGTGATTAAATTCCTCAATGCAAGAAACGTTCGCCCATGTGATATTCATCGCCAATTAAAGGAGGTGTATGGAGACAATGTAATGGACGAGTCGTCTGTTCGGCGGTGGTGTCGCAACTTCAACATGGGGAGGGGGAACACACACGACGATGAGCGTTCGGGGAGACCGTCTGTCATTACAGACCAACTGGTGAGCTCAGTTGACGAATTCGTGAGGAACGATCGGCGCGTCACAATTGATGACATCTGTGAGCATTTTCCCAATGTTTCTCGAACAATTGTTCATGAAATTGTTAAACACCATCTGCATTATGCAAAAATTTGTGCGAGATGGGTCCCTCGCATGCTTACAGATGAGCACAAAACCAAGCGTATGGCTGCAGCACTGACGTTTTTGGGACGTTATTCTGATGAAGGAGACTCTTTCTTGACTCGCATAATTACTGGTGACGAAACATGGGTTTGTTATGCATCACCTGAGAGTAAACGACAGTCAATGGAGTGGCATCATGCTCATTCACCAAACAAACCAAAAAAATTCAAGACAGTTCTGTCCACCAGGAAACTCATGGCAACCATTTTCTGGGATCGACGAGGTGTATTGCTTATTGATTTTATGGCCCGTGGAGACACTATTAATGCCAATGCGTATTGTGAAACATTAAAGAAATTACGGCGGGCAATACAAAATCGGCGGCGAGGTCTATTGTCTACTGGTGTCATTCTCGTTCATGACAATGCCAGGCCTCATGCAGCTGGGATAACACAAAAACTTTTGCAGCAATTCAAATGGGAAACTTTCGACCATCCACCGTATAGCCCGGACTTGGCCCCTTCAGATTTTCATCTCTTTACAAAGCTTAAAGACTTTTTGGCAGGAAAAAGATTTGACAGCGATGAAGAACTTAAAGAAGGAGTGACCCTGTATCTCAATGAGCTGGCGGCGAAGGACTATGCAGCAGGAATACAGAAACTTGTCACACGTTATGACAAATGCCTTAATTTGCTTGGAGATTATGTTGAGAAGTAGTTTAAAGTATCCTCTTTCAAATAAAATTTTTTATGTTTGTTAATATTTACTTTTGTGTCTTTATTTCACGAACGGGTACTACTTTCCGGATGACCCTCGTGATTTGGGAACCGGAAACCGCTACAGCGAAATATTCTTCCCAGCCCACAAGGTCCCATATTCCTTTCCGCGGTCTTGAACCCCTACCTTTCACCCAGCCCTCTTCTTTTTAACCATCCGATCCTTTCCCCATCCACAGCTCCTCCTTCCCATGAACATCCGGTCATCCTCCAAAATGTATATCAGATTATGATTTCATCTGAGGCAAATTATTCCTTTAACTTTCATGCCGATCTAGTGCCTTCACCGATGGGTTTGGTGTGCAACTCAACCGTCCACCACAGAAAATAACTTCTACTATTGCTCTATATTTAGAGTGAGCTATACTCATTGTAGTGCATCGATGTCGTAAAAATAAAAATATTTACGCATAAACATGCTTAGGTGTTATGTACGTATAGATAAAATTTACCTAATAGGAATTTTAAACGTAGTCTGATTAAATATGGACTCTTAAACTTATTTTTGTATGTGTTAGCAAGTTATCCTGAACCCGAACAGGATTAACGCGAGGAAAAAAGGATTTTAATCAAGAATTTTAAATAATTATTATAATATGAAATTCTACTATATTCAGTTCATTAAACGTAAATGCTCAGTATTTGCGTGATTCGTGGGTTGTATAATATCAATTTGCCCCCCAAATCCTGCAAAGTTTTCCAATCTATTGTACCAGTACAATAGATAGGAAAAATTCTTCCTTGGTCGATTTGAAGGTACGGTCCGGTAAAATTAAACCAAGGTTCTCAGCGCACTCATGGAATGGTATTCTCACGTTCTTTTTAATTAAATTACTTGTTCCTGGAATAATGTTTTAAATAATTACTTACGTGTACGTTATTCAGAAAACAATTGTTTTCCACCCAATGGAATTAATAATCAATTAAGTTTTAAAAAGAAAAAAGCCAATTAGCAATGTTTAATGGCACTTTGACAGCTGAGCTCATTATGCTATTATTGTAAGTGGTTTACAGATGAAAGATAGGGTCTGAATGGTTCCTGGGAAATTCCCCATCTTCCCGAGCTTCTTAAGTTCTTGTTTGCCTTACATTATATACTCCTCCAATTTCTCTCACTTTCGTATTCACTCCTTGCTGTTTAAAATAAAAATTATTTTCTTCCCAGTCCACTCCATTAGCAAATATTTTTATTTGCGACCTCCAACAACCTCAATATCGCCTCGCCTTTTTCGTTTCTTCGAATTTTTCCAACAGTCATCGATTCCATTATCCTCACCCCTCCCATGATCTACAAATTCCAATACTCAACACGTTTTTCTCCGCGTCCAACTTATTTTCTCCACTTTGCTCCAAACCCAGATCTCTTAAACCTTTATTTTACATTCTTCCTATTTCCATTCTGAACCATTCAGTCCCATAATGCTCCTCCTCAAATTCCTCTCGTATTAATTTTATAAGTCTTAACTTAAAATATCCTGATAAACAAATCCTTCCTTTTTGTAAATGCTTCTGCTCACACAATTTTTCTCCTAATGTACCAACTATTACGCCCGATTCTGTTCATGCTGTACAAAGTGTGCTGCGGAAGTAAAATAAGTCTCCACGTTTCAAAAGAAATTACCGAGTTATATCTCTTATTTAACGTTTCCGCATTTAATGAAACCTAGCTAATGTTCCTATCATTCACCATCATCACTTCATTATCTGTCTTGTACATAACACACATCTTACGGACTACAGCCGTATTTGGTGGAAGGGCTTGTGCGTTTCGAAGTTGAGAACCCCGGAATTAAGTGAAGTCTCTGGATAGGGTTTAGAATGGCACAAGTTCGTGTTCAGATTTTGACGAAACTTTTGCGAATAATATTGGTATACTACCTTGAACAAAAAGTTCCCGGAATAACCAACGTGTGGCGCTCCCATCGTTCCGATTTGAGTTCTGTTTTTTTTGTTAAATTGGTACATCTGTTGTTGACATTCCCTTTAAATCTTAGTGTCATAACTTGACATTTGCAAAAGTTACGTAGCCAAGAGTACATCTATCTCTGTGTGTGTTGGCGATTTTTTACAATTGCAGAAATGGATTTAAATTTGCAACAACGAACTTGTATTAAATTTTGCGTAAAAAACGGATTTAGTGGCGCACGGACGTTGGAAATGTTGGAAAAGTGTTTCGGCAACGATTCTCTAAAAAAACGGTCGTTTACCAGTGGCACGAGCGGTTCAGAAGTGGTCGTGAGTCAATCGAAGATGATGAACGCAGTGGCAGACCATCGACATCGAAAGTCGGTGAAAAAATTGATAAAGTAAAAGAAATGTTGGTCAATAACCGCAAATTAACCATCAGAGAAATAGCGGAGGACTTGAACATTGCCTATGGATCCGCCCAAGACATTGTGGTTAATGATTTGGGTTTCCGTCGTGTAGCAGCAAAGTTGGTGCCAAAATACCTCAATTTCATGCAAAAAAGAGACCGTGTTGACGTCGCAAAAGACATGATTTGCGAGGCTGAATCCGATCCCACATTCATCAAAAGGATCATTACTGGAGACGAGACGTGGGTTTATGAGTACGACACGCAATCCAGACATCAGGCAAGTGAATGGCGTTCACCAAATGAGCCGAGACCAAAAAAACCACGTCGTTTTCAGTCAAAAAAGAAGGCAATGCTGACGGTTTTCATGGATTACAACGGTGTAGTGCATCATGAATTTTTGCCAGAAGGCCAGACAGTAAACAAAGAGTATTATTTGGGCGTTATGAGACGTTTGCGTGAAGCAATTCGCCGAAAGAGACCAGAAATCGTCGCACAGTGCGTCGAGACCGTCGCACAGTGCTATCATTATTCGTAATTTTTTGACGAAAAATGCAACAAATACCATCCAACAGCCACCGAATTCACCTGATTTGGCTCCCTGTGACTTCTTTCTGTTCAATCGAGTTAAAAAACCATTACGGGGAACGCGTTTTAGCAGCCGAGAGGAAGTAATGGAAAAATCGCAGGAAGCACTGATGGACATACCGAAAACCGAATATAAAAAATGTTTCGAGGATTGGATCAAGCGCTGGCATAAGTGTGTTGCAGTCGATGGGGATTACTTTGAAGGGGACAATATAGATTTAGATGAATAAACTTGTATTTTTAATTTTCTGAATAAATTCCGGGAACATTTTGATCAAGGTAGTATCTTGAGCATTTGAATTAAAAATTTGACGGTAATGATAAATCCATAAAATTGGTCTCGCCATTTGATTTCAGAATATTTTATAAAAATTAATTAGTGAAAAAATATAAAATTCCTAAAAATTACCCATCTTTTAGGCATTGTAGTTTTCAACAATTCTGGAAAAAACGATGAATGGGGGCTAAAATTTTGTCGTTTTGGCGAAAAAAGATTCGGAGTGTCTATAATCTTGCTCTTTATTTACGTTGGTTTATCCCCTCACGGAACCTCTCCGTTTTTCTAGCATAAAAGTCCATTTGAATTACTGAACTTCTAGCTGATATAATTAAGTGGCACCTTGAAAGTGAAACGGTAACGTCGAAATCGAATCGATCGAAAAGTATTGATGGTGCATCGAACATTGCCGAGTGTTTTCATTGCACCCATGGATATTTTATTGAACGAAGTAGTAGGAATGCGTTTAATCTTTATCCTACTTCAATCACGAATTTGTACGAACGAAGGAAAAAGCACGCGGGCAGATTCTAATGTCTTACCTAAATCGTCTTGAGAATTTATTTTGCACAGGAAACGTGATCCTTCGATCAGTTGTGAGGTTTACATTTTTCACTCGGGTTCGGATCAAATTTAAAAGTCTTATGTTGAGTAATCAAGCGATCAATTTTCGCTCAGGACCTATCACAAGGACACCAATGATGTGATCTTTAGCTATTAAAACCGCTGTGATATAAAGTAATTCCGTGAAAATAACAAAATAAATTAACGATAACAACAGAATTGCCCAAAGTCACCATTCTTTTCTTATGCATAGGTACGTAATTGTTTGAAAGTCTCGCATGTAAATGAGTGCAGTATTTTATGTTGCATGGCGATACATTTCGACCAAAGGAAGGAGAGTTAGCGGCGGTTGAAAGTGTATGAAAATTAAGACGGGGAAGTGAATAGATAGTCTAATTATAGATGCAGTGGACTGGAGAATTCTTCGGAAGAGGGGAAAGGGTTTGAGTAGAACACGTATCCTTCTCCACGTGAAGAATGTATCTTTTTTTTGTGTCAGAACGTATCTATCTGGTGGCTGGTTTGACCCTGAAGTCCTGGCAATCCACTCTTTTCATGTCATCTAGTGCCCCAAGAGTCGAACCACCAATGCCAATAATGCATCCAGCACCAACGCCCAACTGACTCCGAAGACCAGGATTCGAATCTCAGTAGAAACTGGATCGATATACTTTCCCAATGCCTTTTGAGTGTAATTTCTCCTTTGGATTAAAAAGATAAAATAAACATCCAATAAATGTGAGAGGATGTTGCGTCTCAGTTTTGTAATCATATCTTGAGTATAACATTTTTTGTGTGATTTTAATCGAAAATCCATTAAAGTTTACATATCTGTAGTTTAAGCACGTTTGGTACAGCTAGATGTGTAATAAATTATTTTCTTGGGGACAAAGAATCACTTTCTGTTGAATTACACGAATATTGGGATCGGACATTTTTATGTGGGCGGATATTTGCATGCTAGATTATTTATCATAGGAAATATTCCGACTGGATTACTATTTTTTGGAGTAAATTAAAAGGACTCCATATCGTAGTGGGCTTTAAAATGAATCTCGTAGCTTAGTAAATGTGAAAAGGTTGATCAAAAGGTGAGGCTCGTTGAAGACGATTGAATTAAACCGGAAAAATACGAAGTTCTTTCTCTTTTGGTATTATTTCTTCTCTCAAGAGCTTTGAAATATGTTATTTGTAGGTGAATTTTCTAAATTTGCTATGGTCCCTATTTGCTTACTTCCCACCACGAAGCCCCGGGTTCGAATCCCAGCAGGGTCCGCATTTTTCAGAGGTATTTCGAGGCCTAGTGGGATGCTGTGTGGAGAGCACTTCAAGTGGGGTACGGCGTCCGTCGGATGGGACGTTGAATTGTGTGACCCTTTGGCGCCTTTTCTTAGCAGAGGAGACGAATTCCGACGTTGGTTTTCCCTCAACCTTTCCTCCATTCCCTAAACACCCTACGTCTACCAAATTACCAACCTATGCCTAATGGCCCAAATGAACTCACAGATGCCGGTCTCCTCCACTTGTTACTACCACTGCTCTAATTCATATTAATATTTCCCCTATCCACTACACTATAAAATGTGCGAAGAACTAGAAATATATTTAAGTGCCTATCAGGTCTAGTAAATGAAAGAGAGGACGTACTTTTCCACAGAATTTATTTAGTTTGGTACCACGCTTTCCACCGTGATGCGGCATCATCAGGTACAAATTTATAATAACGCATATGCGATGTATACATAAACGGCGTGATGGGTGGGAGTGAGTTGGAGCTAAAACAGATATGGTTATTTCGTGGGAACTACTGACCAGTTCTTTCATTGAATGGGTATGCAAAACTTTAACAAAGTGAAGCCCGACACGCTAAGGTCAAGCCATTAACTCTTTGAATAACTCTTTCTTCTTTTATGTCCCTACTACTTTGACCGTCTTGCTCCTAAAAAATTTAAAGTTAGGTAACTAATGCATTATTTTATTTTTGGATTTAATTGGCAAATGAAACTAGTTGGTAAATTCACGTAGGTCAGAGCCACCTTGCTCCCGAGTGGATTGTCGGGATTTAGGGGGCGAAGAATCAGCTCTAGGGAGAGAGAGTACTCACCTGAACGCCCATGCCGTAGTCCGCATCAGGGTGGGTTCGTAGGGGCTTGCCTACCTGCAAGCTCGCTGTCATGGGAGACTACTGAAGGTGACTGGAGAGAAGGTTGTGGCCCCTCTTCTCCTCCCCTGGCTTCTCTGCCCATCCCCCCACGACGCCCCTGGCCGTGCATCCTTCCCCTTGCCTCCTCCTACATGTTTTCTCAATTCGCCATTTTTTTACGGTGTAAACCTTGTGCGGAAGTCCAAATATGCTGAGTGGCGTTCGATGAGAACCAGGAGCTTCTTTAAGCGATCTCTTTGCAGAACCCTGAGTAAATCGGTCAAGGTTATTTGTTGCCTTTTGTCGTCGGCGGCTCGGTTGATAAGTGCCAGAAATAAGCTCGGAGTGCATGGGGAGGATCAGGGATTTATTTACCGGTCTTTACTCCCCACCGACTGCGGCCTCCCCTGACTTCCGATTCCTCAGAACTGGCCATGCATGCCGCAAGGGTCGCGCGCCGTGGAGGGTAGTTTTTCGTAAGACTGAATACGGGGTGTTGAGAAATGAGCCGTGAGGTCTTCATGAATTCAATGCTCCCGGTCTGAAATTGATGAGGGCTGAATGAGTAAACTATGTATTTTTAAACTCAGCGAATTCATTTCAATGCTACCTATTTCAGCGCATTTACATTCATAAAATACGCCGCAAGCCGCCGTAAGGGCGTGTGGCGGGGTCTGTTAGGAAACCAGCCCTGTTTGCACAAATATTAGAAATTCTGCCATATTATAACAAAAATGGCAGAATTTCTCGGAACCTTTTCCAGTTCCTTGATTGATGTTTTCTCCAATAAATCCCAGATACTCGCCGTGTATTCCTAACCCGCGCTATCCCGCGTATTTGGCCTAACTAAAGCGAAGCTAAACCCCTCTCACCATTTCATTGCATATTCCTACGACCCGTTTGATGAAACCTAGCTTCTCTAAGGCCGACATGTGTATCTTCTGATGCACATACCGAATGACAGGTTTGATTTCAGCATAAAAGCCAAGTATTTGATCAGTTTTGAGATGCTTAATTCAATCCTTTCTATTTTATACCTTACGCCTTGTTCCTCTTTTCTTTTATTCCTGACATAACTCCGGTTATACCAACATTTTCGAACCTGATTTTGTACCTGTCGAAACTCGTAGTACCTAAATAAATTTACTTTGAAAATGTGCATCTGAGGATTTATTTCTGTCAAACGTGGAGTGCTGTAGCCGAGCTCTCTCTTTTGACCACGACCTTCTGTGGCGAACGTTTTTCAGTTTCATACGGTTCCAGTGAGTGGCGCACACGGAGGGAAGGGGAGGCAGTTACTCCGTCCACCCTAAAACACTAAACTACTAAACCCCCAAGGTCCGATCCCATGCATATCGCCTAAAACAGCTGACTTTCGAACATGAATTCGTGGAAGAAAGGGAAGTTTAAATCTTGGTTAAAAAGTTCTAGGATAGATACATTCGTTTATCATTGCATTCCTCTTCAAACCCTTGAGATAATACATCCAAAACATTTTTGTGCATGTCATAAGCATAAACAAATGAAATAATTACGAAACAATAATATACAAAAACTACGACTGACTATTATATAACGAGTATGTTCAATTTCACCGACTCTTAGCGCCATCATATTTCATGCTAAAGTACTATTATAGCACTGTATGCACTTCAATTTTTGTTTTTATTCTGAAAATATTCTTGTGAAATGAATTTTTAAGGTAGATGATTTCTCATTTAACTTCGATTCCCTTTCTTAAACTGTTGAAGTTCTTTGTTAACTCAAACTAGGAAAGGGTCTTCAATTTAATGAATGGCGATAACGTGTCAATTCCTTGCCGTGGTCTACAACTTTAACGTGGTTGAAGGGCTTTTGCGTGCTTATGACCCCTAGAATTGGCTAGCGAGAGCAATGGTATTTTCTCCTGGTAGGCTTATTCATGCCTGATTGGTAGAAGGGTGTGAGCCAGAGAAATGGTAGCCAGCACAGAATCTGTTCCTCAGTGAGGCGGCTGCAGGTGCGTCTGACCCCAGTGGGTCGGCTATTGAGTGATGGTGTCTCGTTAAAAATACTATTGAGGAAGGCAACGGGAAACCACCTCAATTATCATTCCCAAGAATGTAATGATGGGCACTATAGAGAATATGAGTCCTGGCAACTGCGGGACTCGGCACAATCGGCCGTGTGTCGTGCCCGGCAGCGGGAGAGGCAAAGCTTCCGCGGTCATCATCTCACGAAATCCTTTGCAAAGCAAAATCGACAGCAGTAGCACCAAAGACACAGAAGAAGAAGACCGATTTAGTCAGAATAGGAACTTGGAATTTTAGGATAATGTTGAGGACAGGTAAATTAGAGAATATATAGCGAGAGATGGAAAGAGGAAATATAGATATTTTAGGTCTCTGCAAGGTGAGATGATAGGATAGCAGGGATTACCGGAGTGATAATTATAACGTAATATACAGCGGGAGGAATGAGAGCCAGCGTGGGGTTGCGATAATAGTGAATAAAAATGTAGGAAGAAGCGTCCTCAACGTAGAGTGAGCAAGGGATAGAATATTATTAGTATAGGTAAATGCAGATCCAACGAACTTGGTCATTGTACAGGTATACATGCCCGATTGGAGAAATCATAAGGAGGTAGGAAAAATGAATGCAAAGCATATTGGTCGGAAGTGGGATGCTGAAGACAGAGAAGGAGAGATAGTGGAGAATGTTCGAAAAAAGAGGAAGGGGCAGAAATAGAATAGGAATGTTGGACGAAATGAAGCGAGGAAGGAAGTACTCGTACGGAGATCAAGAGGGGGTTTCTGTAGAGTAGGATGTTGAGCTGTTTGATAGGAGCGACAAGATATTTATTTGGTAGTTTTGTATATCCAAATGTATTTTAACCGGTATATTGCCTATAGTAATAATAATGAATATGTTACAGCGTAAAAAGATTTTGAAAAAGGTGATGTGCCACTATAGTATTAAAAAATATTATTGACATTTGTTTTTGTGTTTTGTAATTATTATTGTTAATCTTATAATTGTTACCGGTAAAGGTAGATTTTGAATGGACATAGCCAATGTAACTGCACAACAAAGCATTTACTTGCCTCTCCAAACGAAAACCCCATCCAAAATCCTACTCTACAACAAGCCCATCTTCATGTCCGTATGCTTCCTTCTTCCCTTCATTCCGTCCAACACCCCTATCCTATTCCTGCTTCTTTCTCGTTTTCACAACATTTTCCCGTCTATCATAGTCTTCAACATCCCGTTGCCACTCAATATGCTTTGAATCCATTTTTCCTCTCTCCTTAGAATTTCTCCCAGCAAACCCCTCTCGTCCCCCACCGTGTCCAGCCCATCTGTTTGTTTTCCATTCGCTCTATTTCTCCTTTTCTATCCTCCACATCTACATTTCAAAAGCTTTCAATCTACGCCCATTATCCCGCTTCAATAACCATGTTTCCGCGCAATACAAAACCGGGTTTCATATACAAGTTTTGACGTTCCCTTTCTTAATATCATCACTTAACATCGTTCCTGTCAATTCATTTCTTGTGAAATTTTCTTGGCCTAACGCAATTCTCCGTCTAATTTCCCTATCGATTTGACCATTTTGGTCCAAAACACTTAATAAACTTACTCTACTCTTTTTTACGTTGATTCTCATGCCATATATGATTTCTCCACAATGAATTCAGCCCCTTGACCGACTGGCGAACTAGTTTCATTTATCAGCAAATCTAATTGATCTAATGAATTTCTCAAATACTTTCATTTCTCTCTTCTGTTAGCTATTGCACTGTTCATATTAACCAATACACATAACAAAGTACTGTACTTATTTCATGGTATGTAGGTAATATTAACAGATTCATAAAACGACAAATAATTATAATACGATTGTTGGTTAGCCGCAGTATTTTCAAGTTACTGCCAATTTTTACAAGTACATAATAGGACTCTCAATATTTTCTCTTGCCATGGTTACCAAACACGAATTCTTCCGTCTCATACATCCGTCAGTGAACGACTACCTCTCAACGTATCCTCAGTCCAATTTTTGTTCCCTCTTGTGTATTTCTTCAGTCAGCCAGCCCCACACCCGCAATTTATAGCTGCTACATTCTCTTCTCCTTCCTACCACTCGCCTTAGCATCCCATCATAGAGTTGACGCCTCCTAAGGCTGTCTGCTTCCGTTCGCTTTCGATGGACCCGTTTTATCACAATGTTCAAATTTTTTCTCGGGCTATAAATTCATTTCTACTGACCTTCAAGTAGGTTTAATTCATTTGTGCCACGTAAGCATTATTATTGTAAACTAAGCAGAAAACTGTGATTTCAGCAGAGAAAAGTCCTGTATCATGTACGGAAACATCGTTTTGGTCAATCAGGTCGTTTTGCCTTTCTTGGTTCCACCCGGATGATTGATATTGAATCCAGCATACTTGGTCGCGATTAAGATAATAAAGGTTGGCTCGAATTGAACAAAGTTATTTTTTTTTTAACTGTGATGCTTCATTGAACGTGTTGAAGATAAATGTATTTCTTGGGGTTTCTCAATTTAAAAAATGAGCATCCGGGGACGTGATTTCATAAACATCCGATCGATTTAAGTCGAATTTAACAAGTTTTCCGGGGGATGGAAATAATAATACTGTGCAATTTACCGAAAGAAAAGTCAAGGAGGCATATTCCAAATTGAAGTCTGGGTAATAATACTTGTATCCATGCATCTGTCGATTTTTTTAGGACCGATGAGTACTGCGTCCGATTACCGAAGGTCTGAGTTCGATTCCCGTAGATTTGGGACACGCCCAATCTGCAACCACACTGTGGGATTCTTCAGGTACTTCTGCTAAATCTCATACAACACATGGAAAGGAACCGCTCCGCCAGGAGCTGTCTTTTGATTACGAAAGGATTTTGGGTCGGAGAATAAATATGCAATTTCATTTTGTTTCCTTAACTGGAGGGGAGGGTGGAAAAAGATAAATATATAATAAAGTAGAATATCAAATGAAGAAGTACTGCGATGAGTGAGTGTAGAGAACAGTCCCTTTGAGGAAACTCAAAAGAAGAAGAGGGAAAGTGACTGGCGATGTACTGAGGGATAATATCCTACTGAATTCCGTAATTGAAGGATACATAGAGCGTTAGACTTTATGGAAAATGGCCTAGGATTAACCCCGAGAAGCAGATGTTGTAAAATGTCTATTCAAGGAGGTATGAGGAAGTAAAGAGGTTGGAATAGGATTATGCAGGGATAGTTTAGAGAGATTCTAAGAGCTAATCTTCGGATTGATATCCCGTAATTATGTTACAGGGCTGGGGTGGTAGGTCAGAGGGGTATTATTCAAGGTTTAGTGTTACATTACTTGAGCCTCCTTTTCTGGTGAAAGAATCTTTATTATCCGGGATCACCAAAAAATTCATATTTCATGTGAACGCTAATGAGACTCACGCCTCAGATTTATTCCAACGTTCATCAATTTGTTAAAAGAGTTTCGTAATGTTTGTTTCAGTTCACTGTATGTTTTCGGATACGAACATATATTTAAAAAGTTTTCACTCGTAGTAGTATTCTCTTTACTGAAAATCACATGAAGTGATAATTGTAGTTTGAAACGATTTCATCAAACGTAAATATTGGTTTTTCGTTTTAATAGAAAAGGGATAAATATATTAATGATAGTGCCGATCATTGTGCACAAAATGAGGTGAGGGTTCATATATGGTCTGTCTCTTCATAATTAGACATTCATAGAGGATTGTTATTCGGCTAATTAGACATCTTATTCATTGTGGATGACTCGGTTAAAAGTTACTGTTGCGGCATCTCCCGCAGTTTCTTGGAATTTATCTTAGAACATGCTTGTGATAAGCGCAATCACGCGTACTTCCGACTATATTAATACATATTCCAGCCTATGACAATCACATTGACATAGCATATTGATAATATCAAGGTTACACGTTCTTTAATGTAGAGTAAATCATAATGAAAATTTGTCAATTGAATTGCATGTTAATAAGCTTTTTATAATTCCCCCAGTTTGAGCTTTCTATTTATTTCACCGTTCAATCAATAAATATTGTATTAAACGCACCCGACAAGAATTATGATCAAAATCGTCCTTTCTCTTGTTTCAACTACACCGACCACGATCCGTGTATATTTGTTCGTATAGAAAGTTTTTTTGTGAAGATCTCCGTGACTCTGATGTAAAATACGAGTAATGTGGTTAAAAGGAATGACAATCACATTGCGTGAATCTATAGGAGGTAAACTGTGCATGAAAAAATACATATTTAACTTGCAATACCACGCAATATACACAGCAGACACCTTTGCGATGTATCCACAGTTATATCGCTCACGAATAATCTTCGCAGTCAAAACATCGTGAGACATGTATCCAAACAGTTTTAAGGTGAAGCCAAGTAATTTGATGACAAAGAAGTCGAAGGATAGAGGTACTAATAGTAAAAAATAATCCATTCAGATGAAGTTCTTGAAGCATTATCCAAAGACAAATGCTGAATATATGGAATAAGTCGACAAATTGTTCACTATAACATAGGATTTTAGTCATTCGTTAAGAATGTCTTTTGCAAATTTTACTTCACCATAACTACGCCACCATAATTACGCGTACTCTCGTCATTAATACCTGAGATATTGGTCATTAGCACACGTAATAGTTGCAAATGCATAATTTCTGTAAATCAAACGCTATTATGCTGGATGCATGCTGTCTTTTTGTCACTTTTAATTGTTCCCCCTCTGGGCTCTTAACTTATTTGTACAATTCACTGTCGTTCAACTTTTGCTAAACATACTTTTTTATATCCTCGATAATAGTGCCAATGTGAAAATGCAATTAATATGCATTTTTAACGCTCTCCGCTGGTTGAGCAAGACACACGAGGGTCACTATTAATATTTTGACCTAATAATGAAAATACAGTAATTTATTGTTGAAAATGGCTTTGTAGTTTTTCGAAGTATTCTCCATGATAATCAATACACTTTTGCTTGCGCTCGAACTAATTTTCGTAACACCTTTTCCACTCCGATTGAGGTACCTCCAAAACACGGTTTTGAATGCATTAACGGCTTCTTCAGGAGCCGAAAGACGTTGGCCACGTAATTTTTTCTTGATAAACGGGAATAAAAAGAAGTCATTTGGTGCTAAACCAGGGCTGAACGAAGGATGACCCACAATTCGACGATTTGTCTGGTCAAATAGGTAGTTGTTTCAGCCAATGTGAGAGCTTGTATTGTCATGATGAAGAATGATCCTTCGTTGCTGCTTCTTTTTTTCCGTATTTCACCTAGCACTTCTGGCAAACAAATGCTGTGTACCATTGAGAATTCACGGTTCTGCGTTACCCTAACAGTGCGGTTGCCACATTTCCAGTTATTCCGAAGAAACAGGCGATGATTTGCTTCGATGTGCTTCGTGCACGAATCACTTTTGTCGGATTTGGCTCGTCTTGGAAGACCCATACAGTGGATTGCCGTTTTATTTCGGGCTGGTACGCGTAGATTTAAGATTCGTCACTTGTGTAGATGTTATATAGAGCTTTTATGCACCGCGATTGTATTTGTTGAGCATTTCTTTGCACCAATTGACACGAGCTTTTGTCGAATTATGCGGGATCCAACGCGAACAATTTTTTTTAGGTGAATGTTCATGCAATATCTTATTGATTCATATCATAGTAATCTCCAATGATGCCTCAATCTCACGATAAGTCACAGAAGTTCTTCCTTTACTAGTTCTTGTTCAGCATCAATGTTTTCTGACACAACAACTATTATTTTGGACGAACTTCATGACTTTCGTCGCTGAGCGAACGGCGACGGTGATGGAATTCGTTACACAAGCGTTTCACAGTGGTAATGGATGGGGCTTGATTGCCAAAAGTGGAAGTAAGTTGATCGATGCACTCCTGTCTTGATGATCCATGTCGAAAGTCGAAAAAATCATCGCACGAAAGTGCTCACGAGTTAACTCCATTTTTTCGCCGGGGCAAAATTTTCGAGTCACTGTAAATAACGCAGGTTATGAGCAAACGACAATATGTTCTGAAGAAAGTTAGCGTTAAAAGGGTCAAACTATCAGATGCAAACGTCAGATGGCGTCTGAAGCACTTAGTGTTGTCAAGGCTCAATATATAAATAGCAACCCTCGTATAAATACCTGTATAATAAATTCCAAGAAGCTGCAGGAGGTGCCGCAACAGTAACTTTTGAGGGAGTCACCCACTAATTTGTATTTCAATGCAACAATTTCAAAGTATAAAAATCATATTTTTAGAATATATATATATATATATATATATATATATATATATATATATATATATATATATATATATATATATATATATAGAACACATATTGGGCAAGCGAGGAAAGGGTAGGAACAGGATAGGGATGTTGGATGGGATGAAGGGTGGAAAGAAGTACACAGAGATGAAGAGGGACCTGATGTAGTTTAGGTTGCTGGATTGGGTTTTGTTTGGAGTTACAAAATATTTATTTGATAGTTGTGTCCATCCAAAAACCTACCCTAACCGGTAGATTACCTGATAATATATAGAACACATATATAAAAAGGTTTTTATGCTCTGAAACTGTTGAATTGACCTGTATAATAATTCATGAAATCATGATGTGAAGATGTTAATCAAATGAAAACTTCTTTGGAAGGAGGGGGGTTCAGGGTTTTGGTGGGCAGGAGGTAGAAGGGAGCACTGCATATGATGATTTCAGCCTCTACATTATGACAATTCATGATCTTTGAAACCTCTCACCACCTCACAAAAACTCCACTACACCACCACCAGTCTCCACCCATAGGTGACTGTTTTCATTAATTTTTCTTTTAATGTTTTCTGCCTCAGCGAGTGGCTGGTTTTTGGTGGTTCCAAGGGCTGTGATGGGAGATGGGTCGAGAAAAGTTGGGAGTTTGAATCTTCAGTTATCTACACAGGAATCGGAAGGTGACAAGCCATTATGTGTCCTTGCGATGCACCTAAGGGGGATGGAAAACAATGGGGAGGGGAAGAGATATACTTGTTCATTCACTAAGGTTGCATTATCCATTGTCTGTGGTCCAGTCCACCATATAGAGCCTAAAATCATCATATGCGGTGCTTCCATTTCCCCCACTCTTCCCTTGCGTACCACACCGTTGACTCTTTCTCCTAACCAATCAGTCTCCACTTTCCACCCACCTGAACCCATGAACTAGACTTATGGGAAGGAAATATGGAGTAATGATATGACACATGCAAGATAAAGAATTTCATCTTTATTTGTACTTGTTCATTCATTATATTGACCCTTATAATAATTTAGGCCTCACCATCGCCTAGTCAATACAATTTCTTGAGTAATTAACTCAGCTTTGTACAGATGTTTTCCTCTTTTAGGAGGGATATCAATTCTATTGCTAATACATGAAGAGCAATAACAAAAGTAATTTCTGTCATGGCTGGGTTGTTGCAGGAACAAAGTGCACTGTAATACAAAAAGGCTCCCAGCATTGTAGTTGCTGATCAATTTGCAAATAAAATTTAACTAACTTGCGATTGAGAAGACTTTTGGAATGATAATATATAAATCATTACTACCTACCTATGTAATTATGTGCATATATATAATGCCTTTTACATAATTGATAACTTGTAGAGACTTTTAATTTTTATGTCATGCCTAATTACAGTTTAATGTTGAAGACACTAAACTGTCATTTTGAAAATGTTTTCACTTTGTTTTCGACAAGACTCCCATCCACATAAAATAGTTTAATACATGTATGTTTAAGACATTTTCAAAGATTGTTTTAACTTTCAATTTCTAAAAATGTTTTCTAAATTAGTCTCTCATCTCCAGACAATCGAGATTTTCTTTTCTTTCTGGCAAAAACTCTTTTACAACCACCTTTATATAAATTCCTGCATACAATACTTGCCTATCTTTGAATATCATAGAAAAATGTATATAACAATATTTACAAATCAGTAATGCCCTTTCATTTGAAATGTTTACACAAAAACATTTTTTCATGTGCTCTAAATACATACATTTCTCTGCTATGTAGACTTCGAATGTCTCTAAAATCAGATGGCCACTGAATTTACTATGCATTAAAGGTGTGCTTGCATTGAATTAATGAATGCAAATTCCTCCTGCGATTCTCCAACAAAATTCATCTACCTACTTGACAGGTGCGTTGCATGTAACAATAGAGCATTTAGAAGGATGTGTAGAAAATGCATGTAACAAAAAGTACATAAAGAAGTCTCAGGTGTGTTTTAATAGGCTGGAGTAGGTAATCATTCTTTCTTTGTTGTGATTGCTATTTCTGAGGGGAATAAAAAGCTTAAATCTGTATCACAGCCTGCCTCTCTTATTTCATCAAATAATCAACATGACCTTTTATTGTTGCATGGGGGTTGAATTATTTTCATGATGCTTCAAGTAAAATTCCACTCTGGATACCTTTGATTCAAGTCTCATGGCTTTCCTAGCTGGTTACATATAGATTTCTTTAAATTACCAAGCACAGAATGCATGCTTTGTAACGTGACCCAGGAATGAAACTCCTCAATGGATAGGAGTTATACTTAAACCACTTAGAATCACACTCAATCACACTCCCTTCCATAGGTGGGAGCACTCAAAATCCATGGCCAATAACAAATATTAAATACTACAAATGTCCCAATTGCTACTAACGGACAGAAAGCTTCAATTTTTCTCCGAAACAATGTCAATGTCTCCATACTCAATTGGTATCTTCGTATGTATTTTTTACTGCCATCTCTATCACCAATGCCAACTTCCAATGTATGCGACTCTTCTGTGGCACTGGAGCTCCACTCCTGGTTAGAGAAGATAAGTCATGTCAATCCAAGGATGTACATACAAATAAACATTTATAACACAGGCCAACAATGTTTTTGGTGCCGGAGCTTTTAATGTTGATTTAAAGAACAATTGGAGGGCTGAATCCAATTATGACACTAGTTTTTTCCTATCAGCTATAGTTTTCAAGATATAGATATGTTGTTACTTAGGTAAAAAAATCTTCTACATGATGATATGGGAATATTATATTAATACCACAGGCCAACAGTGGTTTGGTGCCGGAGCTTTTAATGCTGATTTAAAGAACAATTGGGGTGCTGAATCCAATTATGACACTAGTTTTTTCCTATCAGCTATAGTTTTCAAGATATAGATATGTTGTTACTTACGTAAAAAAATCTTCTACATGATGATATGGGAATATTATATTAATGATTATCTCATTGGCCTACAATATAGAAATATGCATAAAACTTATTGACAGTTTATTGAAAATAAAAGGAACACCGCAGAGTGGTAATAAATTAGTATACTTATAGATTTATTTAACTTTGAAAATTATTTTCTGGAAAATATCAAATATTAAAACAACTAATCGTAAGATGTGCCATATCTAAAAAAGTAGAGCTGTTAAATAAAAACGGATTTTGTATTTGGATTCAGCTCTACAAATATAGTTAAAATCATCACAAAGATTCCTGGCACCAAAAAAAAATTTTTTTTTGTAGGCCTGTGTAATCTATAGCATGCATTTATCTGTCCATCACTTATCAGTTATTAATTATGGGGTCCTGGATTTAAAAATCATTCATCTTGTCTCTTTAGTAATAGCTTTAGTCAATCAAATATTTTTTATTAACACGATATTTAAAAATGTTATACCCACATGAGAAGTTTCAAATCCAAAATTAATATTCTGAAGGATGCTATAAAGATTTTACAAATGCCTTGCTGTCTCTTGGGGGTACCAATATTTTGTCATAATTCAAGCAATCATTCATGTTTATAGCTTCCTTCACTTGTGAATTAATTTCATTAGCTGGAGTGCAGGAACTTTTAAAGTATGGTCCCTGAAATTCAGCCAAATATATATTTGGCCTATTTTTATGACTCCTTTAGATGCTTTCCTTTTTTTAAAAGCCATAAAATGAAAATATATGTCAATAAATTGGTACCATGTATTCAGCATATCTGAAGCTTTCAAAGTCTGTTTAATACTTTCCTCTGCAATAAGAAATACTAAAGGAACAAATGGTCAAAGTCCTAAGTTCTATAATTTTGAATATGACTGTAGTAGTGGTAGACAATTATCTACTGATCATGTCTATTATGAGTTTGCAGGGAAAAAGGCATACGATCAAGGATGGCAACTTGATTTTTTCTTTTATATTTCAGTGATAATTTGATAAATGCATACAGAGAAATGAAGCAAACATTTAGGATCTCTTTTAACAGATTGATGACTACTAAAGTAATTCTGGAGCAACAATCTCATTAATGAGAATTTGCACAATGTGCTTTTTGGTGATCTAGCATTACAATTATTAAAATTCTTTCCTTATGGACAATGGCTGAACAAATACAATAATAGTTTTGTTAGTGGAACCCTTGAGGTAGGTTTTGGATGGATGCAGACTGAACAGTGCTACTTTCTAAGCCTCACCCACCAAGACAGCCTAGACACCTCACACTACTACTATTAATACTACAATTTTTTAATTCCTCAAACATTCTACATCCCTTCATTCCATCCAGCTTGGCTATCCTTTTCCTCTATGTACCTTGCTCCACCCATCTATCAGTCTTCAATATACCATCTTCAATCAAAATATTCTGAATCTATCTTTTCTGTCTCCTTTAGATTTCTCCCAACAGCCCTATTTCTTCCCCAACCACTCTTAGGAGTTCTTCACTTGTTTTCCTTTCAATTCATTTCCCCTTTTCCATCCTTCTCCAGACCCACATCTCAAAATCATGCTATACACTTATCCTCTGACCTAAATGATCAAGTTTCTGAGCTTTAGAAAACCTAACTTCTTATCAAAGTCTTCCCTAATATTTTCTCAACACCTGTACTAAATGTCTCTGTCATCAACTCCCTTCTCTTTCCCTCCTTCTGCAATAGTGTAATAAAAAAACTTCAGTGAGAATCCTCTGGCATCCTCTTTATCACCCCTATAAGGAAACATAATGAAATGACACCCTCCAACCCACCAAGGGACTAACATAGTAAGTCCAGAGTTAAGTACAGCCCTAGATGGGATATTAATCTGTGAGGTACTTTTTATCTTTCATTGAGAGTCAGCCAAGAAAACTAGTTTTTCTTTGCCCTTCCCTGTTCCTCAGAAGTTTTTAGTTTCCACCAAATTACTCACAGAGAAAATCCCAATGTTAAAAATGATCTTAGCTTCTTCTAATAACTGGTCGTATGACAAAACCAAATAGTAATACATACTTTCCAATGACATATATTAAACATTTGAAAATTAAGACAAAAATCTGTGATTTCACAGGATTTATCCCAAGATCCCAATTTCAACAGGATATACTTAAGGGGTCCGAGACATGACACTTGAGGTCATAAAGAATTAGAACAACAATAGCTAAAATCATCAACTGTGTAAATGTATGTACTTTTCATCCATAAATAACGAAAAAGAAATAGGGAGAGGAAAATGCATTCTCTCTGAAGATTTTCTTGAAAGAATGGAAATTTAGGTGCCACCTACATTTTTCCTCATGTCGTTGTCCATCTGATCAGATGCCTCTTTGAGAGACCTGAAGCGTCCAGTGGAACCTTTTTCTGAAATGCAGTTCCAGGTTGGTTTGCCATTGCAAGGTGACTTTGGATGCCCCTGTGGTGATTTTTTAACTTTTCGTTCTTTCACCTTTGCTTGCTTGTCCAACCTTGAAAAAAAATAATGTACTGTAGTAAGATTATTCAGACCAAAGTAGGCAGTGTATGTGCTTCTTACTCAATCCTTGAGTAAAATAATGAGTTCATTCAGAATTCGGACTCTGTGCTCATGTTTCTATTCAGTGGTCATAATTATAGTTTAAACAATATAGTATAGTAAATGCCATGTGGTTTGATCATAATGATTCTGTTGATATCATTTCATGGCCACTAAAGATGACCAGCAAGTACCAGCAAAATATATTTTTCCATTATAATTTAGCATAATAATATCAAAATACAGTACAAGAAAAATAGAAATTATTAACAGATTCTATCAGACATTTTAGTATGTGGTAGGTTTAAGGATGTTATAAATAAAATGTAAAAGCCATTTGGAAAATGTGGGATGTCTGTGTTATAATTTTATTAATGTATTATATTAGCAATTAGGAGCTTTTGTTATCTCCTTACCTATTCTTAGCCAAATTCATGCATGTGTATTTGTACAAAGAAGTAAATTAAATTAAAGGGACAATGAAAATGATTAACATACCGGAGAACTGAAGCAAATTGAGCCAGTGCAAAAAACACACATATTATGCATCCAACCATCCAAATATCCAAGGCCTTAATGTAACTAACTGTGGGTGTATTTTGCCTGCAAAATCAAAAGAAAATTTGTAAAATCAAAAGGATCTAAAATAATTAAGATATTTTGTGGATTTGAACATCTAACATTTGCAATTCCTGCCATCAAGACAGATTTATCAATCAAATAAAGAACTGAAGGCATTACCTCACAGCAGCAAACATTGCTGTGAGTGTCAGTAGTGTGGTCATGCAGATTGCCAATCTACCGGGTGCACACTCTCTTGGTACCATAAATGAAAGCCATGACACCACTACAAATAGGCCACTTGGAATGTATGTCTGTAGAAGATGGTAATTCATTCGCCTTTGAAACCGCAAACAGACAGAGATGGCAGGGTAACTTCCTGTGGAGAATGTTTAATAGGATAAATATTATTTTAGGCAGGCTTTGATAGCTTAAATGTAATGACCAAATAATTTAATTCGAAAACAGCTTTTTTATAATTTATTAATGATAACCTGTAATTATGAAATTCTACTCCAAAGCAAGATACTGACAAGGCACAGTTTTAAAATGCATGTTTCTTTGTCTTGGAAATAATTGAGCTTTTACCATACCCATTGCTTAACTTTTGCCCTAGTTTATTCTGTCACACAGCATAGTTTTAATTTCTAACATTGGTAGGCAGTTGAAAACTTCACTCAGTCTCTGAAGGGATCAGTCACGAATAGGATGGAATCTATCAAAAAAAATTCTTGTCATCCTTGAGTTTATTACTTTTGAATAGGGGTATCCCAAGACAGCTAAGCTCTGTATTTTCAAGCTCCATTTAAAATATGTCCATAAATACCTGTTAATCCTAGATACTCTTAAAAGACAGAATGGAAAAATAATTAGTGTACATTAACATAATTCTATAAAAATAATGAAAATAGCCTTACCTGAAGGAAAGTTAACATCTTCCTTGTCATTAATTAAATTTACAGAATAATCGAAGTGAGCAAGACGATGGCCAATGTTTACTGGTCTGCCCTCTGGAACCCATGAAAAGGACAGTTCTTCTCGTGTAAAACCATCTGTAAAAATTTTAAATAAAATGTTAGTTATTTGTGAAAATGTACGAAGCCTTAACAGACGTGGTTTTCAATGCCAAGATATTGTGAGAGTGGGTATATACATGCTTACAGCTCTCTAGTCTTAGATCACATCGCTGAGAATCCGCAGGATACATCCTGAACTCCATTGGGCATGCCATTTCCATCATGATTCTGAAAAATTTATAATTATCCTTTACTTTATATTTTTGCTAGCTCAACAGACTTTTTCTCATACATGAACAGACTTCAGGGATATTGGGAGGAAAATCAAATTTGACTAAAGTTCAAGCTTGTAGATAACTAAGCATTTTCTGATTCATGATACATATCTGAGTCCTTTTCAGTTCCATCAGAATATAACTGCAACAAACTGACAGGTATTTAAACGGTCGAGACATCAGAGGCAACTGGAAGAGCCTGATTCTGAGTTCCAGTCATGCCAAAGATGTCAAGAGGTGTAGAGTTCATAGGTGACCATTACGATGCAACTGTGTATTTATTATTGACTATAAATCAATGGCCTATTTAGATGGTTAATATTTCAGAAATCACCATAAAATCAAGATCATTAAATGCAGTTATGTGTATACATTTTTTAAGATTCCATATTTTGGGTCGCGGTGGTCTAGCGGGTAGAGCGTTGGACTGCTGACCGGAGGGTCCCGGGTTCGATTCCCGGGCACTTTGGGCACCTGCAGCTCCACCCAAGCTAGTTGATTTTTCGGGTACCAGATCTTCCTGGGAAACCATAACCGGCACAGGGAAAGGAACTGGCCCCCCTACCCTGATGTGTGAATATTCACACGCCGTTGGGCTTGGTACATGGGTGAGCTCTACCATCACCTACTAAACCGACCTTCGGGTTGATTACTGTGTTTATGGTTTATGGTTTATTTTGTGCACGGAGTTAGCCAACTGACATCTGTCTGAGCTGTGGGTATAGCTCATTTAATGATGGAGTTTTAGGATTTTCTGAGAAAGACAATTTTTTAATATCAAACTTAATGACTCCTATAATAATGGTTTCCATATGTTGCTTACTTTTGGATTGCAAAAATTATTCAATAAGTGGGATTTCTTACGCTTTAGAATTATACTAGCTCAATTAAATTGTATTCTAAATGGCCCATACTAATTGTTTAAGTTTAGAGCTTTTCCAGCATTATGTATATAATGTTGGAAATTAATTATACTTTTGGGTGTGGGGCTTTTGATTATTTTCTAACAAATCACATATAGACATTGAATATACTTTTTGTTTTCAGATTAGTTCTTAATGCAAAAGCATCCAGAGAAAACTAACTTGTCATTACCAAAAGTAATGAACCCCATACAATTAATTTACATTTTAAATTGAAATGCAACTGATTTGAAACTCATTTGGGGGTTCCAAGTTCTCCTTGAAAGATGCAGCACGAGCTCTGGAATTAATTCCAGAAGGATCCTGGATGTGCAAATTTGACCTATAGGATTCCTTCTGGAAAATATTAGTTCAGCCAGCCCATCGCCAATTCTACAGTATTTACGTTAATAAGGAATATTACCAGTGGAACCAGATCCCCATGGGTCGCGCCTTGGCACCCGCCATCATGCAAAGATGGGCAAAGGAAGTAGCCCATGAAGTGTTTGTAAGATTTAACATTAGAATGATAGCTTATCTA
The DNA here is from genome assembly GCA_037158775.1 of Hetaerina titia. Classification (NCBI taxonomy): domain Eukaryota; kingdom Metazoa; phylum Arthropoda; class Insecta; order Odonata; family Calopterygidae; genus Hetaerina; species Hetaerina titia. The sequence goes on from CM073777.1 coordinate 51,705,315, forward strand.
GACAGATGTTATTACTCCCTGACTAAAGTGAAACATATCTGCAGCATTTCATAAATTTCATCACAGCAGACTGAGGCATCACCATCAATTGTACCAAAAGTGTTCTAAAACCAACCCAACAAATAAAATATTTAATAGTGCATAGTGCATTGACACCAAACAAATGACCTTAAGACTAACAAAGAACTCCCTTGCACATGTGCGATGTATATTATTCACAAGATGCGGATAAAGGATAGGAAGCCAATGGCCTAAAGCCATTGGCTTCATAGCTAAGTGTGCCTACAATTAAAAATACCATATTTTACCATGTCAGACCTGACCCAGAGATGAACTAAGTAGGCAAATGTATTTTCGAGTGAGAATATCTGGCAAAGAGAGAGGAGATTTTCTATGTTTGAATTTCAGGTTGATATTTACGTTGACGCAATACCATTCCAAGCAGCGTGGATCATCAAATTGAACTGAAATTTAATCATAGAAAATCTGTATACACAGATACACTATGTAGCTATACACTTGCTTTTCCTAAAGAAATTGAAGAGTTACAATATAGATTAGAATGGATTTATGGTGATTTAAATGGAATTCATAAGTGTTTCAGACCTGTTGCCAGCCAATCCCCTGTTATTTCAGTGACTAAATTATTGAATGGGTAGATTCTTATGACCTTTGGATTTTAGTGTGAAGAAGATTTTGAAGGAGTCAGTGGAGGCACATACCTGGCTGAATATCTTATCGTTGCATTGGGGTAAATCCTTAAGGAAATTGGAGGTGATAAGATGCGCTGACTTGAGACACTTTTGGCATAGTCTGTGGATAAAAAAATTTGCATGAACATCACTGTTTACTTTAACCTTTTTGGTTTGAATGCCACAAAAATGTATCCATTTCAATGTTTTGACTGTATAATGAGAAAGACTATATTATAAGAAAAGAATAGGCATGTTGGATGGAATAAAGGGAAATAGAAAGTATGCTGAATTGAAGAAGGGTTTATTGCAGTGTAAGGTGCCATATAAGGTAAACCTTGGAATTATAGCTAGAGTAAGTAAGATTGCCTATATATGTATTATTTTGTATTATGGTCAAAGGAGTGGAAACATAAAAATGAGAATTTAGTTTTATGAAGAAGCTTTCACAAGGAGGTAGTTGGTGACAGGAACGTTGACTAAGGATATTCACAAAAAATTAATGAAAGCTATATAGGGACCTTGATTTTGTACATTTGCACAAACTAGGTCAATGAAGCAGTATGATTGACATAGATTGGATGCTTTAGATATGAAGGTATGGAGAAGAAAGGAAAAATACAATGGACGGAGAGGAAATATGTACGAAAGGGAAATAAATACGGAAAGAGAGTTGTTGGGAAAAATTCAAAGGATTCATAAAAAATAGATGCAGAGCATTCTGATAAACAATAGAGTGTTGAAGAATGTAATAGAGGGGAAAACCTTAGGCAAATGAGGAATGGTTAGGAATAGGATAGACATGGAGGATGAAACAAAGGGAGGTGAAAAGTATGCAGGACTGGAGAAGGGTTTATTTTAGTGTAGGGTGTCACATTGTCTTGTTAGGCTAAATATAGAAATGTCGTGGTGGCTAGTCTGTGTGTCTATCAAAAACTTATCATAAATGGTAAACTTCTGAATAAAATAAATATAAAATAATTCATTTGCTGAATCCCTATAAAGGAGTATTTAACTGTATTCTATACCTGTATAAATATCAGGAACCCATATGTTTGAAAGTGCCACAGGGTTCAGGCTGAGGTATGAATGGTTAGTTCTGCTCCTTTGAAAGAGAAGATCAGTTGCATGAGTAAGTCTTGTATCTTGCCAGTAGATTCTTAAATTCATTTCAATACTGAGCATCTGAAAAAACAAGACCTCATTTCTGAAAACTGGTTGACAATGAAATTCATTCTTTAAGTTCAGGGTTTCTTGTTTCAGGCACCTACCTGTTTCAGCTCATTGATGTCTGGAATATTCTTTATACTTACAGAAAATTTCACGGGAACGGGTTTACCTGAAGCACAAGAAAGAATATTTAAAAGTCGAGTAGATCAGTCAGAGGTGATCAAGGTTTTGATTGGCAACATGTTAAAAGGAAGAGGAAAGCAAATCATACTTCTCCCATCCCTGGCCCAGCTTGAAATTGAAAAATGTGAAGATGGATTATATTATACCCAAATTTGGAACGCAGTAAGTAACTTTAAAGCTTGTATTATCTTAACATATCTCTATAGCATTCCCAAAAGTATACTGATACAGTAATTTTAGATAATCATTCTGTTTAAAGAACAAAGTATATGAAATTAGTTTATTAGGCTATACTACATTGAAGTTTGTGAAATAAGTATTTAGATGAAATAATTTTTTATTTATAGCCAAACAGGCGCCATTACTATCAACAAATATTTTTGACTGGCATAATTTCCTCTACAGATAGTTCTCAAAAGGAATGAAATATTTATAAAAAATGAAAAATGATCCCTCCATTTTATTTAATCTTCAATGGCACTTTTGAAAAAGATGAGAACAATATGTTTATTATTGGCCTAGTAAATTAAAAAAAAGTAGAGATTAGGAATTAATATAAATAACACAGGCCTACAAAAAAAAAATTTTTTTTGGTGCTGGGAATCTTTGTGATGATTTTAACTATATTTGTAGAGCTGAATCCAAATATGAAATCTGTTTTTATTTAACAGCTCTAACTAAACTCTCTCGTATATTCTGGAAAATAATTTTCAAAGTTAAATAAATCTATAAGTATACTAATTTATAACCACTCTGCGGTGTTCCTTTTATTTTCAATAAACTGTCAATAAGTTTTATGTATATTTCTATATTCTAGGCCAATGAGATAATTATTAATATAATATTCCCATATCATTATGTAGAAGATTTTTTTACGTAAGTAACAACATATCTATATCTTAAAAACTATAGCTGATAGGAAAAAACTAGTGTCATAATTGGATTCAGCGCCCCAATTGTTCTTTAAATCAACATTAAAAGCTCCGGCACCAAAAACACTGTTGGCCTGTGTAATACTATGCAATGCACTAGATCAGGAAGAGTGCACTACTGACTGGACTTTCCTCTTTGATTCAGGGTGATCGTTTAATTTTCAAATGTATTTTCTAATTATGATCCACACCCTCTGTAACCATGACTAGAGAGAGTTATTGACCTTTTGAGATTGTTGCATAACATTTCTGATGTCATGTCGACCAGGTCATAGGCAAAATTCTACTTACCATTAATTAAAGGTGGTGGGTCATGTATACTGTAGTCTGTAGGGATGAAGTCAGCAAAGTTATGTCGCTCTGCTTTTTCTTTTGAAGGATGCACGTCATTCTTTTTTATGAGAAACGACTCCTCTTGCGGTTCTGTCACATCATCATATGCTATTGTTGATGTGTAATCAAAATCAGTGGTTGTGTCTGTTGTGGCTTCAGTAGCCTTTAAAATTACTATGCATTGCAGCAGAAACCTGAAAAGATTAGAACAGCACATCATTTGAATGACAATATAAGTTTGAACAGTTGGGATAATATTGACTTGTGCTAAAATGAAAAACATTGATCAGCGAATCATCAATGTATGACAGTCCACTTAGAAAATCAATTATCCCAGTTATAATCTAATAATTAGATAGTTTTCTTGAAAACATTAATGTATTTATACTCTATTCTATGGCTAAACTATTGAATATGAATTAAACACTATCAATGTCAACATTATCCATTGACATAGACATTTGAGTGCACTCTCCACCAATATATTTTAATCTTCTCCAAACCATGAAGCAACGAACTATCGATACAAAGTAAGGCGAAGACAGGGAATTAATAGAAAAGTATTCTTTGCTGAAGGTGGAGTTTCTTCATGTACCCATTTACTTTACTGACTTTACTCACCCCATCATTTTTTTGTGTCACACATTGTTATAAATTTTAACCCTCTCAAATGTTTCATATCATCCCTGAACAGTTTAAACATTAAATTTCAATTCCTTCCCATATGAATTGTTATCTTTTATTTTCATGATCTTACTCCCTCTGCTAAACCGACCTTCGGGTTGATTACTGTGTTTATGGTTTTTTTTTACTCCCTCTGCAACCTCATGCATCCTTTTGCTATTAACTTAATCTCTTTTAACATCCCAACTTCATCTCTATCTACCACTTACAATACCATTTACACCATTTACAATATAGTTGTACAATAAGTCACTTCTACATTAGAATAATTTTTTCATATTTATAAATAATTCTTTGTCTTAATTGTGTGATTTATGTGTTGGATTTTTGCTCGGGTTTCTTTTTGCATGTTTCCTTCATGGATATTTGACAAGATGACCATACTTTTTTCATCCTGTTGTTTTTCCACTCCTTGTACCTTTTTCACTCTGCTTTGGAAAACGCTATTTATGTTTTTACACTATCGTTTAATTTATGACATGTATGAATAGTTGAAATTTATGAAGAACCAAATAGGTTTTGAAATGTATAGCAGAACGTTTTCTTTTGACTCTTTCCCCATCGTTCAAATGGATCACAAACATTCTAGTCATTACTATTGCCTTGTGCTTACCACCTTCTCCAAACGGAAAAAGGTTGGGTTATGAGACTACGGAAAACCTAATGTGTCATCAATTGGTGAGTTCCAGATCGGTTGGTTTGACTCCAAAATTCCGCATTCGTTCCTTACCCAGTTATAACACCACCTTTTCTCCCCTCCCCTTTTCCCTTACGCTTTTGTGACACTACATAACGGATCTTACAACTACCTCTTCCCCGAGGCTCTTTCGTCAAACTGCCCGTAATTTAAACGCCTGTGCTTGTATGAGAAGATACTGGCCGTCTTCGGGACCTAAATCCATCGTTGAGGAGCGCCCCAGGCTGAGTAATTCCGATTCCTTCTTATCGTCATTGTTGAACGTGCTTCCCTCGCGCGCAGGTAGTTCCCTCTTAAAGCATTTTCCTCGTCTCATCAACGAGAAGAGGCTGCCAATTCACGGTGCATTCTTCCAACTTCGGTCGTGTACTGATGAAAGGCTTTATTTCGAAAGATAGAGAGAAAACCAGTGAGGATGCTCCTTTGACAATTTACAATAATTGTTTGGGGGGAAATTCGTCAAAAAGAAAACTAAAGTTTTTCTTAAATTTTCATCATTTTCGGGTATGAAAGAAATAAATAATAACCATGAAACAGTTTCGATTGGGTGGACATTCACCGTTGTCAGGTGTTCACTTCATTGCTATAATGGACCTTTTAGTGATATCATTTGCAATAGAATTATAATATCGTATCAGGTTGTCCGACCGCGTTACGGGGGAAAATATTCGGGTCAAAATTAGTGTGGTACTAATTCACCCCCTGCCACACACCCCAGCGGTGGCTTGTAAGCCACTATAAATAGTAAGAAATACTAAATCACACCATAAACTCCTGCGAGAGAAGTCATAACATTTAGCATCGGTGAGAGATTTGATAGTCACTTTTGCTTTAGTAGAGGACGGATTGCTCACCCAACAACCGGGGTTGCCGAAGTGTAATGAATACATTTGAATTACCGGTTAGTTATAAAAGTGCGCACTGAAAAGTTGTGTTCCCTTGTAACTGGAAAGCGGTAGCCATTGGAGGAACATTGATTTTAATTTAAAACTATTTGCGCCTGGAGGAATTCGCTCTTCGTTGGCGATAAGAAGGAATCTTAAAAGGCCCAAATCATTTGCAGCTCCTCGCCATACCTAGTACATCTTTGCTTGTTTTTCCCTCCATCCTTCTCCGCATCCACATCTAAAAATCTTCACATCTACGGCTATGCTTTTCTTCAACGACCAAGTTTCAGCGCCGCACAGAGCCACGATTTATATCGAAGTTTTAACGAGCCTTTTCTTAACATCCTCACTTAAAGACAAGGTCTTCAGCCCCCTCCTTCCTTATCAAATCTTGTTTGCTTAACACAATTCTTCTTCTGACGTCTATAATATTTTCACCAACTTGATTCAAAATACTTCAAAGATAGGTAAACTACTCTACCTGCCAATGCTATCAAATTCTAACGTGTAACATAGCCTTATTGTCATACTAAGAATCGAAATTCATTTGACCATTTCGAATGGGTTGCCTCGCAGAGCTATTCCATCGCGTTAGCTTGTCTGTTATACGTACGTATAGTCGACTGAGGCCCTAAAGGAATACCTAGAAGCGCGTCTTGGCCGTCATGCACGAGAGGCTCTGTGTTTGCTTTCGGATGCAACTGGAGCGCAGATGTTGCTCCACAGCTTGTGGAGATTGAGATGGAAAATATCGAGAAGAAAGAGCATCATTGTTGCAAACGCCATTCAACAGGATCGCTCACCATGTCCACACTTGTGAAATTTTAACAGCAGATTTTGAGAAATCTCAAGAGATTACTTAATAATTATTGCAGGGAAGGCCGAAGGACGCCAAAAAATTCATTACTCGCCATCGGAATATGTCGCTTTTCCAGGATTTTTCGTAACTATCATAATGAATATAGTACATCTACATCTATGAAAAAGACACTGTTAATGAGATGGAAATCTCAGTACTTGCTCGTACTTGACTCAAATTCATTGGCAACTTATCTTAACTAAAAGCTTAATTGTCAAAAATAAGTTAAGCTCGTCAAAAGCAACTAGAAAATGATGTCTCAAATAAGTTTTAGAAATCATTCCCCTGCAATGTTGAAAAACCCGCTATCACAAGTGCACGGAATATAAGGAATGAAACTGTGCTTAAAAAATATTATTGGGCACGCTAAACGTATAGCTAAGTTTAATAACACTACAACACTTAAACATTATCAATCGTAAAAGTTACAATGAAACTGCTTTATCCAGTTTTGCATTTCATTTTAAATACTGCATCAGGCCAAAGATAATTTGTGTAATTCACAAAAAGATATATCAATAACACAGGCCAACAGTGGTTTTGGTGCCGGGGCTTTTAATGCTGATTTAAAGAACAATTGGGGTGCTGAATCCAATGATGACACTAGTTTTTTCCTATCAGCTATAGTTTTCAAGGTATAGATATGTTGTTACTTACGTAAAAAAATCTTCTACATGATGATATGGGAATATTATATTAATAATTATCTCATTGGCCTACAATATAGAAATATACATAAAACTTATTGACAGTTTATTGAAAATAAAAGGAACACCGCAGAGTGGTTATAAATTAGTATACTTATAGATTTATTTAACTTTGAAAATTATTTTCCGGAATATATCAAATATTAAAACAACTAATCGTAAGATGTGCCATATCTAAAAAAGTAGAGCTGTTACATAAAAACGGATTTCATATTTGGATTCAGCTCTACAAATATAGTTAAAATCATCACAAAGGTTCCCGGCACAAAAATTTTTTTTGTAGACCTGTGTAATATATATCAAGGACAGAGGATAATATATATCAAGGACATAATAATAAAATGTCGATAATTAGAGATCAAGGACAGAGAAAAATATAATATAGTCTGAAAATTTCAGCAAATGGTTAATAAAAATACTTTCACTATCTATTCCTAAGGATTACGAGGCAGTTCAACCAAGTAGAAATTAGTCTTATTGTTAATAATTATTGGTCTTAAATGAGGAAAATATGAACAAAATGATTATCTTACCTAAACTGTGACCGATTCCTAATTTAACCAGTGAAGACGGCTGTTAAATGTTAGAAAAACTTATGAGTAAATTTAGAAAATTCAAAGTCTGTACAAGTAATGTGTTGCGTTAAATATTAGTGAAAAATTTATGGTTTCAATTGAAACTTATTAATGTGTTCCTCCTATTAATCAATATAGTGTCCTAATGGGTAGACCACTGACTTGGAGGGTTTCGGTTCAAATTCGAGGGACGTCTCTGTACATCCTCAGCTTCCTCCAAGCCGTGTGATTTTTCGGATACCAAATATTCCCTGGACACCACATGCTGCGCAGTAAAAGGAATCCCCCCTACTCTAATGCTTGAATTTCACAGGACCTATGAGACAGCACAAGGTGAGTCTACTCTTATCTTTCAAACCAACCTTGTGATTGATTACCATTGTTCGATCCCCAAATTTCGCGCCGACCATAGATGACGTCGTACCACACAGGGGAAGGGGATGAGGCTAGAGAAGGGTCAGAGATGCTTTCAAGGGTATAAAGTTGAGTTTCAATCACTCCACCTATCATATTTTGACACAGTCTCATACATTTACGAAAATCCATTTCACTTTACGTGAAAGAGCTCACGGCCCAACATTTGCCCTTTGCCCCACGATCATCATGTAGCGAATTGGAAATTATGTCATCAATGGAGGAAGCTTGCTAACCCTGTTGATAAGATATAATAAATATAGTGCGCGTCTAATTATAGTAAGTTCGGCTACGAACCGCAGGCTAACGTGCTCAAATCAGAACGAGACCACCGGACAGTCCCAACTAAAACCAGTCTAATTTTTTGGATACCGTACCTTTCGGGTTTCGTGTCTAGGCTGTCAGCCATCGAGTGTGTCCACCGGGTTGCGGTTAGTGGTCTAAGCTCTGAATACAGAGGTTATCTGCGATAACGGAAGGGAAGGTGGAGGGGGAAGTATGCCAGAGAAAGGTCCGGTATAAACTACGTGAAACAGATGCTGGACAATGTCGGTGCAAGGAACCACGAGGGAATGAACGGATTGGTAGGGAACAAGATAATTTGGAGAGCTGCGGCAAACATGGGCTAGAACATATAATCAGGGTATTATAACTGTATTTATAGGAGCACAGGAAAAAACACTGCATCCCTAATCTATATGCGTGTAATTCTCAGGCCGCAGGACTTAAGCACATGGCGAAATCTGCCATCACCCATAGAACGAACCTTCGGGTTGTTTACCTCGTGATTTTTGTATTCTCGGTTAAAGGCGAAGATCACAAGTAGTTGGCAATAGAATATAACCCTTTCTCTAATTTAAAGCACTTCGTTGTATCCTACGGAAAATTAGTCCCCTATCCCATCATTCACTGTTTATAATCATTAAGTAATCGGCTAGTTTACTACATGTACAGGTACATCACCCAAACGTCTGAGTTAGCGCCGTCTAATACACAAGATTCCAGATAGAGTTGGATCTTTTTCTTGTCGAGGGAGCATACGATATGTGTGCCATACATGTATCTACATGGATTTATACCCTACCGACTTGTCTGAGGGACTTAAGGAAGTAGGAAGTACTTTGTATTCAAATCCATATATTTATCTAGATTCATACAATTACTATCTGCTTTTATTTTGTCCATATATTTTCTTCCTGACATAATAAGGAATACTACATTTTACTTCAGGCTACAACCCGCATTGTACATTTTTTCGAAGCGCTTGAACTGTCATTAAAAGTTCTGAATACGATCACGTGGAAAATTTTGAAAAAGAGAATTTTTTTTGTACTTTAAATTGATCCTTATAATACCATTATCATATGTATCCACCTCACTCATTAGGCCATTGCTTACGGCCTAATCAAGGAAAGTCAAGTGAGTGAAGAAAATTCTAGTAAACTTTGGTATGCCAGCTTTTGTGGGTAAGCACAGACAGAAAAAACTAGCAGATTACATAAAATAACTCAAAAAACGATATAGGTAAGATTTTAGTTGATATGTGCAATGATAGATGACACTCCTAGACCAGTATATATTTAAATAAAATACTCAAATAGTTGTACATTGGTTGCCAAGTGTTCATGTTCGGAGAGAAAATTATTGTGTGCGCGCAAGAAAGATGGATTTACTCCCATATCAACTCGATGAGTTAGCAAAACTAGAAGCTAGCCGAAGTCAAGTGGATTTAGGTAGTTTGATATGTGGTAGCGTGTTTGAGAAGCCGACGATGGTGGGGGTGTGGAGAGATTACGTGAGGGAGAGCGGTGGTGGAATAATGTGAGGGAAGGAGAGGGTGAACCTTGTTGAAAATTCGGAATACGAACTTTTATATTAAATGTATATAAAGTACCTTCTACATAGATTTTTGGAACCATATTTTTATAGCATTTCAATCTGTCAGATTAAAAATGAAGTTTGTTTCGATTTAATTTTTCGAATTTCGTAAATTTGAGGCCTGAAATGAAAAATATCATTTAGTTTGAAGAGACTTCCTCGGGGAAAATAGTAGGAGTGACGTGACGTAGGACACATTTCCTTGAAATAATAACTGATACTTTTCATTCAGCTGATGGTTAAAAATGAAATCTGTGAGATTCATGAAGCCCTGAAAAATTCTGAACTTTTGAAAACATAAATTCTTACGGTGAATATAAAAAAAAGATCCATTGGCATTGATTTATCATAATCTCTTTTGAATACATGTACTATCTTACAAATAGGTTCCTCGGGAAAATTCCTTTCTAATTTTAACCATTTCATTTCTTTGTTGCCGATTCTGATTATCGAGTGGATGAGCTGGGCAATTGAAGAATAGAGCGGGTGAAGTAAAGTATAGAATCCTGCGTAGAAGATTTTCCATTTTAAATAGTTCACCGAAATTGGCGGCGAACGATGCATGAAAATTCCCATGCCACTTCAATCACTGATTTCATCTAACCTCTAGTTCGTTTTTTACACAAGGAGATCCACCTCCTCACAAACGGTTCACTCGTATCGTAATGAATAGTAGAGGGATCGTCTTTCTTTATTATATGAACTATCCACTTTATTGCACGTCATACCCGTCTGTTTTACTATACTTAAGTCCTCTTGTGATCTTCCATTTCAAAAATCGAAAAAATCTCCGTACCCATACACTTGGCAATGAATTTTCGTTTAACCTGTCAATTCCGTATCCCCATAATACATATGGCGTTCACTAATTCTTGATGCACGTTTCCACTTAATAATAGCAGAATAATAAAAAAGTTTCGCTCAATACGCCTTTCATCCATTTTTCCTGCCTCCATGGGATTTCTCCCAATAAACCTCTCTCGTCGTCCACCTTCCTTTGTACTTCCTCATTCGTTTTCCTTTCGGTCCATTTCACCTTCTCCATTCTTCTCCACACCCACATTTCAAAAGCCTCCAATCGTCGAATCTTCGTCTATCCTGCTGCTTCAGTGACCACGTCTCCGCGCCATATCTACAATAGCTACACTCTATATCAAAATTTTTACGAGTCACCGAATTTTTACGAGGGAGTCAAATATATATCGTATTTTTTTTTTAGGTAATCTACCGGTTAAGGTAGGTTTTTGGATGGACCCAATTATCAAATAAACATTTTGTGACTCCCCACCTAGCAAACTAATCTATATCAGGTCCCTCTTCATCTCGGTGTACTTCTTTCCTCCCTTCATCTCGTCCAACATCCCTATCCTGTTCCTACCCTTACCTCGCTTGCCCAACATTCTTCCCTCTATTACCCTCTTCAACATCCCACTACCGCTCAATACGCCCTTCATCCATTTTTCCTGCCTCCATAGGATTTCTCTCAACAAACCCCTCTCCTCCCCCACCATTTCTAGTACTTCCTCATTTGTTTTCCTTTCGGTCCATTTCACCTTTTCCATTCTTCTCCACACCCACATTTCAAAAGCCTCCAATCTACGTCTATCCTCCTGCTTCAGCGACCACGTTTCCGCGCCGTACATAGCTACGCTCCATATCAGAGTTTTTACGAGTCTTGTCTTAACATCCCTACTCAACGTCCCCGTCATCAACTCCCTCCTCCTTGAGAAAGCCTCCTTGCCTAGCGCAATTCTTCTCCTTACGTCCCTACCACTTTGACCGTGTTGGTCCAAAACACTTCCGAGATATGTAAACTGTTCTACCTGTTCTATTTTTTCCCCGCCTATTTTAATATTTAGCTTAGCCTTTTTCTTTCTGGAAAATCGCATAACCTTTGTTTTATTAATATTGATTCTCATCCCATATTTATCGCACTGAACCTCCAATTCACTCAACAATGCTTGCAACCCCTTGGCTGACTGAGCAACTAATGCTTGGTCATCAGCAAACCTAACCGATTTTACGAATTCCCCTACGACTTTCATTCCTACCTCCAGTTCTTCCCATGCCTCTTTAATCATTTCCTCTACATATACGTTGAACAGTACCGGTGACAATGGGCAACCCTGCCTTACACCTCTTCCTAACACTGCCCATCCGGACTCTCCGTTCCCCACTCGCACCTGAGCAGTCTGAGACATGTACAGGTTGCGGATCAGTCTCCTGTCCCTCCAATCCATTCCTATTTTCTGCAATACACGCATTAATTTTTCCCAATTCACTCTATCAAACGCTTTTTCGAAATCTACAAAACAGGCAAAAACGTCCTGATTGTATTCTATATTCCTCTCGACTAGTGATCTCATTACTGCAATGGCATCACGCGTACCTCTTCCTTTCCTGAACCCAAACTGATCATCCCCTAAGTAATCATTTGCCTTACTCTCTATCCTTTTGTTGATGATCCTGAGAATAACTTTAGCTGCGTGGGATATCAAACTTATTGTTCTGTAATCCTCACATGACGAAGCCTTTGCCTTTTTTGGAATAGGAACTAACACCGATCTCACAAAATCTTCCGGCCAGATTCCTTCCTCATAGATACTACGAATCAGTCCATATATGGCCTTCTTCCCACCTTTCCCTAACCATTTCAACATTTCTACAGGAATATTGTCCAGCCCCACTGCCTTATTTGCTTTCATCTCCTTTAATGCCCTTTCTATTTCATCGTCGAGTATGCCTGGACCTAAGCTATCTTCTTCTACGTCATGTTCCTTTTCTATGTCTAACCTTGTCGGCCTAAGTTCTTTACCATACAGTGTTTCTATATATTCCTTCCATCTCTCTTGGATTTTTCCTGGTTCAACTATTATCTTACCCCATTTATCTTTAACTGTTAGCACACATCTTGCCTTCTTACTTCCCGATAATAACTTAACCTTGCTGTATAGAGCACCAATTTCACCCTTCTTCTGTAAACTTTCCATATCCTCGCATTGCGTTTTCCACCATTCTTCCTTGGCTTTATTTGTGGCCCTTCTCAACTTATTGTTTAACTCTTTGTACTTCATTTTGCCTAACTCTGTGTTTACATTTTTCCATCTTCTTCTCTCATCCATCTTTGCAATCATCTCATCCGTTACCCATGGTTTCCTTATCCTTTTCCCGTTAACGGTTCCTATAGTGTCTTTAGCGGCTTCCAATATCCCTTTCTTGATACATTCCCATTTTTCTTCGATAGTACTCAGTTCTTTACCGTCATCCATCATTTTCTCTACAGCCTCCTGATACTCCTTCCTCGTTAATTCATTTACTGCTTCTAAATTCCATTTTTTAGCCCGCCGCCCTTGCCTTATCTTCTTGAAACAAACATTACATTTCATAACAACTAAATTGTGGTCAGAGTCCGCATCCGCTCCTGGGAAACTGTGCGAATTTATCACACTGTTCCTAAACCTGTGCCTAACCATAATATAATCTAACTGATACCTTTCTGAGTCACCTGGCATTTTCCATGTATACCTACGCCTTTTGTGGTGTCTAAACCATGTGTTAGTGATGACTAACCCCTGATATATCGTATATATATATATATATATATATATATATATATATATATATATATATATATATATATATATATATATGTATACATATATACACACACGTGGGTATGTATTCTTCATCAAAGAATCGATTTCGCGGCATGGCACATGAATAATTGCGAGTGGAATGCCTGAGATTTAAAATGTTCGAAAAAAAGATGATACCTGTAATTAAGCTACTTAAGCCATCTCCGTGAGAAGGTGGAAGTATATCCTCCAGCTTACTCTCACTCGGTGAGAAAGATGAATAGTACAAAAATGATTGAGATGCGTGCAGAAATGTGTTTAAATTGTCTCAAGACTACGGTCGTGACAGGAAATGCTGCAATAATAGCTTTTATAGCCTCGGCATTAAATGATTTTAGAAACCTCACCGTCCTTTTTCCTTACTTTCACATACTAAAAGTGAAATCATCCTAGATAATTTTTTTCTTCTTCTAAGATTTTCCTTGGGCTTCTTGATTGGGTGGCCTTGAAGAAGGAGCTGACCTTTTTCTTCATCCGTAGATTCCAACCCTGTAGACTCCAGGATCGTTTCCCTTCTTACGTGGTAATAGAAGGGAAATTAAGGTTTTGTGTTAATTGGAAATGGTTGATCAGGCATTATCGATATTATATAATGCTATGATGCTTCTTGTACCTTGGTCTTCCAAGTGGGGAACCTTCCCTTCTTTATTCTTTCGTCATATTTCCAATCAATTTATTGCGGCTCATGGTATGTTCAATCCATCCGATTCTTATTTCTCATTCAGTATCTAAGTTGAAGGGTCCGAACGAAAGAAGTTCAAGAGTTCCAAAGATTTGGTCTTATTTTCGGCGATGATGACAATACTACAATGGGAATATTAGGACAATGGGTTTTGCTAAACGAATCATTTGCCAAAAGAGGGGAAACCGTCAGCCAGACCTCTGGGTAGTGAAGTAATCGTAAAGTTAACAAGGACTGTAATACAGAGGGCAGTAGCGGATCTAGAAAAACTCAAAGCTGGAAAAACGAACGAAAATAATTTAATGATATATTTCCCTACAAATAAATTCGAAAGCCATTTTAAGAATGAAACTAATCCCAATAATAAAGGGATTGCAATATAACATTTTTGATCGGAAAACATAAGGTATTGAAAAATTAGTTTCGGGCAAAAAGTAATATTTGTTTTGAATTTTATTTTATCCAAAAATATTCTCTAAGGAGGATCCATGCTCCCTTCCCGAGTTGGATCCGCCCGTGATAGGGTTAGTTTTATGCGCTCAGAAATCTGGTATCTGTGGCAATAAGATGAGTAGAAGGAAGATGATTTTCAATGTAGTTTCGAGAAGGATGGAGGGAAAAGTAATTGGATAGCGAAAGGTGAGAAAATACAAAAGAGGAATTAGCTGGGGGAAGTTCTGAATTGTCATAAATAGTTGTACGGAAAAAATGTTCAGCTATGAAATGCTGTGTATTGTAAAGTGTATATTATGTAAGCCAGGAAGAGGAAAAGAAGAACATGCATTTTGGGTTTTGTAATGGCTTGTAGAAAGTATATGGTGCTGGAATAGGGTATGGTGCGGCAAGGAAGGTGTTCATATTGTTCAAAATTACTTTAGAAACCAGCGACGTATTTTTTTCAGGTTTCATAATAAACCTACTCCTATTCGGTAAAACATCCCTAAAAAGTCA
This sequence comes from Hetaerina titia, assembly GCA_037158775.1. Classification (NCBI taxonomy): domain Eukaryota; kingdom Metazoa; phylum Arthropoda; class Insecta; order Odonata; family Calopterygidae; genus Hetaerina; species Hetaerina titia. The sequence goes on from CM073777.1 coordinate 51,720,594, forward strand.
ACTGCAAATTTAAGAAATGTTTTCCTTGATGTACCATTTCAAGGTGGAAAAACTTTGTCGACTGTTACAACAGTGTCGATGTTTCGGCATCGACATTTAAATGGAAAACAAAACGTAACAATGAATTCCGCATTAACGTAATGGCTACGCGAATATACGGTATTTATACTGTCGCTACGACGTTTTGGGCGTTTCCTCATCCAACCCTTATGAAAAACCTCGATATCTTTGCTCCATATCTAACTCAAGTTGATATTTTGCACATCCAGACACGGATGTACGTAGGACATCGAAGCCAATACTTCTCAATATCACCTTAGGTGATACATATCAAATACAATCAGCAGTATTAGCGCGCATCGCAAACTCGAAGTCTCACGATTTTGCCAGTATTTGTGCGTAAGAAACAAGCCTGTTGGATCCTGCGCCGTTGCTTCTGGAAGCTAATGGAGACCCTAATGGAATTCACACAAATATGCTCACGGTGTTTTCGAGTCCCAAAAAGCTACATACACATCGGCCTGTCTTGAAATTTCAGAATGACCGGATTCTCGTCGGCGGTAAAAATATTTTATGAGACATACTCCGTTCATTGGGCAGTTTGGAGAGCTTGGAACAAGATAGGGTGAATAGCTGTGACAAATCAGTCCTCGGATTGATAACCCGTGTTGATGATGACTCAATTAGTGAAGGATAAAAGCCTGCCGGTCAGAAAGAGAGACTCGGGGAAGATAATACCTTGATATCAATCGTGGTAGACCATACACTTATTATATGCCTATATATCAATGGATATCAACGTTTTCCATTTCTCTCATTTCAGAGGGTCTGTGTCGTTCCGAGTATGCATCGAATTACGAGAAAACTATAAATAGCTTCACAAACAGGATGAGAATGTTGGAGACTCATTTAAAGAAACAACGAACAAACTTTTCCGAGGCTCCATCACGCAAAACGTTGTGTACTGTTCCAAATATGGCATGCTTTACTAAAACATGGCTACACCTTTAGAACACTGCCTAGGTAACAATGACCTTTCGTCAAGGACGTGACTCCTGTGACTTCCCCCTCTTTCGGAAATCCTCAAGGAGATGATTACCTCACCCCCTGAAGTGGGAGCCTTGAGCCTTCACGCTGCATCCTTCCTTCTAGGTCTTCCTCCCTCCAATGGTTCCACAATCTTTTGAGGATTCTGGAGAATGTTTCTCAAAAGAGACGTGCTCACGCCAAAAAAAATAAAACTGCCTCAACTCCGTGCGTGGCTCTTGACTCGTCGATGATGCCACGGCCACTCAACCTTATGGTTTTTCTTTTTTCCCAGACGCTCTTACATGTTTGCACAAGTGCTCTCCAAGATAGGACGGCGAAGGAAACGAAAGGGCGGGCGGGACACGCCTCTATGTTTCCATATGTCGCTCGTTCAAGAATTTGCGAAAATTTTTGCTGAACAGATTTCATGCTTCCAAAATAACACCCTACTGATACCATAGTAGCTAAAATCGACCATATGTACCATAATTAAGAGCAATCTACTGGTAAATGTACGTTTTTATGGATCCAGTATCTAAGCTCTGCTACATTTCTAAACCCCAAGTAACACAATCCTAAATTAATACTCTAAAACCTTCTAATGAAACAAAATCATTCTGCAACTCCAAGTACAGTACCGAGAACCGGAGTAAAGGAAGACAACTTTTTGTCTTCCTTTACTCCGTCCGAGTAGCCTGCTCTTTTTCTGGCTCTACGTCGTCTATTCAACATATCTTACTCTACCTCAGTCTTCATTCGTTCCATCGCCACCCAATGCGACCCGTATACAATCGTCATGCCTTCCTCAAACTCCTTCCAATAACCCTCTCTCCTCCCCGTGTTTATAGTTCTTAGTTTGTTTTCCTCTTCATCCACTTAATTATCTCCATCCTACTCCGCACCCCAATTTCAAAAGCCTCCAAACTACAGATGCCTATCAACTTGCTTCGACGACCAAGTTTCCGTGTCGTAGAATAATCACACCCGCCTTAAAGGTGTTACTGTTGTTTTTTGGCACTATTTTCGCCATTACCCAGTGGAATGTCTCCCTTGTATAGATAATATAAACACAGCAATTCCACAATTAATATTTATTGGCGACCATGGTTTCGTCAACGTGTGGTGGCATCATCACACCTGATGAAACGTGGCGAAACCATGACCAGCACTAAATATTAATGGTGGAATTGCTGTTTCTATTATCTATGTACCAGTATTTTCTTTAAATCTTTACTCCTGTCATCAGCTCGCTCCTCATGGTGAAACCTAATACATCTAAATCTTTCAAATTAATGCTTACTTTCCGATCACCGAAAACCACATTTAAGAGGTCGAAAATCGGAGTTATTAAGTTGATTCCTGAATATTTTGGGCAAATGTCTCCTTCTTTGTGCGTCACTTTGCATCTCAGTTCCTTATTTATTGATTTTTAAGCTTTATTAATGTCAGTAATAGTTATAAAAAGTACAGAAGAAGACCAAGGATGAATTACGAGAAGCGATAATGTAGGAGCTGTAAGGGAATGAAGACATATAGTATGCAGGAATTGGAATTGTTTGGAAAGTTGTTGCAAACAAATCATGCGATCGATAACCCGTGATGATGAATCAGTACATACGAAAAATAATTAAAATGACGAAATTATCTATTTTCAAAAATGATTACCAATTATGTGCAATTTCAGAGAACAAATTTCCGGAAACAGCAAAGAAAATTTTTTCACTTCAAGAATTTATTTTGGGAATGAGTGGCGTTGCTTGTGTTCCGGGTATGCACGGCGGGTTGAAACGCCGATGGTTAGGGGCGGGATTGAAGTATGTTGCATTGCTATCATTACTATGAAAAGGACTTTTACTCTAGAGACTAGGCCCTAAAGAATCACAGAATTTAACCAACGAGCGTTAAAAATTTGAATTCATTATCTTCGTCAAAAGTAAAACTAGTTAAGAAACCGGTGCCCCCTTCACCCATTTTCGGCAATTCACCCAATTTTTTATCCTCCCCAAGTGGCACAATTATCTACCGTGGCGCCTCTGGCCTTATATGTCAGACCCCAAATGGGATTATTAATATTGCAGGCTTCACAGATCATAATCTGAACTGGTTTGCCTCCAGAATCTCAGCATTACACGTGGTGACCTTGCAATTGAGAACCTATTCAAAGGCACCCATTGCACACTTCAACTTTACAATCTTATTCTAAATATACACAGCGATGTAAGCCGGCGGATTTTCAATTAATTTACTCATTCATGGACTGAACGTTTCATTAGAGTGAATAATATATCTGGACGGAAGTCAATTACCGTACTACTTTTACCAACGCAAAATGGATGAATTATCCACTCTTGTACGCACGAAGTTGAAATAACAGAATCAAAGTAATAGAATCCGATGCGTGACGCATTATTATGGCCAAGAAAAAAGAATTCTCGGGAAGCGGAAAATAAACCATGTCATCATATCAAGCACGCAAGATTCCTGCTCTTTTAATGAAGTTGAGTGGGGAAATGACACGACATCCAGTTCCTGTTGAAATACTATATTATAATTTGCGTTGCGTCTCAGGGTGATAGATGGAAGCGGTATCGTTGGTATTTACTCTTCGGCTGACATGAAAAAGTCACTGCAAATAATCGTCCTAGTTAAGTGCACAGTGTATATCCATAACATATACATGGTTCGTCCGGAAGATAAGTGTACTGAGCTCAGGAAAAAAAATGTATTACACTTATACATATCTCAAGCTAATATTCCTCAAAATAGGACCCTTGTGAGTCGATGCACTTGTTCCAGCGGTGTTCCCATTCCTGGAACGCTCCCGCGAAGGCATCATCGGGAACCTCTCGAAGACACGTCGTCACGGCCTCTTTGACGGCGTCCAAAGTCCCGTATCGCGTTCCTTTCAAACTCCTCTTTATCTTCGGGAACAGAAAAAAGCCCGGTGGTGCCAAGTCCGGGCTGTAGGGCGGGTGCGGCAGCGTTGCCACGCCGTGCTTGGCCAAGAAGTCCGACACGACAAGCGCGGTGTGAGACGGCGCATTGCCGTGATGCAGCCGCCAGATGTTTTTGATCGCTGGCCGGACGCGGGCGACTCGTTTTCGAAGCCTGTCGAGCACTTGGACGTAAAATGCAGCATTTACAGTTTGTCGTTCAGGTACAAATTAGTAGTGGACGACACCCCTTTTGTCAAAAAAAGACGATGATCTTATTACACTTATTTTCCGGACGAACCCTGTACCTGTACATTGAACAGCACAGGTGATAATGGACGACTCTACCTTACTCCTCTTCCTAACACTACCCATCCCCCTGAGCATTCTGAGACTCACACCTAAGCAGTCTGAGACATGTACAGTTTGTGGATTGGCCATCTATCTCTCCTCCTTTAAATGTCCTTTAAGTCCTATCATTAAATGTCGACGATATTCGTGATTGTTTGAGTTGACAACTGTTAATATGTTAAAATTTGTACTTACTGAAGTCATCCATACATTACGAGAAAATAATATCGAATGCCTTACATTATTGCCTTCTGCATTTCTGGGTAATTCCTACCTGCCTCCAGTCTTTCTAGAAGGCCTATTCCCTTTCTTTCACCATCGTTCATGCGCATATGTATTCCGAAAATGTTCGACAAAAATGTATAAAATGAAATCCATGTACGAAATGTAAATAATACTGTAAAGATAATTTCAATGTACTAAACAATAATATGATGCATTTTTTTACTTTGAAAAGATATTTTTACCTTGAAAATGACGCAAGATGTTGAAGTCGATTAGTTGCCAATGAATTGTGCGAGGCTGTACACACAAAATTTTGCGTTATCCGCTCTGTTTACATCCAGATTCCTCAAAGTAACGCCAATTAATTGTACACCCAGAGTGCGCCTTGTTCTTGAAATATTCCGCCAATCCGGATCTCTGTTATCTTTCCTACTTCCGACACCCTGGGAACCGTGACTAACTGGTTCCTCAGGTGACGAAGACGGTAGGAGAACTTGAAAAGAAGGCCAATTAACTCATTAACTCCTCGTGGATGCCAGGGGCTTCTTTTCCACGCTTCGTCTCCCACGCCGCCCGTGCAAACGAGACGACGGAATACTAGAGTGAAATCTTCTGGTGGGAAAGGATTTCAGAAAGAAAGCTATCGCGGACTTTAAATCGCGCAAGGGGAAGGGTGGGACGCAACACTCAGGACGGGGGATGACCTCATCCCGGCCGGATCTTGGAGAGGGACGCGGGAAACACGAAAATCGTAAGTTTTGGCGGCCGGACTCCTTAGATTCGGAGGTCCCCGTAACACGTGGAAGGGAAAGGAGGAGGGGGGAAGGATGGAGAGCGGTAAAACGAGAGTCCTTGGCCCAGTGGAAGACTGACCGCCCTCTCTCTCTCTCATTCAAAGGCGTTCATCGTTTGGTCGGTCCTACCTCCTTGCTGCGGACGACCGTAAAATGCGTGCCTGTACACCCAGTGCGGAATCATTCGAACAAGTGGGCGGCATCGCGAAGGATCGTGCTGCAGGATGAATCGATGGAAAAGTAGGCTGGCCAGAAGAAATATCTGAAAAGTTGCCATGCGGCGGACTTGTGAGGTGAACATTTATTTAAAAGCATAAGCTTACAGGACTGGGGCATTAGGGCAATATATTCTGAAGGCTATCGCGGGTAATATCGAACGTTACGTAAATAAATATATCGTACGGGTGTGTGCATGTATATGTATACTTGAAAACATATATATCGGCTTCGGAACATATATGTATGTATATATATATGTATATATATATATATATATATATATGAACCATGAACACAGTAATCAACCCGAAGGTCGGTTTAGTAGGTGATGGTAGAGCTCACCCATGTACCAAGCCCTATACGGCGTGTGAACATTCACACATCAGGGTAGGGGGGCCAGTTCCTTTCCCTATGCCGGTTATGGTTTCCCAGGAAGATCTGGTACCCGAAAAATCAACTAGCTTGGGTGGGGCTGCAGGTGCCCAAAGTGCCTTGCCCGGGAATGGAACCCGGGACCCTCCAGTCAGCAGTCCAACGCTCTACCCGCTAGACCACCGCGACCCGCTATATATATATATATATATACATACATATATGTTCCGAAGCCGATATATATGTTTTCAAGTATACATATACACGTATACTTGTATAAATTAAAAGTATAAATATACATATACATCATATATATATATATATATATATATATATATATATATATATATATATATATATATATATATAGACATACATTTTTTGCACACACACACATATAGTATATTCGTGTATAAATGATATATTGAGAGAGAGGGAGAGAGAATAATATAAAATAAGAAAATATGGAACGTTTCGAAGTTTTTTAGATTAATTTTTCGTATTCAAAAATTATTTTATTATTATTTTTAATCTATCAGCTAAGGTAAGTTTTGGATGGACACAACTACCAAATAAATATCTTGCCTCTCTAATAAAACCCAACTAAATATCCTACTCCACACCAAACCCCTCTTCAACACTTCAAACCCTAATTCATTCCTTCCGACCAATATCATTATCCCATTCCTGCCTTTACCTCGTTTGGCAAACGTTCTCCCCTCTATCACAGTCTTCAACATCCCACTGCCGATCAATATGCTTTGCACTCAGTTTTCCTGCCTCTTTGTTAACTTCTCCCAACAAAGTTCAGGTCATATTTCATGGGCTAAGGTTCATGAAAATAGATCAAATAATGGCCCGCGAGTGAATTATTTTGAAATTTTGTAAGAATCATACGAATAGCCGTCTGACGGATTTCACGGCAAAATTAGGTTCTCTAAGATTTGCATGAAACTACCAATCAAAAGCCCGCAAATCATGACGGATAAATTGCGTAACACAAAACATCTCTGCTATGCCAACTTCACTTTCCTACAGCTAAAGATATACACTGTTACAATAAGTATTTTCTAGTCGTCTTCCGATATTTTATCCAACCACTCTTGCGTGAAAGCACGCTACAAGATAAGCTGCATGCGAACAGGATGGGAATTTACTCCGACGAAATGTTGCGCAAAAACTTATTAGCTATTGCGGTCCAATCAATATTCAGTTATCCAATATTTTCGGGAAGCAGCGGTTATCGGTGGACAGACGAAAATACGGGGACTGAATGAGTGGATGGGTGGGGAAAACTGTATTACATATTATCTAGTAAAGAGTAAAAATTATATCCTTCGAAAAATACGTGTCTTTATTGCTCCTCCAAACCGATTGGCTTTAAGCTAGGGGAGGCGGCCGATAGCTGAGGTCGAGGCAGAGAAATCCAGCTTCAGCATTAGCCAAGTCTTAACGGCGGGGGCCAAGGGTTTCAGTTTTACTTTACGTCCGACGAACGGCGTCCTGACTTCGAAATTATCTCCTCAAAGCTACCAAATTAGGGATCGGGATACCACTAAATATAGTAATCCTGCCACTTCCGAGATTCGAACTTGATCCTTCGGAGTGGGAAGCGAGTACGTTAGCCACCGCACCATCCCTATCTAAGTCGTTAGAATTTTCTGTGGAAGGAAAGTATTCAATTGGCAAGCTTTTGCGATGAAATCGTCCCTTCCTTAAGCTCTTTAGAACCCCGCATTCAAATCCCAAAGGAGCTTTTTCATTTGAGTATTTATCCCGTATCAAGGAACAAGCCGGACGCGCTGGGCAGAATTCAAGTCCGCATGAGTCGCCGCGCCAAGCCGAAGGATCCCGCTGCTCGCGGTGCTCATCGCCAGAATAATGAAGATCGAAGAAGTTAAAGAAAATAAGTCACTCAAAACGTTTTTCCATGACGAATAGGGAATAAAGAATAATAATGGAAAGTCGTAGAAAAAGAAGGGCTAAACCTTATCAGAAACATTTTGGGACACAATAGTATGATGAAGACGTGTTTCGATTGAAAGGTAAATACAGATGAACTGAAACGAAAAATCACGGGTGAAATATACAAGGATCTAGCAGTGACAGTCCTCAAAGAGAAGAAATATGTGGATATGAAGTGGTTAGGCGATAGGAGAATCTAGCGGAGAGCCACGTCAAATCAACCTTCGGATTGATGGTCAACAATATTGATGAGGTATCAGATACGAGTAAATGTCTGCACTGATAACAAAAGAGGCTGTACAATAATACTTTAATGAACTATTTTCTACCGGCAAAATTACTCATAGTTTCCTAGAGCTTGGTGAATATTTGGAAAAATGTGGTGAATTCATGTTGAAGAGATTCTGAGAACGATTTGACATTTTTCCAACAGATCTTCTGGCATAGATTTGCCCGATGAATTTTTTTGTTAATCCCCCTAGGAATAGGGCATTTCAATTATCCCTTTCCGACTCCTCATCTCCGTCACGGATATCGATTAATTGAAAGCGAATTCCTAATGCCGTTTTTTTCATCGGTTCATACGCATTCCTGAAAAATTTCCTTGATTTATTTTTTCTACCAGTGTACCAATGTGTACATTGAAGATGAAGAATGTCTATGCAGATCCTTGCTTTCTTTATTATAGTTTCTTCACTGCGAGATCCAAATTCCACAATTAAAAGCAGTCCAGTTTCAGTTAACGGTGCCAAAAGATTTTTCCAGATCCACGAATACAATCATGTTCGTCCTTTACTATTCTCTTCCATAAAAGTAATACGTACATATATGACTATAGTTAATATAAAAATGACTCATCTTGTCCCTAGATCTTATCTAATTCCAAAGTAAGATAGCACTTCTTCTACTGTACGTTCCATCACATAAAACAGCTTTTCTCCATCGGTTTTCGTGGAGGACCCCTTTTTAGGTTAAAAGGTATTGAAAACCTCACAAGTCTATTGCGTAAGTTTGAGTTAGCTTTCGAAAATTTTCTTTATTTACAATAAAACGAAACGGCTGTTGAAATATTTGATTCTTCATTCAGATAAAAATTATTAAAAATAAGGTTTAATTGTGAATAATTTTTTTGGAAACAATAAATCCAGTGAAATTGATGTCAGTGCTTCAAATTTTTTTCAAATCTCTTTGAGTGCTTTATGGAAGTCAGATAATTAATTCTTCATTCAAATCTGTCGTGATATTTAGCTTTTGGTGAAATGTAGGATTAAGACTCAGTCTCGAATTCCGGTCTGGAAAAGTACTGGTGACGTTACCTGTTCCGAATTTTCAAAAACAAATATTCAGTGATCCTGACTGCGCTCGACTTAAGTAGTATTTACCAATGCATTGGCAAATACTTACAGTATTTGCCAATGCTGCATAGTTCATTGTTTTCTGTGAATTAATACTTCTCATCATCTTTCATTTTACCATGATGCTTTGTTGGTCAACTTTGACTGAAAACTAAAGCGTTGGACGCTATAAAATTTTGTAAAATATATATCATATCATAATAAACATGTGAGTGCCCCTTCGAAATATCTTCTAGGACTCAAAGGGGCCCGCGGAACCAGCTTTACTCCGTGGTTAATAATAAGATACGCTTATTTCCCAACGACACGATGGTTTACTGAGGTATCTGTAGTCCTAGGGAGCGTAAACAAATCACCTTAATGGTATACAACGTTGTTGCGACATTTGGCAATCGGAATTAAGCTTAAAAAATGCATAGCGATGAATGTTTGGAAGAAGGACAGTTACATCCTTAACTCTACTTCATCAAGAACACCGAAATTGAAAATGTAGACTCGATTAACTAATTTGGCGTTACTTCACCTCTCCTGGGTGAAACGGGGAATACATGGACAAGCTAACAATTTAAGAGTTATTAGAAATATATCGGAAAAAAAGGTGACGAAAAGGTTAAAGAGCAAGGTTATTTTCTGCTGGTTAGGCTTCATTTGGAATACGCTGCTAGTATACGGGATTCTCACGAAGTTGCGTTGAGATTAGATTGCGTGGAAGTGGATCGCGAGAGACAGAAGTTGGCTTGGATTAGATCGCGTGTATCTCAGAGGAACTAGATGTCTAAAACGTTATTGTGATGCACTGAGCAGTGCATCAAAATTATTAGAGTACTTAGCCTGGGAATTACTCACGGAGTGAAGGTTACAACGGCATATGAAGTGTCGTGCGTGGTTTGGAAGGATGTCAGCGATGATGTTGAAAATTTATTATTAGCTCCATCGTATTACGATAGGTGAGATCTTATTTATAAAATAAGAGATATTAAATGTTAAACAGAGAGATTTAAGGTGTCATTTTTTCCACGAACGATAAGAGATCAGAAAAATATTGTTCGAAAGCGCTAGGTGGGCAAAGTACTTTGTGTCAAAAGTAGTCTGGCGTGTAATCACCCTCTGAGACATCCTAGTGGTGACTTGTAGGATACATGCATATATTTAATATAATTAATGTTGGTAAGAACGTTGGTCTGTGACAGCTTCTCTGTTTAAATTCATTACGATGATTCTCGATAACCCTCCGCACTAGCTTTGTGGTTTTTCTGTGTACCGGAACTAATGAGACAATTTGGTCAGTACAAGGAGATGAGCGTAGTTTTCTACGGGGCCGTACCTTGTTCGTTGAGGCAAAAGGAAGTCCAAGAGGTTTTTGAGAAGTGGGCGTGGAGAAGAATAGAAAGAAAAACAAACGAAGTACTAAACATGGTAGGAGAAGGGAGAAGTTTATTGGGAGTATACTATATAAAAAGAAGGCAGGCAGTGGGGTGCGCGCAGTAAAAGTTAAGCGGCGGTGGCATTTAGAAGACTGTGATAATAGGAGAATGTATTTGGTAGGCGAGGTAAATACATAGATCTTTATTTTGGGGTGAGATTGCAACTGAGGAGTCCCTTCGATCACCTAACCCCTCGTCACACCTTTACATTAATAAACTTACAGATAAATTACACAAATTATACATAAATAGTAATAAATTTAATACATATAATATCTTAGGTCTAGCTTACATAAGCACAATACATTAGTTGCCTAGTTAATCAATAACTATAACACAAAATACAATATGCAGACATCCAATACATACGAATACTATGCATACACGTATCAATACATGCAAACAATGCTTGTTAAACAGTATTCCTGGTTATATTAACAGGTAGAGGGAGTGCTTCTGGCTATGGGCAGAGGGAAGTAAAGGTTATGCATGTTGAATGGTATGAAGATCAGCAGAAATCATGGATCTGGAAAATGTATGTGGGCTATTTAGGGAGTTCAATGCTGTGTTAGGCCGAGCGTATGTTTGGCAGCGTACTAATCCCTGGGTCCATCAGAAACCTACCTTGATTTGTACTCTAATAAAACAGAGAGGGACTTGCTCCTAGCTCTGATGTGTGAATTCATCTGCCATACGGTTTAGGATGAATTGAGTTGTAACCTCACCTACAAAATACAACCCTGGAACTGATACTGTCGTTATGGGTGGTTATTCTCGTTGAATTACCTTGATTATTAGACAGGCCTGGTTACTTATTTTCACAGGTGTCTTTTCTTGAGAATTGTACATTGCTGACTCGAAGAAAAGAAAATGAATTGAGATTGTGGGATAATGTGAATAGTTGGAATGTTTGATATAAAAAACCAGCAGGAAAATTATAAGTTCATTGTCGTTATTTAATAGGGAGGGTTTTGAGTGTAATACGCGACTTCAGATAGCACTTCTTCATTGAAATATTTCTGAGTCCAGCCTTCTCACGCACTCTCCCTGTTGTCATTTACCCATGTTGACAGATATGCTGACGACAGAATCTTCCGCTTCGATTATGTGTATCAAACCTTCTCCGATAAAAGTTTTATACGAGGGTAAGTCAATAAATAACTCGCAAAAGTGGAGAGAGGCAATAATAATCAAAGTAACTTAGTGAAATGTATTTAATTTTTCTATATATACTCGTGCACCCTGAACTTTCAGACACTTCCATCTCTTTATTAGCCCTTGATATCTGACAGCAAAGATATATTTTTTTTGCTGTCGCAGTCTACGGATAACCTCTACGGCGGCATGATTTTCAAAACGTCGTCCACCCAAATGATTTCTTAGGGGCCCAAACAGATGAAAATCACTGGGGACTAAGTCAGGACTGTACGCTGGATGCTCCAAGCGTCCCCAATGAAATATTCGTGACAACCCCTGCGTTCGTTTGTAACTTATTTATTGACCAACCGTCTATGTATATATATATATATATATACACATACACATATATATGTATGTATATATATAATATACACATATGCATAGAAATGTATAAAAACGTAGAAATTGAAACCATATGAAATTTGTCTCCCGCATAACAAAACACGTCAGTCTAATGTTGATGCGATACTTTTCAAAAACGTCACAACTGACAAGGCCTAGCAAGAGGTTCTGTATTGCGAACGGTACACTGGGAAGTAGAAATCACGTCTCAGGCGGCGCTCGCTCCGCCGATCGTAAAATTCTTCACCTTGGTCTGAAGCGCATGGTGTCACAGGGAGGCATTGATTGCTTTGAGACCTGCGCCCGAGGATAGATTTTTTTAAGCGATAAAATCAGCCCTATTTATACTCTCCAAGCCGCGTAATTTCTGATGTTGCATCCATCGCCAATTCTAGAGTAATCATCCGTTTAAGATAGATTTTGCACAGAGACAGACTGAATTTCTGAGTCTCACCTAACGTGACACAACCTAACACCACTGCAACAATAAATTGTTCTTCAATGCCGCATATATTATGCCTTCCTTCATTCCTTCCACATTCCTGTCCTTTTCTTCCATTCACCTCACTTGCCTAAGGTTCTCTCCTCTATCGCACTGATTCCATTTCCAAACGAAATACTCTGCATCCACTTTTCTTGCCTCCGATGTATTTCTCTAACAATCCCCTCTCCTTCCCTACCATGCCTGGTGCTTCTTTGTTTGTTCTCCTTTCCGTTAATTTTACACCCTCCATCCTTCTCTAGACCCGCACCTCAAAAACCTCCATCTACGCTTTTATTTTGCCACAGCTCTCGACCTCTCGAGCTCCGAATATTTTTTCCCGGCCGATGGAAACATGGCGTTGTCATTCTTCTGAGAAGTCTGCACTCATTCTTTAAAAGGGGCCAATCATTTGAAAAACCACTTCGCGTAGTATTTTCGGCTCTTATTTTCTCCGCCTCCACGGCGTTCTCTTTTATAATGTTTCAACCCCCCATCCCTCCCCAACATTGCGTCACACTTGTCCGTTTCTATTCCTCGCTTACTTTTTCCCGAACGTCTCCGGCCATGAGAACCGATGACACGACATTGTCTGCGGCGGAGGGCCTCCTCAGCACGGGAGTTCAAACCAAGTATTGCTTATAGTAGGCACTCCGACTCGTGAATGTAGCATGATGTACAGTTATGGCCCTTTCCACGTGACATCACAACTCCTGTAATCCCTCCTTTCCTTTAAGTGGTGCCTGTTCATTACTCGTTATAGTCCTTTGCCAATCCCATCACGAGAAAAGGTGTCAGGCACCTACAGTGCCAAAAGGAAGGTGTTTAATGAGAGGAGATGGTTCCGACATTTCAAGTGATTTTTAATGCCGGGAAAAAACGAATGGAATCGTTGTACATGACCGTCAACTGTCGTATCTTTTGCTCAATAAGACTCCGTCACGCCCTGAAGTGAAGTGACTGAGCAATTATAAATTTAAATGTATTGATTTTTAATAATCAAACCACTTTACTTTTTAATTTTTTTTGTTAATCAATTGATTTTGATCTGATTGGGCGCTCAACTGAGTGAATCCTTGGAATATTTCATTAAGACTAGGCTAATGCCGACGCCGGGTTTCTCTCCATTCCTCCATTCCCTGGAAACCCCACCGATTACGAATTGCCCACCTATCTCTAACGGCGAATACGATCTAATGTCGTCTCCCTCAATGGCTACTGCCAACTAAAAACTATTTAACAGAACATATTTCAGTATTAACATTTTGTAATTAACAATACTTTGTTTGTTAAGCGTAACATAAATATCCCAGAGGGAACCCGTATTGGGTTTACCACAAAAAGCAACATTTAGAGGCAGTTATAGCACATACAATTATGCATACATACCTACGACGGTCTATTTACACGTTATGCTATAATGTATGTTGATTTTATACACGTAAAAATAAACAAAAAAATTGAAAATACAATTCTGTGATCTGTAATCTGTAATGTAACGATTTAATAGAACCTGCAATGTAAATATTTCCATTGATTTAAATCAATAGATTTAAATTGAGTTTTCCTTGATTTTTCCCTTGATTGCACAACAGATTCAATATGACGTCACTTTTCACTCACAGCGCCCGATGGGCTAACCACAAGCGCTATTAATATCCGTTTCCCACGAGCGAATTCATCGCGCGATAAATCTCTCGCGGTTCCAGAAATATCGCGCGGTACAATCCGGATTTCATTCCGGAGAAATGAATGATCACGTCATCGACAATTTCTCCCTACCACCCAAGTCCGAGCGAATTCCGACTCTCCCGCGATTTTTATCCGCGAACTGTGCCGAGTAAAACTGCTACCTGTACACTTTTCGCGTTATTTGATTCGCAGGCACGAGGAAAGATTATTGGGTTTTAAAATTCGCTCTAAACGGTCATTGAATGCAGGGAACCCCATGCAGATGCAGTCTAGTCGCAGGTCTCCGGTTTAACGTCGTTCTTCATCGAACCCAGTTCATGTCCCAGTGTAACAGAGCGGAACGGTACAAAAATTGTCCACTAGTACGTTTCCTACCAAAGTTTTTTTCCACGAAAAAGCTATCTAAATGGTAACCTGCAATCCATCGTTATGGTGCGTGGCAGGAGGCTGTATTGGGAAATATTGTCTTTGACCTCCTGTATCGAGATTTGCGCCTTAGATGTCCCATTTCATTTTACATAGGAGCTACAAGAGTTACATCATCACTAAACTGAACTTACGTACTCATTCTACTATTTGTGCTCCCTGGCCTTGACGAATTTAATAGGTAGGAATAAAACTCCAAAAGGGCGTAAATCTTACGTTAGATACGTAGGTCTTTCATTGAGTCCTTAGGAAAAAATAGATAAAACAAATAATTCTGGGTGAATTTTGTTTTATTTTTAAACGTAATCTCGTTTTAGTTCGATACATATTTCCTAGCGTTTTTCCAACTTTTTAAGTGGTCCAAAAAGTAGGATTTCGAAAGGTCCTCAAAATAGGCATCTGTGTTGGTGATGACCTCCACGTTCGACATGAATGGTTTTTTGCCGAGTAATTTTTAATTTTTTTTTCAAGATTTCTATATCCCATCTATTGATTGGAGCAAATTTAGTTTTAAAATAGGGGCTAAAAAGATAGAGATCCCTTTAAGTCGCTTTTACATATCTTTACGTTGAACTACTAGCATCAACTTATTACTTCACCCACTAGGGGTGATAATATTATTGATAATAGGGTTGATAATGAAAATGCATTAAGAGTCCAATCGAAATACGGTAGTAGAGGTCATGAAAATAAAATTATAGAGAAAAAGTGTAGAACAGATAGATTTAAGATGTATTTTTTTCCACGGACGATAAGGGATCAAAATAACGTTATCCGAACGTGCTAGGGGTTAAGTGTCAAAAGTAGTCTGATCCCATATCCTTCGTGGTAAAATAACATCTTAAAAATATCTGTTCTACACTCAATCTCTCTAATTTTATTTTCATGACCCCTCCTACCGTAACATGATGGGGCTAATATATTTTCAACACCATCGCTAAAGAGACTTCCTTCCAATTTATGCAAGAGATTTAATACGTGCATGTAGTTTAATCTTCGCTCCATGAGTGATTCCCAGCCTAGCCCCTCTAATAATTTTTATATGCAACTCAGTTTGTCATAACAACGTTTTACAAATTCAGCCCTCTACGCCGCGCGCTATCTAATTTGTCAATCAATCCAACTTCATGAGGATCGTACATACTTGTAGCGTATTCTAAATGAGATCTAACCAGCGAAAGATAAAATTGCACTCTAACCTTTTAGTCAAATTTCCCCATTACTCTTCGAATTAATCATAGTTCTTTGTTAGCTTGTCCACGTATTCCTCTTATATGTTTCACAGGTGAGAGGTCGTGGGCGATGACAATGCCTGAGTATTTAGTCAAGTCTACAATTTCCAATTCGGTGTTCCCGACGCAGTAGGTGTCCGGGAGGGACTTGCTCTTTTTCCAAAAGTTCAGTGTTCAAACAAGCAATAGTGAGCCTTTCCATTGTCTTCAGGGGAGACCTAAAGGAGCACTCTATTCATAAGCGTTCGAAGTTGTTAGCTGGGAACTCATTTCCGTCTAAGGAAATAATTCACATTCACTATCACGCACGTGTAACTTAAAAGATCGGACACACTTATGTTAGAAGTTTCGTAAATATGCCCTGAAAGAGCGATTATTGTCCACGTTTGGTGTGAACATTCCTACTCTAACTGTTAACCGAACATGCTGCTTACGCAGAACGAACTCAAAGATAAAGTGGTCAATGAACTCGTCCTTTTCGACAGCCAAGGGCAATGCATCAGCCATGGATTTTCACCTGAAACAGTAAACCATTGCCCTAGTACAGTGAACGGCAAACTTCAGTTTGCGAAACGCATACGGCTCTTTGGCCCTTTGAGTGTGGTTCTCCCACAAACTACCATGCTCAGGCGTAATTGATGTTTGTGTGTCTTTATCTCTCGGCGAGTTCTCTGAAGCGACGTATTGAAAAAACATTTCCAGAAAGATAAAATGTCAACGCATATCCTCAATTCGTGTCTTTGCATTGCGTTATACAACGTATTACTTGTGAGCGCAAGTCCCCGCAGGAAAAACTAGAATTGTAGTAAAAATCCGCACTCCTTCGGTTGGCAATCCCGTCTGCCTCTGTCCGAAGTTCGGCGTCCTTCACAGAGAATTGTGGATCCCTAAACCTTTGTGCTGATGTAGAAATATTTGGAGAAAAACAAATATGAACTTCTGTTCTGAATTCTGAGATTAGTCTACTTTGAAAGATTTGGAGATGGAAAGTATGTTGACTTTTAGCACCTAGACCAGCGTCGATGGTTAGAAAGGTATGTTGAGATGGTTTGGACATAAAGAGAGGATGGGCGAGAGGAGATAGACGAAACAAGTATACAAGACGAATGTGGATGGTATAGAGTTGGAAAGGGTCAACTTCAGCGAACGTACCTCGATCAGATTGATGACATTTTTAGCAAAGGTCATCTTAGGAGTACCCTAATTAATTTAATAACAATGTACCTACTTAAGTGGTTTGAGTTTTAAAAAATTGGTTATCAAAAGAAATTTCAATCGTTGTCCTGTTGAATTTCACTCTTTTGACTAATGAATTTGCCGACCACTGACCTAGCAAGTTTGCCATTTAACGGCCCCGTACTTTTTATGTAATTCCTGTTGATAGTGCAGAAAATCATTCGAATACTCGTTTCTTGTTTTCCACAATCCATTTTTTTCCTGTCTTCCAGTGCTTCCAACGTGTGACGATTGTACAACTTGAGTGTTCATTCGTGTATATGTAATCATGATGTGAGTAATATTTCCACGGCTCCATTGGGTAATTTGAGGAGAAGTCTGCATCAACACTTTCGCATCCACTATCATTTTTCTCTCCCAGGTGCGACTTGTTGATATATTCTAGCTTATGTCAAGACTTTGTGGTCATAATAAGACAAATAATTTTTCATAAAACGTTGTCACCCAGATTAGCACCAATTTTAGTACGGAAACTAAAGGCATCTTCCAATATGGATCGCAGCCAGAAAAATTTTCTACCATATTAAAGAAAGGGTATTATCCTTCAGTTATTGTATGGACTAACCTGCTTTTGTCTTCTTTCCCTGATTCATTGAAATATAAAGACCAGAACGTAATCGTTTGGATTACGGTCTCAGGAAGTCATCGGAGCCTTAATAGCGTTCTACCACTAAAGCTCGTAGAACACCAGAATAGCGACTATCAGCATATGAAGCAAGACCTCCGATAATGCACTCATTGTTGTCTATAGCCATTCGAGGTCACATGGTTAACTCGTGCCTCTCCCGTCAGAAACGGCCAGTAACCAGGGAAAGATTTTTTTTATAGATTATGAGGTCGATAGTAGATTTATTGATAATTGTGGAGTTATTTTGATAACTGTGGTAATTCCGATGATATGGATAATGACGGTAACACAGAATTTTCCATTGAAGACGGCGGTACTCGTCCCAGAAAATTATACTACGTGCGGAAGTGGTGACCAAATTATTGTGGTGTCGAAGAAATCACTTTCTCCGCTACGCCTAAGATAAATACAAGACTAGGAACAAGTGTAGTGAAAGCTATTTATATAATTTGATCTTTGCATATTTACACGCATGCAGGGAAGTAAATTAATGAGTAATTTTCATTTCACATTTGTACTAGATTAGTTTTATAGAATTAAATACGTGTAGTTATTTGTGGAGAAATTCGAGGAAAGAGTGGTGAGGTTAAGGAGCCATTAGAGCCATTTTTTGTGCATTTGTTTGCTCAGGAGCTCTATATTGTGTTCACAGCGAGGAAAGGTGGGGAAACTGGAGTACATACCTTAGCGCATACTCATTCGTCTTGTCCGCCTGAGGTCAAGGTCAAAAAACTCACTACAACTTTTACTTTCGAAGGCACAGCCTGAACTGGAACACACTGGATACATGGGTTCTAATTGCATCCGGGATCTATTTATTGAAGAGAATGATTTTCGTGATAGTAGTTATCGTTTCTGACTGGTTTTTGAAGCAGGGACGATCACGGTGGGAATGGCTGTGTAGGGCAAAGTGTCATCCGGAGAGGAATTACAAAACACACTCTGAGGCTATTTGAGTACTTAATGAAATAATATTTATCTGATTCCAAAAGTGTTTACTACATCAAATGTTATTTCTTGCCTTCCCTTAAATACATTTTTAATGTCTCCTTAAATAAAACGTGAACGAATAAAATTTCATGCTCTATAAATTCAATGAAATAAGTAAAAAACTAATTCATGATTCTTGGTCCCATACATTCGGAAAACTGCTTTAAGGATATCATTTCTACCACAAATCTCATACCTTTTTCTTCAACCATTCCCATGTTCACTACTATTCCAATGCTTTAAACATCAAATGATACCCATTAAAATCAACTCCATTATTTGAATATCCCTTAAAGACAATATAAAAATAAACTTGAGCTTGGCGTTTCTCATTAAGGTGTACTCATTTTTCTCTCGGAAGTTCTTAATGGGTGACATGAGTGAAAATTCTCATTAAAAAGTAAACGTTACAATGGACACGGATGGATGTTTGACTTAAAATTTTGTTATATCGTGCATATATTATAAATAAAAAAACGAGGACTAATATTATTTTCGGAGTCCATTTGATAGATTGATTGCGGATATCTCGCAATTTGGCGGGAAATAAAAATGACAATTTTTATGATACCCTCATTGACCAGCAAAAGTTTTGTGAAAGAGCGTTTCACAATTATTCACGTTCCATTTTATACGCCCTCCAGGTTCAGCATGTTTAGTGCCTGGTCCTACCCCTTCCAAACATCCTAGCGGTGGCTTGCAGGGTACCGCGTAGAATAAAAAATAGTGCATGCGTAGGTTTTTAGCTGAAGTAATGGGTTTATAGCTTTTTTTAATGAATATTCATTCTTCGGACTTGGTCAGTCATGTGTAGCGTTACTCAGATATCCGGAAATCCTTCATAATCGAGAGAATATATGATTCACCACAATTGGTTTTCTCTTTGTGGTATGTGAAAGGACAGATGAGCATGCTTGTTAAAACCCTCGATCGTAAGCAGATTAAATTGAATTATAATCAGTAAAGTAAAGACTCCTTCGGTCCTACCACAGGCTAACTTCTTCAAGGTATCACAATTCTGCGCCTTCACACCTGCCATTATTTGCTTACCAAGTGCATCTCTTGCGGTGTCTCATGCATCTTACGCAGTTATTCCTCTAAGCTTTGCCTTGAATTGTGTTTGATGAGGTTTGCATTCTTATTTTTGTAGACTTTTTATTCTTCCTTCTCCACCCTTGGTATATCTGCCCTTAAATAATGGAGAGCCAACATTCGTGACAAGTGAAACATCAGAATCGTATATCAGAGAGAGTTTGCAATTTTTTGTGATTATTAGAATTTTGGTGCGTCAAGTGAAGTGAACGGAAGTGAATGGTTAAAAATGCATTGAAAAGCAATTTTCGTGCGCTACAAAATACATCATTTTTGTAGAAAAATTAACCATGAAGATTTATGGAATCCATCCCGAATTGACGTAATTTTAAATACATTTGGAATCAACGTGTAAGTAATTCACTGATATACCCCACAGAATACTGAAGAACTTGGAAAGAGGACTCTTGAAGTGATGATGTTGAAAATGTATTATTAGCCCCATCGTACCAAAGTAGGAAAAAATGATGTCAATAAAATTAGAGGCTAAGTGTAGAACAAATAGATTTAAGTTGTTATTTTTCCCCACGAACGATAAGGGATCAGAATAACATTACCCGACCACCCTATTTTTGCATTCTTAATAGCCTACTGTGTTATCTTTATCTCATCTAGCTTTAGTTCTTATGCTTGTTACTTAAGCTCCTCTCGTATTCGCAGAGATGCGTAACTCACTAAGGTAACATAATCCATGTACCTGTATAAATGTTTGAATTATTTTACTGAAACATTTTGTAACTAAAAATGTAATTTTTGATGTTGCATGCCTGGACTGTAATTGCACCCCCTGCCACTCATCCTAACGGTAGTTTGCAGGGTACCATGTAGAATTTTTATTTATTTGGTATTCTATCAGTTGATATAGCTTTTGGATGGACACAGCTGATACAATGTACACAATACCATGTAGAACAGTAGATAGAAAAAATGCCATAGAACCGGAATTCAAAGAGATGGATCGTTGCTCGATGCATTTACGAGATTCAAAATTCATTTCAATTCTCAGTCAGATGTCTGCTTAAAATACCTGTGGGATACAAGGTAATGTTGGTGAGCAACACATTTATATTGTGGTGAAATTAAATCTCGCCATAATGGAGAAAAATTCTCAGGTTAGCTTGTATACCCTCGGTAACAGCTGAGGGCGAGCGTTACACCCGTTGAGATCTCCAATGACGAGTTTTAATCGCTGAGTGAGTCATGACAACCGGTAGTTCCATAAAAAAGAACAGAGTCATAGGACGCAAGGTGAGTAGGTAATATTTTTCCCTTTCTTTCTATTCCCTTCCAAAAGCAAGGTACACACAGTCATAAAAACACACCAGGAGCTATAAAATATGTCTACACGTACCGGCTTAAGAAAAGTAGTGCAAATGTTAGCAGATTACGGGTTGCATAATGCATGCGTTCATATAACTTAATTGACAAGTTGACCATCATCCTATTACCAACCACAGGTAAATGACGACAAATAAAACTGATTTTTTTGCTTTTATTCCATCTATCGCTAAATGCAAGTCACGACTACCATATATGAAAATTAAGAACATCCGGTAATGCATGTCATCCAATCTGTCATTGTTATCTCACAATTCTACCGACTACAACTCTAACTTTCAGAAAAGGATCATGTTAAAATAGTTGACAACTCAATTAGTTAGTCATCCGCCTTCAATTTTCCAGTGGACTGCCTTTCTCGGGGTTTACATGATGAAGGACAACTCCGAATGCACTTAATAACCGCAAGAAATTGCACGTAGACCATAGAAATTGGTGATGTTTTGGAACGCCGCTATGAAAAACCCAGTGGATGGGTTTTTAAATCATTCCAGCTTGATCAACCTGGGTTTTCAGTCATATAGATGGAATTTTGGATGCCAACCATTATTCCACATGCCTCTTCATGCTTTCCACCACCTTACTCTGCCTTCCAATTCTCCCTCTCCGCCTTGAGGTAAATAATCTGATCCGAGCCGGCGAGGAGACCATGCTCACTAGATGTACGTCTATCATGTAGTTTTAACTCAAGGCCTGATTTCAGACTATACTTTGCGCAGTAATTATTGCATGTTGTGTGTGAACACGAGTGGTGGAAATTGTTCATACGATGTCATTATTATGCCGAATAGTAGAAAGTACGACATTGAAACACGTCAAAAAGCATGACGCGTTGTTATTACATATTCACTCTTTAAAACGGCCAGCTAAGACGTTGAAAAGTAATTATTTAAATCCAATAACAAATAGCTGTAGTACATAGAATAACCAAACAACCTAACAGGTAGAAACAATTCAAACCAGAGTGTTGAACCCAATGAAACTTGTTTCTGTAGGGACTCCATTACGAATAGGAATGATATAATCCTGTATGGTGTGTCGAAATTCATAGTTTTCCTTTTCTTACCCATTAGCGATACTGTTTTATGAATGATATTATGGTGCTTACTTTCCCAATGGAATGACTGGAAAATTTCTCTAGTCAAAGTCAAGGAATAGGAGCTTGGAATACGCGACGTAGCCCTTTGCTTCGTGTTGCTGGCAAAAATGGTCGCTCACGCCGGGTCTACACAAGGCTACTTCAAAGAATAGGGTTCGGCTTCTCACCTTAACTTCGCCCCATTGTAGCAAGAGGTGGAGAAGAAAAGTGTAGGGAGAAGAAAGGGTCTACAGGTAAAGGCTCCGGCATGACCCTTTTCATGGGATTCCCTTTCGCGGTCAGATTCGTAGCTGTTCGTTCGTATGAGTCGTACATCAGCCTTTGGCATGTGGCAAAATAAGGATTTAAAATCGCTTAAGGGAATCACTCACAAATTTTTTATCGTTTAACGTAGTTTAGTTTTTCAAGTGATGACTAAAACTAGAAATGTATGAAAGATAAGCTGGAAGACGAGAAGGTCTTTCGACGAAAATTTATTTTACTCATTGAATTTTTAATACTTTTTTATGCAATGTGTGCAACGATATGGATTGTTACTGAAATAAATTATTATAAGGTAATCTACCGGTGAAGGTAGGTTTTTGGATGGACACAACTGTCACATAATTAACTTGCGACTCCAAACAAAACACAATCGAAACACCTAATCTACATCAGGTCCCTCTTCATCTCTGTGTACTTCCTCCCTTCATCCCGTCGAACATCCCTATCCTGTTCCTGCCCTTTCCTCGTTTGCCTAACATTCTCTCCTCTATTACCTTCTTCAACATCCCACTGCCGCTCAATGCGCCTTTCATCCATTTTTCCTGCCTCCATAGGATTTCTCTCAACAAACCCTTCTCCTCACCCACCATCTCTAGTACCTCCTCATTTGTTTTCCTTTCGGTCCATTTCACCTTCTCCATTCTTCTCCACACCCACATTTCAAAAGCCTCCAGTCTACGTCTATCCTCCTGCTTCATCGACCACGTTTCCGCGCCGTACGTAGCTATGCTCCATATCAGAGTTTTTACGAATCTTTTCTTAACCTCCGTACACTACGTCCCCGTCATCAGCTCCCTCCTCCTTGTGAAAGCCTCTTTGCCTAGCGCCAAAACCAATATCAATATAAAAAAAAGAAAACCTAAGCCTGGCCATATTGGTGGGTGCGTTTTGATCTACATGCGATAAACTTAAGTAATATGTCGAAGTGACGATTTTTGCAGAGACTTATGAAGTTCTAATTTAGAAATTTCCCTCTTCGCCTATTCACAAAACTGTTGGCTGAGAAGTGCCTCAGAAACCATTATTCAAATGTAGTTGAACATATAATCATCACCACAAAAGAATACACGATGAATTTAATCCAAAGTATTTCTGTAATGTACATTAAATTGACGGAATTTCAATGCATCAACCAATGGCAATTTTTACCAGACTTATTTTAATTGTGCTGCGCCCTTGTATCCTCTGCCTTAACTTCTTCAAATTGAAGATGGTGGAAAAATTCTCAAACGAGGGGAAATGATATGCAAGATGAAATCGTTTATGCTTGAATGAAAAATAATACAAAATTCGTAATTTTAATTGATAAATAGGAATCGTGAACGTCAAACCTCCCGGGGATATTTCGCAGTTTCACTTTTTTGTTAAAATTGAAATGATTATCTTATTACAGTGGGCACTCCGGGCGTGTCGAAAACGAAGTGAAAAAGCAGAGGAATGTTAGTCGAATCTTCCGCTGTAGTTGCCTTACTTAGGATATGATCGACTATTTAGCTTCACTTTAAGTTGGTCAAAAAATGAGTTCTCAAAAATGGTTAATAAAAATTAAGCATGTTTTAACATCTGGCTAATGAAATTAGGGGAATGGAAATTATTAAAATCCAGAAATTTTCCACTGAAGCGGGAAGCTGTCCTCTTTCACATACCTCATAATCTAAATTATCCGGTATTTCAATGGAATGGAGAGGGCAGGGATGGACATATAATTGCTCATTACACAGTATTGTTTTGGGATCTGTGAAGTGCCTTCGAATCTCCATTTTCAATCCTTTAGGGAGGGCATGTAGAATTTCTGGGACAAAATTGCTGTTATGTTTACAATCTAAGAGGTGTTTTGTGAAGAGGGAATTAGGGTTTTGCTTTTTGTGACCCCTTGCATACTCACGTGAAAAAAAGAAAACTAAATGGACATATTTTGAGACAAGTTAGCTTGCTAAAGACTATAATGGAAGGAAATATTGTGTGGAAAAATTACTGTGGAAGGGGAAGAATGCACTGTGATATGCAAGTAGATCGTGGCAGACGTCGGGGCAAGAAGTTATGAGGGAAAGAGGCGTTTGGCATGGAACAGGATAGTTTTGGAGAACTGACACAAACTATTCCTCGGTTTGATAACCCTTGATCACTTGTTCCTACGTACAAGAAAATATATCTTGCAAAATTCCAAAACAGTCAGGAATTTGCACAATACTGTCAAGATTGGTTTTAATTTCTGAATTTACAACGTTAACAATTCGTAAGCATTTGTTGTAATAATCTGTCGGATTAGGGAAGGTTTTTCATAAACCCTGGGACTATACTATTCTCCTAACCCGTAATTAACTGGTACAAAATATCCTTAGACATATTACGGATTACAATAACTAATTCTTTAGCTCTGCATACCTTATTCCTTTCTTAATTTCATCTGAAATGCCTATTTTTTCCTCCCTCTATTTTCCTATCCCAACATTGTCTCCTCTATAACCGTTTTCACCATCCCAATGACTCAATTTCTCCTCTAAACGTTTACCTTTCCTTCTTCTAATTTCTCCCCACAGCCGTCTCTCTTCTTCTGCCGTGCCTATAAATTCATCGCTTGCTTTGCGTTTCGTCTATTGTATCTTTTCCATTTCTCTCAACGCCCGCATCTCAAATATCGCATATTTCTGAACCATACTAAATTACGCTCGACGTTAAAATTTTCACTCGCCTTTTCTTTACACCTTTACTTAAGATGCCTGCCGTCAACTCCCGCCTCTTTGTAGACCCTTCTTTACCTTTGACTATTCTTTTAATACCCCCGCCATTCTCTCCACCCTCACCCGAAACACCTCCCAAATAGTCCGACGCATCAAGGTGAAAAATATTTGGCAGGGTTTCACATTACGAGGAGCGTCACAAAGGATCTTACATGGTGATAAAGGCACTCGTTCCGTCAGCACACGATCTTTGGCGGTTAACATATCCCGTGACAATTTTACTGGGCAATTGAAGATAATAACAGGTCTCCACTCACCACAGGAAGGTCATGGTGGAACGGGGTGTCCTCCGAAAACGACGCTTGACAGGTAACCCCGCGGGCAAAGAGGGCAACGGGACTTGACGTACTCAGACACGCACTCATCCACTACCAACGAAAGCCGGCAGCACACTGTTCGTTACGCCGGC
The DNA here is from genome assembly GCA_037158775.1 of Hetaerina titia. Taxonomy (NCBI): domain Eukaryota; kingdom Metazoa; phylum Arthropoda; class Insecta; order Odonata; family Calopterygidae; genus Hetaerina; species Hetaerina titia. The sequence goes on from CM073777.1 coordinate 51,746,431, forward strand.
ATTTGAGAAAGAGGCCGCGTGGGGAGAAACAGAGACCCCATGCGGAGCTCCGGAGAAGATGGACGTGCAAGGACTTGTAGGTACCTTTCATGGAACTATGGACTCACTCACCCCGGGACAAGCTGTTGAAAAAGCGATGACCCCCCTCCCGCCGACCCCCCCCCCCCCGCAGAACCCTCAAAGACCAGCTTTACTCTCCCTCGGAAAATATATACCTCACCTGAAGTTTCCATGTGCAACTACGTACAAGTGTACTAAACACGTGCAATGGATTAAGAGAAAGATCACTCTTGAAAAAGAACTCGCACAAAGGAGTGTTTCTACGCCCGGCATCCGGAAGGTGCCAAGGAAGACACAGACCATTCACCTTATGATGTCATGTCTGAAGATTACCCAGTGACGTCAGTTCAGGCGACCAATGTCAGTGCGGCTTTCTTCTTTCTTATTCTTCTAGTCGATCCTAGTCGTGAACCGCAATCTCTTTTGTGGGCGTGATTAACCTTATCCTTAATATAACGGAAATATTCGGTAAATGGTTCACTCACGAGTACGATATGTCTCGAGTATTCATGGTGGGAATGAGCATGCGTAAATCCTTGCGTTAGTTTTCGACTAACCAAATCACTAATTATCTTTTTCTGTAATGATCCATCAAGGTTAAAAATAAAGTGGACACAGACAATGTGGGCAAACTATGATCGAACCTCTGACATTGATAGCGAGTGAGCGTTTTGAGATGATTATCATTAGTAGCAGTAGTCCATTGGGATATGGTAGGTTTTTGATAGAGCCTGACACTACACACTCCTGTACTCGTAATCCCTATCAAGACATAAAATTCATTAAAAACAGTGAACTACTTATGAAAATAACTCATTATTTAGTCATAAATATTTTCTTTCCGCTTAATTACATCTTCAAGTTCTATTCCTTCTCTCCCTCCCCTCCCCAGTATTCTCCCCTTTATCACCAACTTTCAACATCCTATTGTCTTTTAATATCTACTGTATTCACTGGCACGGCCTTCTTCGAATTTCTCCTTACGGTTCTCTCCACCCTTACCGCCCTTAGGACGTAATCGTTTCTTTTCCTTTCCGTCCATTTTATTTCTCTCATTCTTCGTCAGAACCACATCTCGAAATCCTCCAACCAATGCTTAGCCTCTTGTCTCAACGTACAAGTTTCCAAGCCACACATAGAAACGCTCAGTATACGTGTATAAGTTTCTTCCAGTCTTTTCTTTATATCTTAACTCTGGATGTCTGTCATCAGCCCCCGCTTTGAGATGATCGGAGTTTGTAATTTTTGGAATGAAAATAAAAGAGACAACATACAGCAGATCAAATTGCAGCGCTCTTGTGCGTATTGTGTCATTTGATAGTCCTAAGTTTCATTGCTGAGATGGGCAGGTACATACATGTGTGTTTTCCTGCTAATATTATTGGATAAAAGGAAAGTGTTTATGTGAATTGCTTGGCTAAGTCACGCTCCACGAAATATAAATGAATTTTGCTGAGATTAAAAATCTATTTCAAGTGCTCGAGCAGTTTGAAATACCCATTTTATCTGGCACTCATTAAACCCTCCTCTCAAGTGTTAACGCACACCGACTCCTTTCCGCCAAAGGCCATATTTATCTTGCTGTCGTGTCGAGTTACGAAACTAGGTACGAGATAAATCAACAATTGTGGAAAGAATATATGAATCTTCTATGGAACGTTTCGCGATGTGGTGTACTATCTCTGATAGTAATCGCCGTCGGATTAATGAATCAATTTAATCGCCACCGCCTGTAAATATGATGAAAATGAGACACCAACAAAATTAGCGCTTTTCAAGTAATTCGGGAGAACGTTTACCCAATGTTTCCGCTACCCTCCTTTAACTTTTTAAATGATCATCTAGTTCCATCCATCTCTATTTCACATGCCTTTAATTATCATTTCGTGTTTTTCTAAAATCTAGTCCCGCTCAAATGGTTTATTCGTTAATGCGTTTTTAATAATGATCTGATATCAAGGGTTACGAAGAAGTTGTTATGCACGCCATGTTCTCTATTTTTGGTAATATCTAGCTCTAGATCGTCAGAAATAATAATGGAAAAACTTGACGCATTTATTTTATTAAAATGACTGCGAGAATGGCACATTCCATACCAGATCCACAGGTCGCAAAATCTAAGCATTCCCTTGGCACAAATATTGCGTAATAATACTACGTAAATATTCTTTATAGTGACCGCTAGAAGTGGCGTCAACCGTTCCACCAACTGATATGTGAATATGAAATCAAACAGATGATTCAATAATTTTTAAAGTTAGCTTTTACGAAAGAGATGTGAATCAAATCCCAAAGCCTCTATCCTTGGATATAGATGACATTTATAACGGTTACGGTTTGATAAGCAAAATTAATTTGTATCAGGTGGAACAAATGCATTTAAGTGATAATTAAAGGTATGAGGAATAGAAATTAATGAAACTAGATGCTCATTTAGAAAGTTGAAAGAGGTTATCGAAAGATATAGCTTGGGATAATTTTTCTTAAAGATGCTGTCTTAACATTGAGAACTGACATTGAGCAGAGTAATGAGCATACTTTTGAAGATTCCTTCCTCTGTCATTGGCCAAAGCAAGAATCGTGAAAGTTTAGAGTAAATATACATTTTTCAATTGACAGATTACCTGTCTTTTTTGATGCTAAGTCAACATTTTGGTCTTCCTGAGAATCTTCGTTATTAATTAAGCAAATGAATCAATTGTACCGTTTTCTAATATTTTTTATTTATCACAATAGCAACAAAAATTTGGGTGCGTGATGTGAGGTCGCGAAGTATTTGAAGGGTACACTTTTTCCTCTGAGAATTAATTTCATTGATTTATCTATAATACGTAATGCGAGACATGTATAGTCGGTTTAATATTATTTTTGAGGCACATGTACATTAATCAACCAATTTGCACTCGTCCTATTTTTTCTGGGTTTCCATCTTAATCATAGAGAGAAGTTCGTCTATGCTTTATAAATGGTAGGATTATTACAATGCAACAATTTCAGAGAGTAAAAATCATTCGCCTTGACCGGGATTGATTTTTACTCTCTGAAATTGTTGCATTGTAATGCACACGTAGCGGATGACTCCGTTAAAGTTACTGTTGCGGCATCTCCCGCAGTTTCTTTGAAATTTGGTTGGATTATGTTTTTACCTCTCTTTCTTGTGGACAAATGCTAACTTGTATTCCATTAAGCAGTGAGTTTTTCGTCACGGAACTTTGCATTTCAATATGACGTTTTATTCATTCTATTTAGGGCGAAGACTTGCTCATGCATCAATTCTTCTTTTCATTAAGTACTGAGTTTCGCTCAAAAGAACTACGTATCCCAGTAAGATAACATCGGATTTGGGGGAGAGGATTATAAATGTTGAACCGAGCAGTAATCAACCCGAAGGCTGGTTTGATAGCCGAGGCTAGATCTCACTCTGATACTAATCTCTGTACGGCGTGTGAAATTCACACATCTGACTAGGGCCAGTTTCTTTCCCTGTACCGCCTATGACTTCCCAGGAAGTTCTGGTACTATGAAAAATCACACGGCTTGGAAATGGCTGGGAGAAGTGCCCAAATCCTCCGGGAAATGAACCCAGGTCTTACGGTAATTACTCGAACCCTCTACCCACTACGTAGCCACGCTTAATTCACATATCTGAGAGTATGATAAGAAATCATTAAAATGTTTATTTTTTTGTCAAAAATAATTATAAACAAGGAATTAAATGGAATGTAAAGCTAAAAAATGTTTATTCACTGCAAACCTACTTCATGTAACACTAATCCACTTCATTTCTCCTTCCCGGCTCTATCCGAGTTTCAATTTCACGGGTGGTTAGTACTTCGATCATCTTCTTCGCTTACTCCTTACTCTCTCTAACACTTCTCACACATTCTATCGACGTTTTTCTTATTTTTCCTCTAATCTTTCTAACTTCCACCCCAGCGCTTAGTCTCGAACTCCATGACTACTATGCGTTACTTAAACAGTTTTCATCGCGTCTCAATACGTGGGCATATCGTACCAGTGAAGTCAACTGCCTTTGACATTCTCATTTATGGAGCAGTTCTAAGGATTACCCCAATAAACTCACTTCTTATTTCATCCCTTCTACTGGCTCCGCTTATCCATCGTCAAATATTCATTCATTGTCATTGAGAAGTTTTTCGTGGCTATTTTGTATCTGGCCAGTATTCCGTACCTAATAGTAGACCGGTCTAATCATAGTATAGGAACATCACACATGTTTGGGATGATTTTCTATAACATTTTATGTTATGGATAACGGTTATTTATATAACATTATAAACTATTTCTTAATTATACGAATACGAAGACTGTATGTACTCCAGAGGATCAGGACGCAAACAGTACAACTTGTGGCAGACACATTCTTGTGATGCTCCTCTACTATGAGTCATACGCTACCTAACTCTTTTCCTCTGTCTTATTTCCCCACCCCCCTTCTTACTTACTGAGAGAGAAAGAGAGAACTCTCCGTGCTTACCGCTGGGATATAACCTGTTCGCTCTGAGGTGAGAGTGACGTCATGGATATCTGTGACCACATCACTCTTTTCCTCCAGCGAGAGTCGTCGAAGGGAGCCCCAATGCCAAACATTCCAAGGATTTCGACGTCCAAGTGCGAGCGAGAGAAAACGAAAGGCGAAATAAAGGTCCTGGAAGCTGGCCGGTATGGAGAAAATCAGGTGTGACGTCATTCTCATCTCTGAGCGAAGGGAGGATAGATCATCTCACGTCCTCTGGTTTTTAGCTCACTTTCGCGAGGTATTGGCCCGGTCCCCTGAGATCATTGGGTACCATATATTAAGAGAAGAGTATTAAAAAAATATGATGTCAATATCCTTCCCTTCTATCGATGTCTAAGGTCTACGTCTATCCTTAACCTTAATTGGTGTTGTCATAATCGTGGTCCGCGGACCGCAAGCCTTTGTTATCGGTTCAAATCGATATGCTGTAAGAGAGGAATTCTATCGGAGACTTTCTCTTTTCTGCTGTTTTTATAAACCGGATTCAAAGTCTCATTTAATATTTTAACTTTAAATTGGAATGGTTCAATAATGCGGTGGCTAGTGTACTGGATTCCTACCCCGAGGGCCTTCGTTCAAATCCCGGCGGGGGCGGAAATTTTCAAGGGGTATCCCGACCCTTCCTAGAGAACCATGCGTAGAGCAACTCCAATGTAATACTCCGTCCGTCGAATGGAACATCTAATTGCGTGACCCCTTGGAGCCTCTCTTTAATAGAGTAAACCTATTCCGACGCCGGGGTTCTCTCTATTCGTCTTCCCAAAATTAATTACCTTTAAACAAATTACCCACCTACCCCAAAAAATGACGTCATCTGTCGTTCACCCTCACCCTAATAACTAATATTACACCTTGCAACTCTACGTTGACATTGATATCTCGAAAAATAATTATTTGCTTGAGAAATGTTCGAAGGCATTATGGTGTACGGTGAGACGTATGAAGAGCGCTTATCTCAATTGACTTTCTGTTTGCTTTTCTTCGTCGATCTGACAGCTTCAGATAGCGGAATAATTCGGACGGATTGTGAAAATATAATTCTGAGCTAATCTTTCGGGTATGAGAATGGTGAATTCTTCCATTCTCTTCTACCACCGAAAGTTGCACCGAATTTCATTCTGTTGGGGAAAGGCCTTGTAACCGATTAAGGTACGAGAGCCATAGCGGCAAAATTAACGCGTGCCCCGAATTTGGTGCGAATTGAAACACAAGTAGACTATTGTATTTCCATAAAGTTTTCTAGCATATCCTCTTAGCAGCCATTTTTTTATTACACTAACGTTTCGATCCTTACATTAAGAGTATCATCGGGGCTAAAGGACTACCAACAATTGTCAAATTATCTTCTCAAGACCGTTGCTACTTTACCGAATGGATTACGTTAAAAAATGCTTTTGTTTTTCGATCATTCTTAGGGAGACTAGAAATTATTCAACATCGGTCTCAAATAATAACAGATCCTCTGGATATTACGTATGCCTTACCATATCAACTCTTCATGTGATTTTTAATTTTTCATTGCTCAATATGAATAGGATGTCATATATATATATATATATATATATATATATATATATATATATATATATATAACAGAGTACACCGAGATGAAGAGGGACCTGATATACTATAGATTAGTCTGCTAGGTGGGGAGTCACAAAATGTTTATTTGATAGTTGTGTCCATCCAAAAACCTACCTTAACCGGTATATTACCTAATTAATTATATATTAAATGAAACGCGGGCCGTGTTATTCCTTCGTAGCTGAAATCTATTACTTTTCCAAAAAATTATTTTTTTCATGTATGTTCGGCAATGGTTGCCGTCTCCGATCGAAATTTTCAACTCCCTTCCTGGGGCCCTTAAATCGATCGATGGACGACTCGTAACTTACGTTAAAATCGCCCGTAGTTGCTGTATGCACAAAAAAGGAATGAAATGTTTTACGTATAGGTGCTCATAACCCCTGTCGTCAAGGCACCTAAAAATTATATTACTGCTACTATTTTACCTGATCAAAAAGTAATAATGGACAGAACAAGTTCTCCCCCTGAACATTAAGCTTATTTGTAGATGGAAACTGCGGAAGTCTTCACACTGAAACAAGTGACTAATTATGTTCCTTTTTGTCCTTTCCTTTTGTCTCGAGATAGATATCCTGAAACATGATTACTGAGTATTACATTTCGGCATGAAATTCGCTGAGTAACGAATTACAGAACGAAATAACAAATGAGTCACCTGATGTTTCTATTTCTATAGGGTACGTGCCAAATAAATCATCCACTATCGCCTTACGCATCTCGTGAGAGTTGTTCCGTTTTGAGTGAAATTTGGTGAAATTGGGACATTATTGAACAAATAATCTTATAATATATAATGTATATATAATAAAAAACAAGTTAATAACTTTATTATAGACCAGGTTTCCATGCAATACATCATGTTTTTGTACCTGAAATCACCTGGTCGTTAATGATTTTGTTAATCAGAGGAAAATTGTTATTATTTGGTCATTATCTTCTGAGGATGATAAGAAATCCCGCGGAGAGAGATTACCTTTTATCCGTTAGGTAAATAAGTTGACATAAATACAATTCAAGTGTTAAATTATGTTCCGTCGGTCACGGCTTAGCATCTGGTATGTCTTTCCCAGTTAGCCACTTGCATCAAGAATTCTGGATAGGTTAGGTTGTGAAAATCCCCATTTTCAGGAAAGGTTTCAGAAAATTGTAGCTAATACTTATTCTTATCCTTACCTGCACTTTACAGTGCGTCCTCGTTATTCTCTTCGTGCCTTCTAGTTCTGTTTCCCAAATATTGAAACCCTTCTTTATCTTCCATCTTTTCATTATTTAGTTTTTTTTGTTATTTTCTCTTTCCACAGACCATTAATAATAAATGTGAAATGTAGGTGTGGATAAGCTAGGAAAGGTGAATGTAAGGTGTTCAGAAAAGTGAAGGTAAAATGTTCCGAAAGGAATGTACGCGAGGAAGTGCTAGGCATTTTGGGGGAAGAGATACGGTTAGAATCAGATAAGATGGGGGCAGGGGATTTTGATTGGCAATGGGATGTTGAAGACAGTGATAGAAAGGTGAATATTAAGCAGGTGAGGTAGGGGAAAGAAAAGAATAGATACGTGAATGTTGGGCGGAATATGCATAGATAGTTAGAATGTATGCAAAAATTAAAGAGCGGATTATTGCGGTCGGGGGTGTGTCGGGTTGTCTTGTTAGGTGATGCTAAGAAATATACGTTTCTGTGTACAGTATGTTTCCATCCAAAACCTACCTTCAAGGGTAGACTGCCAATCTTAAAAGACCATTAATCTTGATTTTGTTTTTATAATATTTTCAGTTAAAGTTTTTTTCCGGGCTAATATGCGCATTCGTTGGTTTACCCTTGTCCTCTGCTACTGGCAAAGCGTAAAATATGTATCGGGGTTTTGCTCCATGTTTGTCACTTGCAACGTTACCTTATTTTATTTCTTGTCCGCTAGAAGCTGTAAATGAAAGGGGAGGGTGCACTCCTTTCTTGATTGTACCTCTTTCATTTCAAAACCTAGATATAATCATGTCCATATATTGCTCATAAAAATTGGTGATAACTCTTCTGTGTTCGCAAGGTATTCCATGTTCTTTAGAATAGGCAGCCACCCGTTTCTGACAACTCTATCGAATTCTGTCCTCAAGCTTTCAACTCTTTTCAACGAATGAGTCGAAGGCTTTATGGTTTTCTTCCGTTCTCTTCTTCTGAAAGTCAAATTGTGAAAATATGAGGTAAATTAGTCAGTAGACTTTGGTTGAAGTATTTTCTTTCACTCATTTAATTAGTTACTAGAAGTATTGCTACCGATTCCATTAGCCTTATTTACGCACCCACCATTATTTGCCCTCAGTATAGTGTCTATTTGCACTCTTGTTTAATAACGCGTTAAGCGCTAGCACGTTGAGTTAAACTGTTAATTTTTCGAGTGACTTTTAAATTAAATCGTTAATGTACGAGTTTTATCCTCGTAACGTTTTTAGCACAAGTTGTTACTTTTTTATAAAAAAATCTAAATAAATATGACATATTAAAAACTAATTTGTCAGGCAAAAGGCGGTCTTTATTAGAATAATTACACTTTACTACCAAAGCTAGGCAAAAATTAAAGAGAAGAAGAAGACTTCAACAAGGTTCTTCTGCCTTATTGTAGCTAAACTCAGTTAAAAATATATTAACTTTAACGAAACGAATTATCTGAGTTAACTTTTTCTGTTAATTGCCCCAAGTCTTGTTTCCTTTATCGTTTTCTTTGACAATGTAATCCGTTTCAATTTTCGGACAATTTTGCTAATATTAATAATATAATAGTGGCCTTTCGTCTCTTTGTTTTTTATTTATCTTAATTTAAACGAAAGCAGTTTATAATGCAACCATTTCAGAGAGTAAAAATCATTCGCCTTGACCGGGATCCCGGTCAAGGCGAATGATTTTTACTCTCTGAAATGGTTGCATTATAATGCACACATAGCGGGTGACTCCGTTAAAAGTTACTGTTACAGTTTCTAGAAATGCAGGTTGTTTCAATATTTATCCATTTCTGAGTTAGGTTTGGGAGAGCCTGACAACTTTATGAATTACGTGTCGCGTGCTTTTTTCTTATTTGTCTCTATTATTTGCTTCTTCAGTTCTAAATAAATGAATAATATCGCATTGTACCTGGTATCATGTTCGTGAAACTTGTTTCTCACCATCCCATGCCTAGTTAATTCCCAAGCTACTACTTAAGCTTCCTCCCGAAATGGGTTGTTTAACTCTCCTTCTCTCAAGTATGCTCTTCATCCATTTCTTCCTAGCTTTCCTTTTTCTTCCTCTTAACTGCCACGTCGCTTTTCAATCTCGGATTCATTGTATTTTATCACCCTTCAATAAATTCCAAGGGCTATCTCATGGTAGATTTCTTTCCATGTCTGACTTTTCAGTTTTTAGTGGCCCACTTCTAATATTCTCCATCTTTCCTCTCCTTATCTTTTCTCGTATTTTTTTCCATTCCTGTTTTCAGTGGTCGTTTTAAGGTTACCATCGTTTAGTTTCTTCCGAATTTTCAAATTGGCATCTCTTGTTTTATATCTAAAATTGACACTTAGTCAAACTTAAGTTACCTTAAAAATCGACATTCTGATTATGCACCCCTTAACTTGACTCTTAAGCCCATGTTCAAAAAGTTACATTCATATTTGCAACGTTTTCTCTTCCCAGGGTTTTCCATACACTTTTTTTCGCACTTGTTATAAAATAGGAGACTTGCCAATTGTAATAAATAGTGAACAGAAAGCAGTGTAAAAAACAGTGAGCAGAAATATCCTCCAAAATTTCGCTGGTGCCTGACTCAACTGTGTGACATCTGATGTTGAATGAAAGAAAAACTAGATTTGGATTTTTTTATTAATTTTAAATTTTTATAAGATAAAAGAAGTAATAATGGTAGTATCTTTGAAATCTACATAGTTTTTATTTAATCCGTGAATCTTCCCTCCTTTCTTCTTTTTTGTTGTATTTTCTTCCTTTCAGGATTTCACTAGCGATGACCTTCCATTTATTAAGTGATTGCATATTTTTTTACTTTTATGACTTCCCAAGTGTTCCTTGTTGAGCTCTTCCATTTCGTCAACATTAGGGTGGAACATTTCTTTCATACTCGTCTATTATCGGTGCATCCTACCTATATTCTTGAATAATCCACTCATCCTATCCCCGCCGTTTTTGCCGCAAACACTCCTTGAGTATCACATACCCGCCAAATCTATTCGACATTCATGCTTGCCCTGGTGTGTCCAAGTTGTCACTCATGCCAGATTTACGTCCGCGTATTTTCCCTGGGAGGTGGGTGGAAGAGCTCCGGTTATTCACAGCCAGTGTGGAATTTCCGCAAGGGACTCTTCCACGGTTTGAGGGGAAAGTGCACCATAAAAATTGTTAGATAGAAAAATTAAATAATGTCAATTTACCACAATGGTAGGGCAGCGAATAATCCTATCATTAGACCTCAATGGAACTGTTTAAACTTTCGTATCGAATTCCATAGAAAATGATAGATGAATTCCAGGAAGGAGTATAACAAATGTTGCATGGAAGGCACCCTTTAGGTCAGTCTCGTAAATGGTGGAGTAAATTTGGCTCGTATTAATAAGGACGCAAGATCGAACAAGGTTGAGGACTACTGAGTTAATCTCTTCCTGTGTTCATATTTCTTCGCTCGAATATTTACCTCCTCAATATATCACCCTACTCCTCTATCTATACTCCTAATCTCTACTATCACTCCTATTTTACCTCCTCCATATATCACACCCGTCTTCTTCCTTTGTAGTTCCATCCGTTCACTAAACAATTGACAGCAAGCGAATCAAGAAAAAATAGTACGCCCTTCGTTAACTTTGCGCTCATGGTCTCGACACGCAGTACCACCATTATTACGTCCGATGTATTATGGATCAAAACCTTTACCGCGAAATAGTTCGGGAGTGGATTTACTGTTTCTCGTCATTTCTGTAATGAATGAGTTGCACAAGTTAATTCCAGGTGGTCTTGTCTTCAGCTAACCATCGTCGAGTTACATATCTCAGATGACCAGAAGTGGATCTAAGCGCCACAACGGCCTTGGGTGAAGGTGTAACGTCAGTTTGAATTAATAAAATTCAAAAGAATATTACATAGATTACTGACACTGCTTTTGAATACCTGCTCTCTCTTGGCATAAAATTATCCAGGGTTGAATGCGTTTCGGCCTCCAGATGAGTACGATTCTTTTCAAATATAGCATGATTTTTTACTTTCTTTATGGAAAACATTATAGCATTATTTTTTCATGAATAGAAATACCCTAATTCCTTAGAGATTGTCCAGACTCACCATTTCCGACGACTCTTTACCTTCGTCTATTCGCTTTTCTCTGTCCTCCTCTCAGCCTTCGTAAAACTCTTCATTAATCGCTTATTCATTATTATGGATAAATTGAAACGTGTTAAGAGCATCCGCTAAAAATACGCTCACCCTGATATTTGCATAGAAAAATAGTTATTCTTCCTTGTGAACCTAGAAAAAGCGGGAACATTATCACTTGAGAATTGCGGCTACTTTTTTTTACACATTTGAGGGCTCATTTCTGCCTTGTATTTCTTTATAATTTCATATGATTGGCGTGTAATGAAGTTTAATTAATTTCTTTATAAAATATTTTAAACAAATTCCATTATAAAATAAACTAAGCCTGTAACTTGACAGATATCTTCTATTTTTTTAATAGAGACAATAATTAATGACGAAACAAGAACAATATTTTTGGAACAGGTTTTTATACGTATTCGGTATACCCGATAGGTCACAATCTCGCCTTTTCCCTTCTCCGTCATCCATCACCCATGACCTTTGAGTTTCTAAAAACAAAGTAATAAGGCCGAGTCCTGGTTTCAGACCGCCTGTCTGTGGCTCGGTGTCGGCTCTATGCTTCATTCTGACAAAAACAACCTCCTTGCCAGACGAACTTTTATTATTGGGAGCACCTGCCACGAACGTCCTTGTGGCCCGAGTCATTTTTATGTCACCCAAGGAATTATTTTTTTCCAATTTAAACTCCCCTTAGAGTATAACTGTGTTACTTTTATGCAGTTTGGTGGCCTTCCAGCGACCTTGCGTCCGGTGCTATCGCGATGGAGTGGGCGGTTGAGGGGAAATCGCTTCCGTCAAAGAGGTCCGCATTGTAGAACCGCAAAAATGTTTTATTCATTAATTGAACTCGCCATTAAAGAGAACCAGAATAGAGAGGATCTGATTCGGGGATGGATTTTCGGGTAGTTCGCGTCCGGGAGTGATCACACGCAGAATTTGACTCGAACAGGAAGTCCAACTTGAATATCCACTTCTGCGTGTATAATGCATTCACTTATATGTTTTTGCATTCGATTAGAAATGAGGTCGATTCTTGCTCGAATGTCCACCGTCAATTTCGCCGTCTATGTGAATTCGAGTACTTAGACGTAATCGAAAGGACCGGACTATTGTAATTATAATTACTCGATTCTTGAGCTTTATCAGCAGAACTTTTCAAAATGGGCAAGAGTGACTTTTAGCTTGTTATATAATGAGTACGTATGTTACAAAATAATTTTTTGCGATATTTTTAAATTACTTGAACACATGTGTGAAGGAAATGGTAAAAGTGTAATGGGAAGAACTGGAGATAGGAATGAAAGTCATAGGGGAATTCATAAAATCAGGTTTGCAGATGATCAAGCTTATTTTCGCCAGGAGGGCTTAGGAGTTACAATTATTGCTGACGGATTAGAAAATCTGTGTGATAGGTATTGAGATGAGAATGAGTATTAGAAAAAAAGGTAATGCGGTTTTCGAGAAAGAGAAAAGCAAAGATAAACGTTAAAATAGCAGGGCAAAAACTACAGTCAATGGAACAGCTTACCTATTTCGGAAGTGTCTTGGACCAATATGGGAATAGCAGTAGGAATAAAAGAAAAAGAACTACGTTATAAGTCATTATAAGTATTAATAGCAGAGATGTTGAACAAGGATGATAAGAAAAGGCTCGTTAAAATTGTTATGGGGAGCATAGTTTTGTACGGCATTGAAACATGGTCATTGAAGCAATGTGATAGATATAGATTTGGAGGCTTTTGAGATGTGAGCGTGGAGAAGGATGGACATATTACTTGGAATAACGTTAAATTGAATTGACATGCAGCATTAAAATGCATATTCAACCACTCTTCACGCTCGTACCTCATTTTTATCGCGAGCTATTTCCGAATTTATCAAATAATCACTGACTCACTGACATTCTATCTAAACTGATCCGCTAGTAAAGGTCATATTTTAAACTGATGCATCTGATTTTTATAAACCGTTGTTAAAATTATGAAAGTATTTTTTCCTCTGGTTTTAAGTGGCGCGAGATGAAATTTGAGTCTTCTTCGTATTCTCTTTTAGTTGAGAATCACAAATGCATGTAGGTTTGTCGGATTCTGAATAGCGGTTTGATGCGAGAGTGGTAATAAAAGTTGTCAGCGTTGTTAAAGCGGTACAACAGGCTTGTGAAGGAAAAGTTCCCCGTTGTCGTCTTCTGATTTAAGGGATGCATTGAAATCTTCTCACGGGCACTTTCTAAGGCACTTATATGTAGTATATTTAGTATGTGTAGCCGTGTATATGTAGTTTGTTGCAAAATATTTCGCAATACCTTTCTTCATTCCTGAGCTTGTGACTTGCCGATATTCACTCAAACCCGAAAATTTATAAAAATTAGGTAATAGTTTCAAGGAGTTTTATTTGATTAGTGACCAAAACTAGCCAATGTCTTCGTTCTCAGTTTTGTGGCGAAGAATTCACGAATGCTGTATTAAAATTTCACATGTCCTCTCTACAAAAATCTTCTACTGAATCTCTATTAAATACCCCAAATTTTTACTGAAATTTCAGTGATAAAACTGAGAAATCTATTTAAAAGTATTAGATTTCTTTCCTTCAACTGCAAAACGACACTAATTAAGTCCTCTCATGGGATTACTCAGAGATTAAAATTGAAAATGTTGTATCAAATCAGTTTCTCTAAGAAATCAGCTGAGTTGGTCTGCCAAGCTCCCGGATATAGAATGTCCAACACAAGCTCAATAAACTGCAATTTTAGCTGGGATAAACCTTACGTCACTTGTTAGCTGAGTGAAGGAAAAATTGAAGCCCTTGTTGACCCAGCTTTAAAAAGATAAAAAAGGAAAAGTTGTCTTAATAGCTGGAAAGATTTTTTTCTGAATTTCCTGATAAGCAAAGAGACAAGAGCGGATGAGAATCGTCTGTGGTCGCCTCTACTTAAATGTGAACCGACTGTAATCTGACTGTGATATAGGTCGATAAAGGACAAAATTTTCTAACTGAACGACTGAAACAAACAATCAGCTCATAATGGAAGGAAAAATGTGTAACAATTGACAGCGATGACTTAACGCGATTATGCAATTATAATTTGAAGGAATGTGATGCCTAGACGAGAAACAATAACTTATATTGCGTGTGAAATGCAAAACATTAACATTTTTTAAAAATGCTGATGTCATTTAAATCAATAATTAAGCCGGTACCAGAAAATAATAAATCTTTCTTCATGACTAATATTCTTAACTGGATTAAAAACTCATTGGCGTAATTGCCCTTGAGTATTAATGATAGTTAAGCTCCCAGTTTAATTAATAAAACCTTTAAATTAATGTTCGTGTTATTTGAAGAGGTATTGTTCTATTTATGCAAATACTACCTTGAACAAAAAGTTCCCGGAATTTATTCAGAAAATTAAAAATACAAGTTTATTCATCTAAATCTATATTGTCCCCTTCAAAGTAATCCCCATCGACTGCAACACACTTATGCCAGCGCTTGATCCAATCCTCGAAACATTTTTTATATTCGGTTTTCGGTATGTCCATCAGTCCTTCCTGCGATTTTTCCATTACTTCCTCTCGGCTGCTAAAACGCGTTCCCCGTAATGGTTTTTTAACTCGATTGAACAGAAAGAAGTCACAGGGAGCCAAATCAGGTGAATTCGGTGGCTGTTGGATGGTATTTGTTGCATTTTTCGTCAAAAAATTACGAATAATGATAGCACTGTGCGACGGTCTCGACGCACTGTGCGACGATTTCTGGTCTCTTTCGGCGAATTGCTTCACGCAAACGTCTCATAACGCCCAAATAATACTCTTTGTTTACTGTCTGGCCTTCTGGCAAAAATTCATGATGCACTACACCGTTGTAATCCATGAAAACCGTCAGCATTGCCTTCTTTTTTGACTGAAAACGACGTGGTTGTTTTGGTCTCGGCTCATTTGGTGAACGCCAATCACTTGCCTGATGTCTGGATTGCGTGTCGTACTCATAAACCCACGTCTCGTCTCCAGTAATGATCCTTTTGATGAATGTGGGATCGGATTCAGCCTCGCAAATCATGTCTTTTGCGACGTCAACACGGTCTCTTTTTTGCATTAAATTGAGGTATTTTGGCACCAACTTTGCTGCTACACGATGGAAACCCAAATCATTAACCACAATGTCTTGGGCGGATCCATAGGCAATGTTCAAGTCCTCCGCTATTTCTCTGATGGTTAATTTGCGGTTATTGACCAACATTTCTTTTACTTTATCAATTTTTTCACCGACTTTCGATGTCGATGGTCTGCCACTGCGTTCATCATCTTCGATTGACTCACGACCACTTCTGAACCGCTCGTGCCACTGGTAAACGACCGTTTTTTTTAGAGAATCGTTGCCGAAACACTTTTCCAACATTTCCAACGTCCGTGCGCCACTAAATCCGTTTTTTACGCAAAATTTAATACAAGTTCGTTGTTGCAAATTTAAATCCATTTCTGCAATTGTAAAAAATCGCCAACCCACACAGAGATAGATGTACTCTTGGCTACGTAACTTTTGCAAATGTCAAGTTATGACACTAAGATTTAAAGGGAATATCAACAACAGATGTACCAATTTAACAAAAAAACAGAACTCAAATCGGAACGATGGGAGCGCCACACGGTGGTTATTCCGGGAACTTTTTGTTCAAGGTAGTATTTGTTTTTTCTGGTGACAAGACAAAATGAGAGAATTAAAAGGTGTCATAGTGAGTGCTTACTTAATGCAATTATTTTGCAGGATATTTTATTTGTTCAAGGGAAACTGACGCGTGTAATGAAAAGAAATAACACGAACTGCTTCCTTCGTAGAGAGAGTGCGAAACCAGCAAGCTCGTTTGTATTTTAATTCACGATGTCTTAAAATTCACAATTTTCTGAATTAAAATTTTCAATTTCATGATGTTGATACTTTGTACTACTATAGATTGCTGGCCTAATGATCTTCATTGTTTTTTTAGTCTCCAATTAAGTTCTCCTTGCGGTCAGTTTATGTTTTCAGATTAATATTCCTTGTTCTGGCTCGATCACGCTCCCCGCTGTAACAATACTGACGAGCGTCTTAAGAAAAAAGAAATGCCGATGTTACCATAGCGGTTTGACACCCCAGGATGAACACAAATGAAGATGAAAAACCAATGCGATTAATATGGGAAGAGGTTCTTACATAAGATTTACGGTGAAAGAATAAATAAGAACGCAACATTTGGTGCTTCCAACGGAAACAGATGGACTGCCACTGGTAACTTTCCTTTTGAGAAATATTTTGAGCTCTGATGTAATGAAAAAGGAAATATTACTTAGATACCCGTAACTAAGTTTGAACACCTTT
Organism: Hetaerina titia; assembly: GCA_037158775.1. Taxonomy (NCBI): domain Eukaryota; kingdom Metazoa; phylum Arthropoda; class Insecta; order Odonata; family Calopterygidae; genus Hetaerina; species Hetaerina titia. The sequence continues at coordinate 51,763,318 of CM073777.1, forward strand.
TGTACCCTGAGCATTAATGCTGTTAGGTTGAGAGCGGCCTCTAAAATAGGGTAAGTAGTATAAAATTAACATGATTTTTGTTCTTCGTAGGAGATAGAGAATATAAAATTATTTTTGCTCTCACATGAAAATTTCACCTCGCCCTTTAAAGAGTTTCCAGATCGGTACTGCACAAGATGGGTATGTTTTATGGTGAATCCGTTGGAAGTACGATGGAAGTCGAGAGCGGGACACAAAGAGATCTAGCAAATTAAGAACAACCAGTGAACATTTAACTCCAAGGTTGTAAAGGAATTAGCGCGGTCGCCGATTATTCGATTGAAACCTATTGATAATTGGTAAAAATTTAACAACATGTGCGACTTCGATTTCACTGAGAACCATCATCTTCATTCGTTAGTGAAAGCATTTGCTTGGCCTGATACGTTAAGATCGACTATAAGTCCCATCCCCATCAGAAGAGACAAACATGATTTAATGGCCTGGGAGTCGCATAATTTGCAAGTTCATTACCAAGTTTCCTGTGTTTCTTCATCCAGTAGGAAAATTTCCGCGCGAGGCATTGAAATACCTTCGTGAATTTTTGAGACGCAATAATGCACACATAAATTAAATGTGAAAATAAATTTTATGGAAACTCAGCGGAGGAAGGCCTTCGAAAGGAGAAAAAATAAAAAATAAAGTTTCCGTGGGAAGGGTATTGTAACGGAACAAAATTATTAAAAGCGGAGAATTAATTGGGAGTTTGATAATAACAAGTTGCATGATTTACCAATTACAAAATCAAGTATTGCAGTTAAATACATAACGTATTAATTCAAGACATTATGATTTGTTTAAACTTGTAGTTGGAGTCGGTCATTAATTACAAATATAATATATTTTGTATTTTGAAGTTTAATTTGAATGTAATATGCTCTACATAAAAAAATGTTATGCGATTTTCCAGGAAGAAGAAGGCAAAGCTAAACATTAAAATAGGAGGGCAAAAAAGAGAGCAGGTAGAACAGTTTACATATCTCGGAAGTGTTTTGGACCAACACGTTCAAAGTAGTAGGGACGTAAGGAGAAGAATTGCGCTAGGCAAGGAGGCTTTCTCAAGGAGGAGGTAGTTGATGATGTGGACATTGAGTAGGGAGGTTAAGACAAGACTCGTAAATACTCTGATATGGAGCGTAGCTATGTACGGCGCGGAAACGTGGTCGTTGAAGCAGGAGGATAGACGTAGATTGGAGGCTTTTGAAATGTGGGTGTGGAGAAGAATGGAGAAGGTGAAATGGACCGAGAGGAAAACAAATGAGGAAGTACTGGAGATGGTGGGTGAGGAGAGGGGTTTGTTGAGAAAAATCCTAAGGAGGCAGTAAAAAGGATGAAAGGTATATTGAGCGACAGTGGGAAGTTGAAGAAGGTAATAGAGGGGAGAATGTTAGGCAAACAAGGAAAGGACAGGAACAGGATAGGGATGTTGGACGGGATGAAGGGAGGAAAGAAGTACGCAGAGGTGAAGAGGGACCTGATGTAGAGTGGGTTGCTGGATTGGGTTTGTTTGGAGTTACAAAATATTTATTTGATGGTTGTGTTCATCCTAAAACCTACCTTAACCGGAATATTACCTAATATATCATGTTCTACGTCGGATCACCAAGCATACGAGGGTGGTCCCATAAGTACCCGGCCTGACCTTATGATGGATAGAAGATACATCTTTGGAATAACCATGTGTTCGTGTTTAACGTCAGTATTTTTTCGTTGCTATACCGGACTATTAAATTGATCATTCTTCTGTACATGCAGCGCATCCCCATTGTTGCGGGTAGTTTCTCTGCTGCGAGGAGAAATAGGTATATTATGCTTATTCATTGGTCTTAATGAACCACTTCCTGATTTCAACGCTGGTTTAATTTGACATTAGTAATAATAAATGTCTTGTTCATCAGTGTCTTTTTCCAATTTTACTTTCAGATTTACTTACTACCACCCAAATCATATATCATAGTTTTGAGGTTGTCAATCTTTCAATCATACTTGTGAGTACTCACAATTGCTAAGTCGTCAATATATTACGATTCAAAATAACCACGAGTACGTCAGCGATGCAAATGGTGGCAGTGCTGCCGAAGACAGGAGCGCCTGCCTTCGGACAGTGATACCTAAAGTTCGGGATTCTTTGGTAAAATATTTTCCTTGATCATCAATATAATTTACGTACCACACCCTATCGTCTCAGCAATGATTGCCCCAGGCATTAAAATAAGCTATCATGTTTCGTAGGAAACATTTCTAGGAGTGGAAAAGAGTTAAATGCGACATAAAATTATAGTTTTGGAATCAGCTCCATGAAATTTCGAGTCATATTGCTAATATCAATAATACGTTGTGGTCACGATTCCCGACGAGGAGTAAGGAGGGGATCGGGATGATGCGGTGGCTAACGTACAGGCTTCCCACAGTGAGGGCCCGGGTTCGAATTCCGGAGGCGGCAGATTTTTTTTCAGATCCCTACTTGTGTCGCTTCGCGGAGAGTGAGACGGACGGGCGGACGGGACGGACGTTATACTACGGACCTCTTGGTGCCTTTCGACAAGAGTAGGCTAATGCCGACGCCGGGTTTCTCTCCACCCTTCCTTTCCCATCCATCCCTAATGGAGAAAACGACCTCAGCTGTCGGTCGCCTCCCCTAAAACTACTACTAGGAGTAAGGCAAGGTGGATGCAGAGAATTTTGATTGACGATGAAATGCTGATGGCTGCTAGATTGGAGATCGTTAGCCAAGTCAGACGGGAGGAGGAAAAGGATAGGTATGTTGAACGGAATGAAGGGAGGCAGGAAGTAAGAATGCTTTATCGTATTTCAGGGTGTTACGTTGGTTGAAACTTATGAATTTTGGCGATGGAAAGGATAAGTAGCGAAGGTTAGACTGTTTATCCATCCAAAACCTACCAGCAACAGTAAACCACCATTTGTAATACAGGATGCGTTCCGAAAGTATTGCAATTAAATTTCCCGGGCCGCTCCTGTTAATTGGAGTGCAATTGAACCACTTGGAGTCGGTGGGGGAACGCAAAGCTTTTCCGTGAAACCAATTTAATTGCTCTCCAAGCTGTGGAAGCGGCAGGACGTCAGTTATTGTAAAGCTCTGCACGCTGATCGTGTCACGAAAGACCAACAGAGCGGAAATTTCCAGTGAACTTTTGCAACGAATTGAAAATGAACCTGATTATTTGGATATCACCACTGGTGATGAAACCTGAGTTTTTGAATACGACCCAGAAACAAAACGCCAAAGCTCTGAGTGGCACACCGACCAGTCTCCCAAGCCCAAAAAGGCAAGAATAAGCAATCAAAAGTGAAAACAATTAACGCTGTCTACTACGTGGATGTGCTGGAAAGACTCCGAAAAAGGGTCATCAGGATGAGAAAACACATCTCCGGTCCCTGGCAACTCCATCACGACAACGAGCCTTGCCACAACGCGCTACGAGTCCGCGGGCTCCTGACCAAACACCAGGTGCCAACACTGCCCCACCCCCCTATAGTCCTGACGTCGCCCCAGCAGACTTCATTTTGTTCCCTCGGATTAAGGCAGCCCTTAAAGGAACCCGCTTTACGTCCATAGAAGAGATCCAATCAGCCGTGACGAAGACCTTGCGAGAGGTCCCCGAAAACGCCTTCCAGGTCGCGTACCGGTCACTGCAAAATATGTGTTGCCGCCCAAGGACAGTACTTTGAAGAATTTTAAGTATTTGTGCAAATCTGTTCAATAAATTACTTAAAAAAATAATTGCATAACCTTCGGAACCCACCTTGTAAATGCCAGGTCCAAAAAAGCTTGGCTTTGAACACCTTCGGCCTCGCCGATAATTCCGCGATCAAAACATGGATAAACCACAGGAAGTCAGGGGCAATAATGAATAATAAATTAGTGTATATTAAGTACCTACTCTTTATTTTTGTTGGAATTTTTATAACCTCAACCATGCGCATAAATTTTCCGGAAGGACAAACTTTTGGTATGTTGTTTGGCATTGTTTCCGACTTCCTAAAAACGGCTCTCATTGCCACTTTTAATGAGGCTTCGACTTAAAAATGAAGTTTGATTTTTTAAAGGGCACTAGACAGTTTTAAGTTTTATACCTTGGTAAATACGATCGTATGATTGGGTGGTGCAGCCATTAAGTGGTAAGAAGACATATTTCAGACTGTTAATCTTATTCAGGAATATTAAAATATGCATTTTGTTTTCTGCAATAACTCCGTATTGAACCAAGTCTCCAAAAAGAATGATTTAAACATCACCTTATCTTCCAAGTCATACAAGAAAAGGGACAAATTATTTTTTTGAAGTTGTGTGTTTTTATTCTAGTAAAATGAGATAAGTTTCATTCAGGATAAAATGTTTTTTTAATTTTATTTTAAGACCACTAAAATTTTAAGAAATCAATACATGAACACATTTCATCATCAGTAAGAACCTAGACACAAAAATCAAATTAAATGACATAATAATACTCCTTTAACAAAGCACATACACATATAAGCATTTGCCTACTAGGTCAACCTTATTCAATCACTACCAACTTTCAGTAAGTAACTTGATCTGCAATGGCAAATGATTAAACACTTAGTGAGATTTAGACCCAAGAGGAGATACATTATTGTTTGCTCTGACCGACTAAAACAACATTAGACATCCACAGGTTCAAGCTACTGTTGAAATCCAAAAATAAAATCTCATATTTAGAATATTTTAATCAACACTGTAAAATTTGAAGCAACACTAAGGTCATCTCACATACTCGTTGAAATTACGGGTGCTTACAAATATTTTATTGCCAATTTCCCCAATTTTTATTCCAAACAACCTTAGGACTTCATGTTAAGTAATGTAACATATTTAGGTCACTCATATTTGGCAATGTCACTTTCTCAGGAATGAACATTATGAAGTAATTATAAAGCATACTGGTAAGCATAAAATTCCATAAAACAGACCATACACTTCATCTACGCTGACACACCAATAATATTACCTTGTTTTCTAACTCTGCAGCCACCTTACTTAAAACATAAACTGTAAAATAAAATAGTTATTGTTGTATATACATGTATACAAACTCTAACACAATAAAATTCATCATTTATCCCAATGGTAAACAGAATCTAACTATTTGAAAATTACTAAAACAAATTTATGAAGAAATGACTTTATCATGAATTTTCATGGTATCACATCACATTACAAACTATACTTTACAGCCTTCCTCCAATGTAACCTGAACTTCCTTAGTGTGAATGAATTCAAGTTTTACCACCTGTCCCTTTTCATCAAGTTCCTCCACAGCAATTTCAATCAGTCTGCCTCCTTTATCGGCTAAGGTGGTGTCCATGCTGTCTGAATCATCTAGGTCAAGTGAGTCACTGATCATTGGAGATCTCAACTTAAGAGGGCTGTCAGGTTTCACCCTTTTATTACTTCTTTGGCTTGCATTTTCCTCACTCAATTCATAGTCTGGGTCATCTGCGTCAACTTCACAGTCTGTTTCCACAAATCCCTTGTAAGGATACTGCCACTTGTTTTGACGTTTGATGATTTTTTTTTTCGATGCTGATTGGGCTTCACGTTCTGACATCATCTTCTGAGTGACCTCCAAACTTTCATAACGCACAGTCTCCAATCTGTAGAGGCCATCCTCATGCAGTTTATACCTGCAAAGAAAATGTTCATTGCTGCCAATTGCATTTTTACTTAAGTTTACTCATTTTGTCATTCATAATAATGAGTACATTAATAAACATATAATTTGGGTGAAAGAAGCTAATCGTTATTATTATTAGGTAATCCACCAGTTAAGGTAGGTTTTGGATGGACACAACCACCAAATAAATATTTTGTGAATACTAACAAAACACAATCCAGTAAACTACTCTACCCGTACATCAGGTTTCTCTTCATCTTTGTGTACTTCTTTCCTCCCTTCATCCCATCCAACATCCCTATCCTGTTCCTGCCCTGAACTCGTTGGCCTAATGTTCTCCCTCTATTACAGTCTTCAAAATCCCATGTTCAATCAATACACCGTTCATTAGTTTTTCTTGCCTCTTGGTGATATCTCCCAACAATCCCCACTCTTTGCCCACCATACTTAGCACTTCCTCATTTGTTTTCCTTTTGGTCAATTTCACCTTCTCCATTCTTCTCCACACCCACATTTCAAAAACCTCCAACCTACGACTATTATCCTATTTCAGTGATCCATATTTTCATCCTGTGCATACTTACATTCCATGTCAAAGTTTTGATGAATCTTTTCTTAACACCCTTGCTAAATGTTCCTGTCATCAATTATCTTCTCCTTGTGCAAGCCTCTTTGCCTAGTGCAATTCTTCACCTTGCATCCCTACTACTTTGACCATTTTGGTCCAAAGCACCTCCCAGTTACGTTAACTATTCTACCTGCTCTAGTTTTTGCCCTCCTATTTTAATGTTGAGCTTAGCCTTTTTCTTTCTGGAAAATTGCATAACCTCTGTTTATTTATATTGATTCTCATCCCAATCTTTATTTATTCACTCAGCAATGCTTGAAACCACTTGGCTGACTGACAAATTAGAGCTTGGTCATCAGCAAACCTTACTGATTTCATGAATTCCCCTCCGACTTTTATTCCTACCTCCAGTTCTTCCCATGCCTCGTTAATCATTTTCTCCGCACATATGTTGGTGTGCAACATGATTAAAATGCAGCTGTGACAGGAGCGGTGATAACGGACAGCCATGTACCAGAAAAAATATAGATGAGACTTGTAAAAGATTGCTTTAGCACAAAAAAAATTCTTCACTCCATTTAAAAGCACTGCATTTGACTTCCTCCATGTCCATGAAGAGTTTAAAATTTAAAATATTATTAGTTCAAATATTATAGTTTTTATGATGTTTAGTTCTTTTTCACAATGGGATTTTTTATGAATCGAAACTAGTCGTGAATAAATCTTTATATAGTGTAACATGGAGCAGTCTTCTTCTCTATTATTATGGAGCAGTTCCACCACATCAGCCCTGAATCTGTAATTTATATTAAATTACCACACATCTCATATAACCATAAACACAGTATTCAACCCGAAGGTCAGTTGGGTACGTGATGGTAGAGTTCACCCAGTACTAAGCCCGAAGGTGTGTGAATATTCACACATCAGGGTAGGGGGGCCAGGTCCTTTCCCTGTGCTGGTTATGGTTCCCCAGAATGATCTGGTACCCAAAAAAATCACATAACTTGGGTGGAGCTGCAGGTACCCAGAGTGCCTTGCCTGGGAATCGAATCCAGGACCCTCCGGTCAGTAGTCCAACGTTCTACCCCCTGGACTACCGCGACCTACACATCTCATATATAACAGTTATTATAGAAACAAATCATGAATTACTGAGTGAATTATAAAAACAATATAAAGCATAACTTGCCTCAGATACCTTGTATTAATGCTTTAATAATCACTAATATTTACCACTTTCAGCAATGAATGACACCTTGTATTTGCTTACTATAGTGCCAAGACTACACAGCCCATTTCTCTGATACATTCATTGCCTTATACTGCATTCAGGGTCATATTATGCAAGGCTTAGTATTTTAACTTAGCTTAATCACCTACAGTAACTGGAAGACTAACATTAATCATTCACTAACAACTTTACTTACCTAAAGCGGCTATGTCCTGAAGGCCACTGAAATGAATGCTTATTTACAAGATGTCGGGTGAGATAGAACCCTCTTGAATAATGGACATCACATATGTGACAGCAATACATGGGGTGAACTTGGTTAGCATGTACCTATAATAATAAATATTCATGAATAACAATATTGATAGTCCTTTGCCTTTAAGAAATGAAACATCTTGTCAAATTAAATGACCTTTGAGATTAAGATTCAATAATTTTGCTCTTTCACTGGCTGTTAAGCCTAGCAGCTATGCTACATTTGGTGATGCAGTTGAAAAATTTCAATGGAAATATAGACAAATGAATTTACATGCATATGTTAAGAACTTATAAACACTCTTCAGTTAACCATATACTCAGTGTTTGTACTAGAGGCTGGTGGCTGTCAGTTCTATTGTGACTTATTTATTTCAGCCTGTAGCCTTACCTTTCGATAATGCCAGCTTAATGCAGAAGGAGTTCTCGCAGAATATTCACATCCCTCCTCAGTACATTTATAGAATCCATCTGGAAGGTGAACCCTCTGGTGACATGCCAAGTCACTCTGGGTCTTGCCCCTAAAAATGTTTATGTACTCAATAAATACTTAGGCTATTGATAAAATCCAAGAGAAGGCAAATGTAAAGGAAACTACAAACACCAAAATCAACTTTTCATGATCAGAAAGTGTGAAGGTTTGCTGTTTTAGGATGGGTATGGCATGGAAATATAGTCATTAAAGCAATATGATAGGTAAAGATTTAAGGCTTTTGACTTGTGGATGTGGAGAAGTATGGAAAAGGTGAAGTGGACAGAAAAGCAAACAAACAAGGAGGTGCAATGCAGGATTGTAGGGAGATGGATGCAGAGCATCTTGATGGAAGATGGAATGTTGAGGACTGAGATAGAGGAGAGAACATTAGGTAGGCAAGAAAGGGACGAGGAAAAGGATTGGCATGTTGGATAAAATGTAAGAAGGAAGGAAGTACAGTATAATTGAATGTTTATTGTAAATAAAACAGTTTCTGGCGTAACTTGGTGGAAAATCTTCATACTGGCGTTTTTATAAATCAAAACACTTTGCTTTTCCACAAAAACTGTGTGGAAAAGTAAAGTGGTTTGATTTATAAAAACGTCAGTGTTTATTGTAATATTGGGGATCAGGATGTGCCTCATTAAGAGAGGCAAAGAAATGTATCATTATCCAATCAATTCAACCAACACCCATCTTAAAATAACAGACTATCTAATAATAAAAATGGGTAACCTAACTCCCGACCAATCATCTGCCGTACCTCTTTCTCCTCACACTTGAATTGTAATATTTTGGGACTCCAAACTGTAGCATGCATATTCAGGAATGAAATACTCACAGCTATTACTCTAAAAATTGGACATAAAAAATGGCTAGGAAACACAGGCTTTCTGTAAAAATAACCTGAATTCTGGATTTGGTCAACTCACCTAAAATCACAGAGTTCACACAGGAAGGGCTTCTCATCCAAATGGCGGAAGCGAATGTGATTACTCAAGCTAGCAGGACCAGGACAAGTCATGTCACAGAAGGGGCATTTATAGTGGTTCACATGGAGTCTCATGTGGCCTTTCAGCAACCTCTCCGATGGATAGAACTTGAAACAGTGGGAACACTGATATCCATGCACTGAAATTGAAGTCAAATTTCCTTGTATTCAAGCATTTTAATCATATATGTAGTTCAAAAAAACTTTGGGAGATGTCTCAACAGTAACTTTGAATGGAGTCTTCTGCTAACACAAATTACAATGCAACAAGTTTCTAAATATAAAAATCGTTCCCATAGTATTTACTAAAGTAATGAAAAAAATTTAAGTATCAAAGTAAGAAATGAAGATGTCATTCAAGATACAATTCTTCTGTAAAATTAAAAGATAATAATACTAAACACCTTCCTCAATACGAGCACTACTCTCACTTGCTTGCACCTCTTTCATTTAAGAAGCCTCTCTTATCTCTGTTTGCCTTTTGAGGCCTTCCATTGCAACAATTTCAGGTGTAAAAATCATTCACCTTGACCGGGATTTGAACTCAGATCCCTCAATGTCCGGCTGAGTGCTTTAGCCAGTTAAGCTCTCAAGGCATCCTCTTAAACTCTGAAATTTTTGGGCTTTTAAAGGAACAAGATGTTGTGACGAAATGCCGTGCATACAATGTCACAGGCATTCGTAGTCATAGGATCCTGGTTCGAATCCTGGTCAAGGCAAATAATTTTTACACTCTGAAATTGTTGCAATGAAATACATGCTAGCAGATGACTCCGTTAAAAGTTACTGTTGAGGCATCTCCTGCAGTTTCTTGAAATTTTGAGACCTTTTCAGCAGCCATCATTCTTATACCAAGGGCACATGCATTTCAAAAACTATAATCAATTAGTTATAGACTTGACAACAGCAGTAATTATTAATTATAATTTGATGGATAGCAAGCAGGGTAGAGTTCTCATGAAGGTTTAAGTAAGCTCCTTGGCCTAAATTCCACTTTTCGAGGATTTCATCCAAAAATACTCAAATTTTCTCATTTCTTCAGTATAAAAAATTTCCCTGAGCTTCAAGGTTTTCTATGTCATTGCACACCCAGTAGATAAGAATGTAGCAAAGGCAATGCCTGTAAGGTGGCTCTCCTTATATTATGTAAGGCTTTGTGGAATGCAGTGGTGGTATTTCCCATTTCATTACATTACCTTAAGGGAAGAAAGAGGAGGCCACAGGAAGAATCTTGCATAAGATTTATTACTGCATTACTTCTTGAATTGTTTATGAACATAGCATTTTATTTATCCTTGATCACAAAATGACAACTAGGAAACTGGAGCTCTATAGCCTCATAAAATAACAAATCGAAGAAAACTCCTAAAGCCATACTAAGTAAGCACCATTCATCCTGCAAAGAAAACTAAATCTGTTGTGATGATTTGTGAGAAAAGAATTTCCACAACAGTGACCAACCAGGAGGTTTTAACATCGTAACACTCATTCTTACATAGTATACATAATATTAAGTTACTGAAATTGAAATGAAGAAATTAATTATATTGACAACACATAAAGAGTGATGAGAAATATAACATTAACTAAAAATAATGATGCAAAATTCTACTGCTTGAGATGACAAAAGAAAAATAGAAACAGTGATCTGTATAGCAGCTGAGTGAAATCAGGGAGGGTATACTGATAAAGTTTTGTACCTGAGGAAAATGAAATTGTGAAGTGCTCTCTTAAATATTATTGTGGATGGAGAGTTTTTCATGTCATCAGGGAGAGAGTTCCACATACGGCATGCTGTAATATGAAAAGATTTTTGATAGATTTGTGTGTGATGGTGTGGGACAAGAAGTTTATTATTACCCCTAGAATGCCCGTTGTGGATTGAGGTGATTGAGGAGGAAATTTTTGCATAAATATTTAGGCATGTGGATTGAAAATATCCTGTAGAAAATTGGAAGAATATATAAATGCCTGCGACCTTCTAGCTTTAACTAGGATATTCCTGTAAATGAGTCGGAGATATGATTGTATTTTCTAATATCACAAATGAACTGCACACAGGAATTATGGATCCTCTGTGGAGTTTGGTTTTCAGTTTGCCTGAAAGGTCTATCATCAAAGCAATTATAAGGAGGAAGAAATTGATAAGGTATACAATCACTCAGAAGACATAATGACCATGGGGAGGGAGCAATTGAAATCCGCAGGACACCAGGGTTAAGCATATCAACACTTGGTTTAGACACAATAAAAAGTGTAGGTAAAAAGAAAAAAGCCAGGTGACTCGGAAAGGTATCAGTTAGATTATATTATAATTAGGCCATGATTTAGGAATGGCGTGACCAATTTGCATGGTTTCCCGGGGCAAAGCAAAGCAAATATAAGCAAACCCTGATCACAATTTAGTAGATATGAAGCGTAGAATCTAATTAAAAAAAGATAAGGTAGGGGAGGTGGGTTAGGAAATAGAATCTAGAACTATTAACTGGATTAATAAGGAAGGAATGTCAGCAGGCAGTAGAGAAAATCATGAATATGGGAAAAGAGCTGAGTATAATCGAGGAAAAATGAGAACATTTTTAAAAAGTGATATCAAAAAAGAAATTATAGGAACCATTTTGGGAAATGGACACAAAAACCATAGATTAGGGATGAGATGATTAGAAAGATAGATGAGAGAAAAAAATGGAAGAATGTAAATACAGAATTATGCAGAAGGAAGTACAAAGATTTAAATAATAAATTTAGACTCTTAACAAGTAAAGAAAAAAAGCATGATGGAAGACGTAGTGCAAGGATATGGAAATTTTTGCAGAGGATGGGTGAAATTGGTGCGCTATACAGCAAGGTCAAATTAATATCAGGAAGTAAGAAGGAAAGATCTTGCTAACAGTTTGAGATAAGTTGGGTAAGATAATAGTTGACATAGAAAAGATCCAAGAGAGATGGAAGGAATATATAGAAGCACTGTTTAGTAAAGAACTTAGGCCAACAAGGTTAGACATAGAAAAGGAACATGACGGAATAGAGAACGAACAGCCAAGAAGATTATTCAATAGAGATTTTCTATGAATTAACCGATCCTTAACAGATTTTCACTAGTAATTATTAAACTTTCAAGAATGTTAGGACTTACTTTCCAATGGAATTTGTCGTTTACAGTGATCATAATATTTCGCACGAGTTGCAAATACACCTCCGCACACAGGGCATCCCACCATTTTCTCTTGTGTGTGACTTCTCAAATGGTCTCGGAGTTTTGGCTTGGTTGGGCATTTTGCTTTGCACACTAAAAAAACAATACATGGTGAAAATTTTGCACACCACGATAATAGCTAAGTGAGACAAACAAAACGTCCTTACATCCCCAGCGACAGTGATAACAGTTTTTAACAATCTTATCGCTGATATGACCTCTCACATGGCATTCAACATGGTTATAAAATTTTTGAGCATTTTGAAAATTATCTGTGCAGTCCTCCCAGTTACATCTATATGAATTGGGAATATCAGGTATGACATTCCTTCCTAATTCATGGTAATTGCATGCCTGTAACAAAGAGTCTTGTTATTTCAGAGTTCCTTTGACCGTGGTATACATCTTGATATTTAATGAGAAAAAAAACAACTTACGGGCACTCCTGTACGCTGACATATATTACCACCAATGCATTTAATTTTTGTGTGAAATGCGTGATAGTTTACATGCCTTGATATTTCACTCCTATCTACACACTCGAACTCGCATGCAACCCAACGACATATATACACCACTGAAAAGGTTCAGATTTATGCATAATTATATATGATTACGACCGAAATAATTGAATTCGAAAGGATAAAATCAGCGTACCTTCAGAGGAGCTTAAAACCTTTACATCCAATTGAGGGATGTGATTCTCAACATGGCTGACAAACTTGTTTAAATCATCAGTACGAAACCTGCATTCTTCCCATTCGCACAACATATCCAGTTCCTCATCGGTGAATTTCATTGTTCTTGGATATATTCTTGGTGCTATTACTCGAGACGTATCTTCATTCGATGGTTGGGTGGGCAATTCAGCTGTATTTTTAACGGTTTCATCCTCAGTGTTACTCTTCTCCGATTCACTTGTATCATTTTCCTTAATTATATCCTTTACTGATACCTTTTTGGAAACCACCGCCTTTTTCTTCTGTTTTCTTTTCGTTATAGTCCTTCTTTTTCTCCTGACTTTCGACATAATTACCAAACGCTGCCTAAAATGGTCACTACATATACATAAATGCTCATTAAAACCAAAAAATACTGAATCGTAGTTTCATCAAAGCAACCACGAAAAGGTTGGGCGCTTTTTAAAAAAATATTAAAATAGGTCTAATTTATTTAAGTTATCCAAGACGTACATGAAGCTAAATTGGCAAATTAAAATACGCAATCAAAACGAATACACGAAGAACCGCCACTAACGACTTCACAACTTCTCATACGAGAATATTGTTAACAGTAGAAATGAGTATTGCGAAGCATGCATGAACTTTTGAAGTATGAAAAATTTAAGTAACTGAATCATCATATGGCGCGTTTGATGACATAGTATTCCCAAATGATCCACATAATTCACGCTTTTACCGCTAATCGATTATTGTATATTATTCATCAATAATTTTCCTTGCCGAATCTCTGCTGAAATTAACTCCTGAGATCCAAGCTTTGACAGTCACATGGAGTTGGCCCAAGTCAATGGTGTTGCCATGAAGACCTATTACTAGTTGAAAGGGGAACATGTGGACTGATAGCTAAGAGGTGTGGTAGCGCATAGTGTATCTTTTACGAATCGTGAATCTAAAGATCACAATTTAGTCGAGTATAATGATGTGCTGGGTTCACTAAGGAAGTGGACCAAAAAGAGCACGCGAAAAATTGGAATTATAAAGAAAACTAATGTGCAATTTTACCGAATAAAATTTGACCAGCCATGGATGATAGTACAGGAGCTGTTGTACGCGCAAATCCTAATAGGAAAGTGTACAGTAAGGTTATCAATAAAATACCTGATGATATTCTTTTGAATCCTGATATTCAAAAAGCGTGTAATGTTCTTCCTAAAAATTACGATTTCGAAATAATGAAAACTATTTGGCGAATCAAGAGTTCAAAATCTAAGCGAGTGGGTTTGCAGGTAATGTATCATAATGTTACATTCAAAAGTAATACTAAGAGAGAGTTATTGACAGAACACCATTTACTCTTAGATGCCAGAGGGCCTCTTGATGTTTGGTACCACCATTTCCGATATCATTACCGAGTTTACTGATGCAGACACTGTTATAATGGGTGATGTTACATATGGAGCATGCTGTGTGGATGACTTCACTGCAAAGTAAGTGGGATTGAAGTGTATATAACCGTTTCTCTTTTACATCGGTCTGGCAATGCCTTCATTTCACTTTTAGCATGCTTTAAATCCCTTAAAGTGTTAGCTGACAAACCAACAGTATTCATCCAGGCAACAGTTGGTGTAATGGTCGAGGCAGTTAAAGTCTCTGTATATCGGGTGATTTGAGTATATCATAAATATTTTTATCGCAGCCCAGGTAATATATAAAGTGCTGTATTTGTTTAAAATGGGACTCATTGCATAAACATTGAAGGAAATTTTTTTTTTAGGTAATCTACCGGTTAAGGTAGGTTTTTGGATGGACACAACTATCTAATAAATATTTTGTAACTCCAAACAAAACCCAATCCAGGAACATACTCTACTTCAGGTCTCTCTTAATCTCTATGTACTTCTTTCCTCCCTTCATCCCATCCAACAACCCTATCCTGTTCCTGCCCTTTCCTCGTTTGCCTAACATTCTCCCCTCAATTACCTTCTTCAACTTCCCACTGTCGCTCAATATACCTTTCATCCTTTTTACTGCCTCCTTAGGATTTCTCTCAACAAACCCCTCTCCTCACCCACCATCTCCAGTACTTCCTCATTTGTTTTCCTTTCGGTCCATTTCACCTCCATTCTTCTCCACACCCACATTTCAAAAGCCTCCAATCTATGTCTATCCTCCTGCTTCAGTGACCATGTTTCTGCGCCGTACACAGCTACGCTCTGTATCAAAGTGTTTACAAGTCCTTTTCATTATCGGGTTGTGCATTTCTTTATTAGTAGAGTCAATTAAAATATTGCTGTGCAATGGTATAGGATGTGAAACGTACCGAAACATAACCTAACCGGTAGATTACCAATAATATTAATAACATTTGTACACTGCGTGAGCATCCACCAACTCTGATTCCAATTAGCTTATGTTTGAACATGAGACATTGCATTTAGTACAGAGACACATTCTTCTTACAGAAAGGAGAAAACAATGCCTTTTAACTTACTTATAAAATATAAATTATCTTGCTAAATTTTGAACCAGGAACCAACATCTCTATTCCGTTCCTGCCCTTTCCTCATTTTAGTACTAATATGCAGTATAAAAAATAAACGGTGAAATCAAACAGGCCATGTCAGCCAGTTTCTGATAGAATGAAAGAAAATATTTAGTAATGGGTTTTAGAAAGATAATGCTAATCGATATGGAACACTGAACATGAAAAATTTCTCTCAGAAAGAGTGGAACTGACCTCTTAATTCTCTGTCGAGCCACGGTTGGTTACAAAATAAGCCACTCTGGTTTACATAATAGGCATATTAAGGGAAGGAAATGATAAAATTATGAAAGAACTTTTTCAAAATATTACTGATAAGGTAGTTAGCAAAAGTGGCTGTCTGGTGAAACTAACATAAGTGACAACTCTTTTACTCTCTATAAGAAGATATTAGATCTACAGAATGAGTTATTTTAAGTATGGACCAGAGCTTGAGATCCACCATTCGTTGAAATTGATTGTTTTGTATGTTTAAACATTTTAAAACATCTTCTGGCATTGCTTTAGGAATATCAAACTCCCCATAAGCCTTCTGATAGATAACATAGAGTCCAGTTGGCTTATTTGTTCAAGCTAAAGCAAAGTTTAATGCAATATATTGCTTACCGTACGTGTCTTCTACTGTTGCCATATGTGAGCTGAACAGATTTCATATTGCAATGACTGTTAGTCATACTGGAGTTAAATCAATGAAACTTTTTGCACATATACATTACAATGAGAATTGCAATAGAGTATAATTAAGTTTGTTCACGAATTATGAGACTAAAAATTGTTTATTAATTTTTTCTTGAAAAATTATGGTGCATAGTATAATACAAATCAGTATGAAACCATAAAAGGAGCTTCTGAAGGAATCATAAATTTATTTTTGCAATTTTATAATTCTATGAATATTTTTTCTTTTTTTGTAGGGCTCTTGGTGTGGATTTATTGGTGCATTATGGTCATTCCTGTCTCATACCTGTGAGCATAACAGATATTCCAGTGCTCTATGTGTTTGTGGACATACAAATCAATTTAGACCATTTTATAGAGACTCTGTGTCTAAACTTCCCACCTGATCAAGTCTCTAATCGTTTGGCCCTTGTGAGCACCATACAGTTCGTCAAATCTCTGCATGCAGCTTCAAAAGCTTTACGGGAAAAAG
The DNA here is from genome assembly GCA_037158775.1 of Hetaerina titia. Taxonomy (NCBI): domain Eukaryota; kingdom Metazoa; phylum Arthropoda; class Insecta; order Odonata; family Calopterygidae; genus Hetaerina; species Hetaerina titia. The sequence goes on from CM073777.1 coordinate 51,780,108, forward strand.
GCCATTCTGTTGTTCTGCCGCAGAGCCGGCCGCTTTCACCTGGAGAAATTCTTGGATGTACGGCACCATCAATACCAGATGTTGATAAAGTTATATATTTGGGTGATGGGCGTTTTCACCTGGAAGCAGCCATGATTGCAAATCCAGCACTACGTGCATTCAGGTAAGAACTTGTTTTACCTAAATGACTATCTACGCCATGAAAATTGTAGACTGAAAAGGATATCCTATCAGAAAAACTTGTAGGGTACTGATTTACCTGAAAACACTTTGATTGAAAGAAAACAAATGGTGATTCACCCATAAATATGATAGATTCATTGGAATGTAAAACTTAAATATTGCAAAAGCATAGAGCAGAGTGTACCTGTATTAAATATAGCTCACTCAGTCTGATAAAAGTGTTTTTGCTAAAAAAAACAGTCTTTGATTAAGGTGTATACTAAATGACTTAAATGCAGGTCATCCTGGGTGCAGGGAAGTCCTTTGTTCTCCAGACCTTGTTTTCTTAAGCTATATATTAGCCTATTTTAATGTAGTTTTCATGCTGACATTTAATGAAATGGGATAGATTAAAATTATCAATTCTATCATATCATCATGGTCATAAGGTCATCATATCATGAAAACCTTGCAAAGCAAAAGCAACATCAGCAAGACAGAAGATGCAGAAGAAGATGACTGAATTAGTTAGAATAGGAACTTGGAATCTTAGGGTAGTGTTGAGGACAGAAAAATTAAAATAATATAAAGAGAGAGGTAGAAAGGGGAAATATAGATGTCTTAGGTCTATGTGAGTTGAGAAGAAAGGATAGGAGGGATTACTGGAGTGATAGTCTTAGGGTAATATACAGCAGAGGGGATGGGAGTCGGTGATTGGTTGCTATTATATTGAACAAAAAGGTGGGAAGAAGTGTAGTCAATATAGAGTAACCAACAGATAGAATATTAGTAGTAGAGGCGAAAGCAGAACCAACAAACTTGGTCATGGTTCTAGTGTACATGCCACCAGCAATAATCACAGCAATCCAAGCATCAGAGTTTCCCAGGAGCTGATGAGGATTCCCATCACAATTTAATAGTCATGAAATGTAGTGTCCAATCCAAAAATGGAGGGATGGTGGGTTAGGAAATGGAATGTAGAGGCATTAACTGGATTGAGTATCAGCAGACTGTAGAGAAAATGGGTTATGTAATGAGAAAGGAAAAGGGGGTGTGTACTAGTGAAGTATATTGGAAATAGGTATCAGTTAGATTATGCTATGGTTAGGCACAGATTTCGGAACAGCATGATCAATTCACACATCTTCCAGGGAGCAGATGTAGACTCTGGTGACAATTTAGTTGTTATGAAGTGTAGCATCCGTTTCAAAAAGATAAGGCAGGTTAGGAAATGGAATTTGGAAGAATTAACTGGATTGACAAGGAAGGAGTATCACCAGGCTGTTGAGAAAATCATGAATGAGGGAAAAGAGCGGAGTACTATTGAGGAAAAATGATGATATATCAAAAAGGGGATATCGAAAGCGGCAAAAGAAACTATAGGAACAGTTCATGGGAAAAGGACAAGGAAGCCATGAATCACGGATTAGATGAATAGAAAGATGGATTAGAGAAGGAAATGGAGGAATGTAAACACAGAGTTAGGCAGAAAGAAGTACAAAGAGTTAAATAATAAATTGAGATGGTAACAAATGAAGCAAAAGTAGCGTGGTGGAGGACTCGGTGAAAGGATACGGGAAATTTGCAGAGGAAGGGTGAGATTAATGCTCTATACAAGAAGGTTAAAATACTATTGTGAAGTAAAAAGGGAAGGCCTGTGTCAACAGTTAAAGATAAGTTGGTTGAGATAATAGTTGAAACAGACAAAATGGAAGGAATACATAGAGGCACTGTATGGTAAAGAACTTAGGCCAACAAGTTTAAACATAGAAAGAGAATATGACTTAGATCAAGATAGGTTAGGTCCAGGCTTAATCAACAATAAGATAGAAAAGACTTTATGGGAGGTGAAATCAAATATGGCCATGGGGGTAGACAACAATCCTGCAGAACTACTTAAAGGTTTAGGGAAATGTGGGAGATCGAGTCTATAAGGACTGATTCGTAGTATCTATGAGGGAGGAATTTGGCTGGAAAACTCTATGAGATCAGTGTCAGTTCCCTAAAGGGTTAGGAAGAATAAAATTAAAAAGAGGTGTAAATTTTGTGGATAACATTAATTATTTAGTTAAAGTTGATTGTCAGGTCTACCTCCAAATAAAAATAAATTCTAATAGTGGTATATTCTAATAAAATCTGAGGAAAATATCCAATGGAAGTCCATATAGAGCAGTACAAAGGCATGGTTAAAGAAGATTATAGGGTTTATTTAGCTTAATAGCTAAAAACCAACACAAAATTTGTATTATTCAATGTCAATTCATTCAGAAATATGGCAGAAGATGTACACCAAACATAATTATAAGAATATTTTTAATTAGTATAAAAATGCCATCTTCCTTTTAAATGTTCACCTAATACATCCAATGTGTTAGGCAGATATTTAAAAGGTAAGCAGGACATTAAAAATGCTCTTATATCTTTGCAACAATTTCAGAGCATAAAAATTATTCGCCTTGAACGAATGATTTTTACTCTCTGAAAATTTTGCAATGAAATGCATGTTAGCGGATGACTCCATTAAAAGTTACTGTTGCGGCATCTGCTGCAGTTTCTTGAAAAATAATCTTATATGTTTGTGGTAAATGTTAAAAAAAGAATTCCACCTATAGTGTGTATGCTTGGTTTCTGACCACATGATAGAGAAAGCACATGAACTACGTGGAATTATCACTAGATATGTCATATCTTATATTTTGGTCTATAGTTGTTGTTGATATGCTTTAAAATTTGATTATTTTTTGTGCATTTGTTATCATTATTGATGATAACTGCCACTGTTATAGTAAACTTACTCCTTTTTGACATGCCTTAGTTCATGTACATACACCACCCACCTGGTATTTTTTCTTGTGATCTCTGGACAAATAAAAAGTAATAATAATAAAATGAACTTTGAACACAAATTAATCATTTAGAAAAATTCATAACCTTTCCACCTTCTTCATTTGCAATACGACATATATCAGTCATAAATTTGTACAAAGTCACTGATTCTCTTGCCCCATTTTGCACACAAACATGCTATATGGTTAGAAATGGGGAGTAAATCGAAGATTATAAGTTTTACTTTCTCAGGTTATATTGCAGAAGCAGATATTAATACCTATGGTAGTCATTAACCACTCCTTTGTTTCAACCATTCATGACAGGTATGATCCCTATGAAAAGAAGTTCACTGAAGAGTTTTATGATCATCATAGAATGCTGAACACAAGGCATGAAGCCATAGAAAAGGCAAGGTCTGCCAAACGCTTTGGTCTGATTTTGGGGACACTAGGACGTCAGGGAAGTCCAAAGGTTTTGGATCAACTAAAGGTAAAAATATGTTATTAGTAAGCATGACCAGTGGGTAGTTCAGGAATTTGGGAACTTAATTGAATAAGTCATTAGAACCTAAATTCTTTGGTATCCCAATACCTATTTGAGGAGAGTGCTATAAGCGAGTATGCCATCTGTTGAATTGTGGGTCCCTAGGCTCCTTTCGTTAAGTGTAGGCTTAAACCAATGCTGAGTTATTCTCTACTCTTCCTCAATTTCCTGAAACATCATACCTCTATCAAATTACCCTACTATCCCTAATGGCACAAATGACCTGTGCTGTTAGTTGCCTGCCTAATATCCAAATCCTAGTTCAATACTTAATACTTAAATACTTAATACTTCAATCAATACTTCTTAGTCATTTAATTATAACTAATTAGTTTGCATTGAATTACGAGTGACAACTAGGGTTATAAAGTGTATATTAAATGTATATTAAGAACCCCATCTAATCCTGTAAAATCAAAATCATAGTTGGATTGAAATTAATTTTTGAACTTATTACCACAATCTACAAATGCATATAAATAGATGAATTTTATCTCTATTTTCCAGCAAATGATAGAAGCATCTGGAGATAGAGAGTATGTGACCGTGCTAATGTCAGAAATCTTCCCGAGTAAGCTAAATCTTTTTAGGAATTATGTTGATGCTTGGGTACAAGTTGCATGTCCCCGGCTGTCAATAGACTGGGGCCATGAATTCAAACAACCTTTGCTGACTCCATACGAAGCAATAGTTGCCCTTGGACATGGCGATGCTTTATGGAGGAAGAAAAAAGATGAGTGCAAGTGCACCAGCGATGGTGAAAAGAAAGGGCAGTGTAATCTTAGTCCTTCCTATCCAATGGACTTTTATGCTTATGGAAGTCTAGGACCATGGACTCCAAACCATAAACCACCTGTGCAGAAAACTAAAAAGGAGAAAGTGTAGTGATAGAATTCGATTTGTTTAAAATGAAATTAATGTGATAAATATCTGTGTGATGGGACATTTGTATTTGATTGTTGGACATTTGAAATCATATTTGAGTGTCCTTCTTCACAGTTAAGGAGAGAAGTGCATTAATAGGGTAAGTGAATGAATTTATTACTCTAGAAATGTTCTCTAATTCTGGTTGTTGAGGAGTAATCCCTGTACAGGATGGAGTAATATTATAGAATATATTTTTTAATGTAATGAAATAAATTATGTTTTAAAAAATAATTTATATTTACCATATTTAATGACATACATGTATAAGACACACTACCATTTCAGTTGGACACACAAAAGAAAAAAACTTTCAACAGCCCATGTGAAAATTTTAAAAACTAATAATTCCACTCAGTATGAAGAATGTATGCTGTGATATGATCAAGTCCGTTTGATATCTCTCATATACCTCTTGAACACCATAGAAATAAGGAGCACTATTAAGATCACATAATAGGTATGGGCTTAATAATAACCTTGACTACAATATTCTTCAACTTTATAAATATTATATACAAATACTGACCAATTGGGGTAAGGAAAAATTCATTATTGAACATTAAACCATGCAGTTTGAGCCTTCATATATTAGATGTGGGTGATGTTTTGAATATTAATTTTAGAAAAAAGGTCTCTCTTATATGCTGTCAAATATGGTTAATAACATAACTCATCCTGTTGAAAACAAAGTTGATGTACAGTGATGACTTGTGTCCCAGTATGTCACTCTTAACGGGGTCAGCCAAAATGTGTGGTGGTATAGTGTTATTGTTAAATGATTTTAATCTGGTAAACTACCTCAAATCACAGATCCTAAAATTTGTAGTGCATTTTATCTTTTTGCAGCCAAGACTTAGATAAACAGGCTTTTTGAATGAACTGAAATTTTTGGGCTTTTAAAGAATCAAGATTGTGACGAAATACCAAACACACAATGTCACAGGCATTCGTAGTCGTGCGCGACGTGCCACAGTCCATGAGGTGAGGAGAGAAGCCAATTTGAAACACTTAGGCTGTTTATACCGTAGACAAATTTCAAGAAACTGCGTGAGATGCCGCAACATTAATTCACAGGCATTCGTAGTCATCTAGTGTCAATGCCTGTGACATTGTATGTACGGTATTTTGTCACAACATCTTGTTCCTTTAAAAGCCCAAAAAATTTCTGAGTTTAAGAGGATGCCATGATAGTTTAACTGGCTAAAGCACTCGGCTGGATATCTAGGGATCCGGGTTCGAATCCCGGTCAAGGCGAATGATTTTTACTCTCTGAAAATGTGGCATTGAAATGCATGTTAGCGGATGACTCCGTTAAAAGTTACTGTTGCGGCATCTCCTGCAGTTTCTTGGAATTGAATAGATTTAAATGAATCCTCTACTCAAGATATCACATTTTTATTGCTAAATTTAAAGAAATCCCTTGAGAAATGTGGCAAGTTGGGGATAGAAATGTGTTATTTTGTATGCATATATTTATAGGAATGCCAAGAAAATGAATGTTATGCTCTTTATTTGGTTTGCAATGATATTTTTGGCTGTTACTAAGGTTGACCTTACAATGAATCATTTGCTTATTTAAATAGCGTTGTCCTGTGTATTATGGTTGCATTTGGTGAAAGAGACTATGATACAGATATGCACTTTCCTATTTAGCTAATTTATTTTGAATATATTCTGATGTATTTTGAAGTGGTTTTTAACTTTAAAAATGTTGAAATAAAAATATTTGAAATTTTTATTGAACATTTTTCGAGCATGAACCACATGAGTTAACTTTTCATGAATTGAACCAAAGGTGTGCTCAAAACTTTGAAACTGTTTGGATCGAAATGAACCCATAGAAGTTTTTTTAATGCACATTCTCAAATGAAATTCTCTGTTCGCCCAATTCTTATGGTGACAGGACTATAAATATGTTATTTATATGGGATTAAAGTGGTAAGTACTATATACCAAAATGAGAATGGTATGAGTGGCAGTATAGGTTCTTGATGGTGGTAAGTGTAGGGACAGTTTGTGCAGAAAGAAGTCAATTTAAGCATCCTTGTGATTTTCTTATGGATATGAAGATATTAATGGGTGGCCAATTATGCTGAGCTGTGCTGTGTTATAAGGCCAAAATCCTGTGCAGTGCATAGGCATCTCCATCAAAAACCTTGGCACTTGTGGAATTCTGGATATAAAAACTAATGGATATAAAATAACAGAAGCATGAAAGAAGTAAAGATAAGACTGTAAGTCGGTGGTAATTCATAAAACCAGTTCAGTTTGCAGACGATCAAGTTTTAGTTACCTAGCTGGCCAAAGGGGTTACAATCATTCCTGAGTGTATTAGAGAATCAGAGAGATGGGTATGGGATGAGAACCTATGTTAAAAAGTCTAAGGCTGGGAGGTTTAATAGGAAGAGGAAAGCTAAGTTGGTTGCTAAAATAGATCAAAAAGTGAAGCAGATGGAACCGTTTACTTATCTTGACTTTGTTTTAGAGTCAGATGATGAAAATAATGAGTAAATAAATAGATTTACATTAGGCGAATGGGGTTTCCCAAGGAGGAGGGAATTGAGGACAAGGAGGTTGGGTAAGGTTGTTAGGAAAAGAGAAATGAAAACTTTGATATGGAGCAGAAACGTGGACATTGTAACAAAATGTTAGGCATATATTGGATGTTTTTGACATATGAGCATGTAGAAAAAATATAAAGGTAAAATGGGTGGACAGAAAAAAAAATGGTACTGGGTGTGGTGAAAAGGAGAGAGGATTGTGGGAGGTAATCCAAAGGATGAAGTTAGGATGGAATAAGGGGGACTGGATCGGCAATGGAATGTTGCCAGTAGACAAGCAATGTAGTGGAAGTATTTTTAATTGTTATTGTTTGAGTTGCATGCTTAACCCCTTCCTTGTGGTAGGCACTAGTTGGCATGGAAATAAAATGGCCACTTGTGTCACATGTCATGGCATGTTAGCCTACATTTTGGAGAGTGACAACATGTGTAAGGAGGACTATTAATTGATTTGCACAGGAGGGCTCAGTTCTCGAGTGGGAGATAATACAGTGGCAAGTGAGAGGAGGGCTGGGTCTGTGGCAGGGTTTAATGACTATGTAAAGGAATATGGGATGTCAGAGAAATTTTACACTGGAGATGAAGACTGAGCTAGAAGAAACTTTTGTTACGGCAACTTCCAGTTCCTGCATTTTATCAATTATAGCCTGCATAAAAAGATAGTTAGGAGATTAAAAGAGGTTAAAAATACATTTTAAACTTAAAATGAATGTATCTACGGTCATGAAGCAATGGGAAATGAAATAGCTGAGGCAGTAAACTTGATTGGCACTGGGCATGTTTTAGGGGGAAAGTAAAAAGAATGTGACAAGGCAGCAGAAAATGGGAAACACACACACACCACTGTTTGGGAAAAAGTGACCCACGTGTACCTTCATCACACACAAACAATGCAAAAATAAATAAGGAAACAGACTAATAACCACTCCATCATTAGGGTGTGTTAAGGAATCACAGTCACTCTCGTGAATCACATACACACTCGGCGTTTGCAAGGTATCTCCTATGCCAGGAACCCGATGTAATTACACGGGAGTGAAAATTAATTTTTAAAAATTAAAACTTGCGTACATCCGTTTAATAATTATTTATTCATCTGCGTGATTGATGGGCCACTGGCATAGGATGAATCCTTGCAAACTCTGAACAAGTGAGTGAGTGCGATTCACAAAAGTCTAACACACCCGAGTGACTGCGAACATAAACTTGAGCACTTTTTTAGTGTTAATTTTTTTTAAACTGAAAGTCGCAGTCTGTCACTGTCAGGCCGAGAACTTAACTTTCGTATGCGTACTGGTTGAAACCATATGTGAATTTTAACTGGAAGCTCAGGTTCGTAGTATGAGGTCCCGACTAGCGCTTGTATACCAGTTGTGGCTGGGTGAAAATCCGTTCAATATTCCCTAATCTGCTAGCTGTAAGACGACGAAGGTCAGTTTGAAAGACATGTCGAAATTGATGACTTGGCGTTCCCATTTGTTCATCAATTTCTTGACAAGCGATATCCCAGCTGATGTCAAAATACTTTTGAAAAGTTCTCCGGTTACCAGGAATCTAACGCCGACCCCCTGGGTGGGAAGCTAGTCGAATAGCTGACGAGACAACCGAATCCGCAAGAGTGAACTCCCATGAATTCGGGGATGCCCGAAATGGGGCTCTTATTCAAAGTTCGCGGAAGGAACAAAATCACACCGTAGTGTAAATGAAAAGCGTTGATATCGACAATGGAAAAATCCCGCACCAATGTTACGGCGAATCTACTTTTATTATTCACCAGACAATGTGTTCTGAATTCTTTTTGTGTGTGTAAACTTCTATATGAAAAAAATTCTAATTGATTTCCGTCGCATTACTCAAATTTATTGCCGATGTTGCCACTGGTCATCAAAATTCATAAGTATTAATTCCTTTGGCGAAAACGTCACATTTTGCAATCTCGTAACATTTTGGAAATATGTTTAGTGTTATCTATAATTTTCTCCTAAGGTGACTTTTTTATAAATTGTAGGTAAACTAATTCTTTTTAGCTCTCACCACAATGGGCATAGTTTTCACGCAAATGAATGTGCATCCTTAAATAACATTTTTATGTGACATATAATTACCGTACTTTAGTTTTACGAAAAACGATTACATATTTCAATTTTTTTGCGAATCCGTTCGCGTTCGGCCGAGTCTCAACCAAATTCCCTCCTCTTTTTCCTCTTCCCTTGTCATATCCCCCCCCCTCGAGAATATTCCGTCAAACTCTGAAACCCGAAACGTCCCCCCCTCCTATTTCTTCGCCCACCAATCCTCTGCTTCCGCCTTCCCCTCCAACATTCTCTGTTCGTGACCTTACATCTATCAGGGTGTTCACTCTTCGCTTCGATCTGCGAGTCATAACTTGTGATATGAAAACCGGGCGAATCTAGGTGTTTCGAAGGGTAAGTGGGTAAGGTATTTATTAATCTCCTGTTATTTCTTGTAGTAATTCAAATACTTGAAAAATATCGCCGAGTAATAGCCGGCTGAGCATTAAAAGTTCCTCAATTTTTTAATTTGTTACGTTCATTTTATATGATTAATTTCAGTGAGATGCTTAAATTTGATAAAATGTAAAGCCTTCTTTAATTTAAGGCATCTTATCACGTTAACTTTTGATACGACGTTTTTTAACACCTGTAGGGACTTTTGATGAGCAATTTGAATACTTCTACCCACGTGTCTTCCTGTGGAGCATGTTCGAGAGTCGTAAAAATGTGCTGGAAGATGATGATTGCGTGGTCATTTAGTAGTATTTATTTTGAAGTCAAATTGACCTTGAAAAAATGCTGGAACTAAAACGTCGGATTATTATAATTCGAATTTCGCGCTTAAATATACGCGAACTATATAATAGAGAAGTATACTCTATTTCTTTTCAGTTATCCCGAGAATGATTGTGATGGTGTATTTGCAGTACGGCTTGAGAGAATTCCCCCGCCTGGTCCTTGCTCGGAACTTGTCTTCCCTTGTCTGGTACTAAACATCCTAGGCACTAGAATCTACCTGAATTGAAGTCTCTTATTGTTTCATTATTTTTTATAGAAATTTGCTAAATTTAAAAAGATCCAATTTGGACTAATCAAATTAATCTTACGATTTGCAGATCCTTCAACCTGCCTTCTTCCGCTCCCTTGTCATCAGCTGATTTGTTGGTTTATTATCCCAGCGCCGTCATGATATTCCGAATGTTTTGACTCTTCGAAAAGGTATTTATTTTCAGTATTTTCCGTACTTAATTTATTAACGCATCATTATGCAAAATCAATTAATTTGCGATACATTTATGTGCTGTCAGATTTAGTAAGATTCTCAGTTGTCACTCGAAACAGTTTTGAACTTTGACGTCGTAGAGAGAGGTTTGAACGTTAGTATTAGTCTGGAGGCTCGTCTTATTGCAAGCATGACATTAAATTTTCTGACATTAACTTATTCAATTTCTACTTTCCAGCCAGCTGCAGTTTTAATTTCCACTTGCCATACTGGGCTAAAAGAAGAAATGAGGAAGCAATTGGAACAGGCTGATGCAACTCAAATCCCAGGTTTGAGTGGGCAATCATGGAATTATGCCTCGGGGAAGATGAAGACTGTTTTATTTTGTATGCTGACACCTATATGTGTTACTTGTGCGATTCATATTTATACCTGTAGCTCTTTTTTGAATTTTAACTAGTTGGATAAACTTATGCTCAACATTTATTTTTAAACAATGGCCATTATTTTGTACCATTTTTGTGCTCTGGACTTGAAATATTTTAGACGTACATTTCTCTAATAATGCAACTTAAAGTTTTCAATTTTCTTGAGCTTACTTACAAATGTTTAAATCAAATTTAGCTCAATTTTGCCGGCCAATTTCCCTTGAAAATTGTCAAATGTTTAGTGTAATTGGTAAAAAAAATGTTTTGGCGGAGCGATGAAGATTGATTTTGCCATGAATGAATATTTATATATGTATGGGTATGGCTGCTAATATTTTAATGTAATAGTTACTTTTTTTCATATAAAGGGTAAAAATCAAAATCCTTTGATCTTTCTCTGACAGACCTATTTTTCATTGTTTTGATCATAAAAATTAGGATGGGTGAGGAAATATGGTAATTACCACATTGATTTCCTGAGTGTTAACCAAACACAATATTAATTTTTTAATCTGTGGCAGACCTAGTATTTCCATGGCATATCATTTCTAATGCATAGGGGAGAAGGGGGCCATCATTCAATCCTTTATTACTCCCCTGCCAAGCTGATCCTCCTGTTGTTCACTCAAAGTCAAGAAGCTCAACCTATTGGCTAGTTTGTCCTTTTACACATTTCCCAAGTACCTCTTTATCTCATTCAATTTAGTAAATAACTTCCCCCCTGTCATATGGTCTTAATTGCCTTCAAATTATTCATAATCTGGCAATCCACATCCTCTTGTAGAACTCCCTAACTTTCCCATTTCAGAAATATCTCTCTCTACTCACAACAATTTTTCCATCACTGCAATTAACTTAAATACGTATACACTTTCCTGCTCACCTTTCCTATATAATGATATTAATTAAACCTATATTTACAATAGTGGATGCTAATTCCACCTACTTTAGTTGCCTTCCCCTGAACAATAATATATCCTCATTATTTTCAATTATGTCTGGAATTTGGAATGATAAATGCAAAGGTATTGAAAATTTTCACTCGGCTTTAATAATCATGAGCAAGAATTTAAAAGCAAATTTTTTGCTTGAAAATTGAATTAAACTCTATAGAAATTTCTTGACTCCTTTCAACAGTGGTCCTGATTTTCTATTTTGGAAAATTTAGGGAGGAAACTTGTCAATCGCGTAATGATGACTGTACATTAAACATAGTAATGGCTGTACATTTCAAGGCACAATAGACAACTACTTATCTACATAAATGATTTCATTGCTCATGCATTGTTTTTTCTGCAGTGTGGTAGAAGAAATCAGTAAGGGAAACATGAATGGCAATAGCACGTAATTTACATAAATTTGTATCCAGTTAAAAATGGATACTCTTTACATATTTTCACGTAGCAATGGAATTACCTGCTTTGATACTAGCTCAGGAAAGTTTTTATATGTAATAATAGCGCTGGCTCATTGAAATTTTATAATTGCACATTGTTATGGCGATTAAGATATTTTTTGGTAAATTATTTTAAGTCCTTAATTTCATTTTTAAAAATTTTTTTGTCTTCTTAACCCTTGAAAAATAATATGTCCACACCATATGGACAAATAACAATGACTCGATCCAGTTAATATTTTTCAATATATCCTCTTTGGAATACTCAGTTATTATTTATTTATTGTTATTATTATGAATCCACATTATTGATGGAAAATAAAAGAACCTCTCTCTTTAAGGATATGTGTAAAGTAATCTGGTTCATATTAACTGAAAAGACGTCCTTCATAATTGTTAAGATGATCGTATATTCAAGTAATATTATCCCCTAATGCTATTTGATAACGACCATTAATAACTATTCTCATTTCTTTGTATTTTCTATTCATCATTATTAAATGTTTCTCCTTGGATTGGCAACGTAATGTCAAGTATTTTTCTAGGCGATACCACGGGTATGTACCTGTATGAACCACCTTACACGTGATGATAGTGTGACCTTTTTTTTAAACTTCGGCACTTTACTACCAATGCAGATCATTTTTCCTTGAAATTACGGTTTTTTGAATTTTTAACGAGGATCGTCTTATTAATGTTGAATCTCTTGCAAAGTTTTCGTCCGATGCTATTTGATTCGTGTTAAATATACTATTGCTAGACTGAACCTCACTTATATTAATGCTACATAATTTGGCAAAGAAGACTTTAATATTTAACACTTTTTTCACCCACACGCTGACCTCCTCTTTTCTCTAAACACCCCTGCAGTGCTCGTATATCCCACCCGATGCACACCTGGCGGCCTCAGACGTGTGGTGAACACCAGAACAGATCGGGGGGTTCCTAAACGATTGGATCGCCGGCTGAAGTTCGATGAAGGACGCTCCGATATGCCTGCTGAAATCACGAAACCTCTGATTGATGCCTTCCACTCAGCTCCAAACCAGAGGTCCACGATCAATCCTCGGGACAAGGCTGCCGATCGAGGGCGTCACATATAACCCCGAGACACCACCCACCCGCTTCACTTCCGAGTTCAGTTCCCTGAAGGAATTCAGAATCTCTTCATATACACGGTCTACGGCATCATTGAAGCCAACATGAGTCACGACCCGCAGCCTGGAAAACTTCGTGCCCGCAGCCGCCGCTCCAACCGCCCTCATCACCTGGAGAACGCCGCCACTAGGAATGCACCTTGTCGCTAAACGCTCGCTCACATCCTCCTGGTTCCCCCTCTCCTGCAGTGAGACTCACACGTACGACGCTACTGCTGCCTATCATTTGAATCCCCCCTTCCCACTCTGACGGTTCCTTCTGAGTGATGCTCTCGCAGGGGCGGAGATCCCACTGGGCTATCCTCCTATAGCACCTGATTGATACCTGTTGGAGATTGGGATGAGGTTTGCTCTCGCATCTTCCCTCCCTCGCCGCAGTATTAACGTTCCCCCGTTGCTGCGCGTAACAACCTTCCAATCCTTTTCGTAACGTGCCTCTTCCCCATCAAAGGATCGGAGTTCGGGCTGCCTCTCGATCTCTCCGCCGCATGTTACATTCGGACGAATTCGTGCGGCGAGTTTTCATAACTCCACCCAGAGTCAGGCAGAGTCCAATTATTTTGTGTGAAGGCAATACTAACAGGAATATTTTAGAGTTTCATTGGAGTGTTCTAGCCTCATTTACACCTTCCTTCGGAGTATGTGTCCCTCTTTCGCCAGGGTAATCTGGGGTGTAACGACTGATATTGGTGTACAATTGGCACACTCTCATAGGTGACGGGAAGAAGATGAGTTAGGCAAGAGTTTAGTATTGAGAATTAAATTTAAAATCGACGGACATGCAACCCGATTAACAAAATGAAAATCGTAGTAAAGAAATTACGAAACAAGAATTGGGAAAATATCATACCCTGTTTGAAAATTCCATCGGAGAAATTTTGGTTGCGGTGTCCAAGGCATCACGCAAGGAAATAAGACCTTTTGGTCGTATTCGGAGTGTATGTCGACATGGAATTATAGGCGACGCGGAGTGACACCCATATCCGTGTTCCATGGCCTGGGAGCCCTTATTCCGAAGGAATTTTTCTCAATTATTCAAATTCATTCTTTCGGTGACCATCATGAGAAAAAAAGGTAATGAAAAAAACTAACGTCTTTAAGGTACTTTATTTTTCAATAACGATGCTTCCGTCAACTTGCGTGTCGCGCAAAAGTGATTCCACCTTCCCTTACCCTTTTACAACTAATGCTTTCAACCCCTGCCACACACCTTTGGTGGATCGCGGGGTATTTATGTAGATGTAGGTTCTAGAGTTAATTTCGAGTTCTAAAGTGACGAAGGGAACAGTAATTTTCACTGCTGTGAATTAGTTCCATATGATTTTTCGATGCCCACTAGAATATACCACTGTTGCTAAATCCAGCAAGGCGACGACCAACTAACCTCGACGCCCCATTCGCTCTTCTCCGAGCCAGTGGAACAGTACCCCCGGCCAACCTCTCCCCCTCGCCCCCTCACAGGGGGTGGGTCCGAGTATAATGACCTGTTTGTGGAGTCCAAGATTTTCCTCAGGGGACAGAGGTTCAGGACGAGGAGGTCACACGAGTAAAAAGGCAACGCAAAGGACTTTAACGACAGATACGTATGCTATTTGTACATTCGTGTGCTCATTTTACAGACACACAGATTCCAATATAGATATTTTAAATAAGCTCGACGAACAAATGTCCACATATCCACACCCGGCAACAAACATAGCTGCAGTATGTTTATAATCGCTGGTGATATTAGTCTATCGTCAATTAATTGGGACTCGTACTGCCTAAGAACACTGCTAAAGAAACAGAGATTCAAGAATTTCCTCTGTATTCGCAAAACACCTTATAGAACAAGTAGTTCAATCAGCAGGATGGGATCTGAGCATACTTGATGTCTTTTCGACTTGTCTATACCCGAGATAACCACAAAATTTAAAATAATGGACGCCGTAAGCGACCATTAAGCTATTCTTGTAAAAATACTAATTTTATTCGCGGAAGTAAAGAAGGAAATACATAAAGCATACTTGTTTAACTAGGTAGGAGAGGCCAGGTTTCGGCAGTCGTCAACTCACGAGACCCTTGGAAAGCCAAGCTGACAGGAGCGGCACAAAAGAAGACCGAATCAGTTAGAAAAGGAACGTGGGAGGTTAGGACGATGTTGAGGATTGGAAAATTAGAGAATATAAAGGGAGAGTTGGAAAAAGGAAATGTATGTAGCTGTTTCAGGTCTATGCAAGGAGAGATTTAAGGATAGCCGGGATTACTGGAGTGATAATTATGTCATTTACAATGGAGGTGATGACACAATTCACACCTTCCACCATTAAGAGAGGGGCTACTTATTTAATGTACTCTGGACAAAATATTTCTGCTGTTTAAAACGCTTTAAAATCGTGTGCGAGAAAGCGAAAAGGGAGGTTCAGGAAACTTTCCAACAAAAAGTAAAATTGCTGCGAGAGGTCACCGACGAACAAAGACGAGAGTTGACTGCTCGCGATAATCTGACCAACACTCGCTTGTCTTCTTGCGCCTTAAGGTCGTCCAGTCCATTTGGGATAGCTTACTCCGGGAGGGCATTGACGAAATGGGATAGAGAGAGAAAGGGAGAGTGGTGGAAAGGAAAGGCCAGTTTTCTTAGACCCGGGTAGGCGAGCGTGTTCCCATGTGTTTGATTGCGCCCATAATGAGCCATCTTAAAATTATTTAAGGTTATACATGGATTTGGCTCTCCTTCTCTGGGCGAAATTATCATTGCATTCAATTTGTACCTTTCCCCAAAGAAAATAAAAAAAGCACATTTAAGTTTGATGGAAGCGCTTTTCACTGCTATCATCTAAAGCTGATTTCAATTAATTTTTTTCTGAAATTTAATTTTAGTTTAATTTAGTACCCTGCGAGCCATCGCTAGGGTGTGTGCCTGTGGGTGATTGCACACCAGACTACCTTTGAACCAAACGCCTTTCCCTCCTACAGCGGTCCGGCAAACATTTTATTCTGATCCTTTATCGTTGGTGGGAAAAATTACATCTATATATTCGGCAATTAATTTCTCCAATTTAATTGACTTCATCTAACCCGCCATGGAACGATGGGGCTAGTAACACAAGTACGCCACATGGAATGCTATTTTAAAAAAGAAAATGAAACGAAGGTTTCTAAACTCTTTTGAAAAGTTTACAAGTTCTTGGACAATTCTGAGCGATATTTTCGTACGTGAACATTGGGCAACGTCGTTCTTTGGTGATAAATGCTCATAAAGATATTCTTCATTAAAATTATTGAAACGATTCAGTAATAAATCTATGGTATGATTTTAGGCCCATACCGAGGGTCGACTAAGTCTTCGCACTCACCGTAATCGCTTGTACTTCCTACTGCGATTGGAAAAAAGCTTCATTCGAATACGAACCTTCCTTTGTTTGAGCGATGAAAACAAACGGAAACTTTGCCTTCTTCGCGCAGACTACCTTCAAAAAGGAGAGAGGAATCCTTCCTACTTCCTCACCTGTGTCTGTAAAGGTTCGCTTCGTAGGAAATACTCTTGGCACGGTCCACCCCACCCTTATCCAAAATAAGGAGTCATAATGAAATGGCCCAAACCACCGTCCCCCAAAAGCCTTGGGTCAAATTTAAGTTCAGCAGCCCCAACTCTCTCTGTTTGCAAGGGCATCCTCCTAACTTAGGACTCGGTAGAACCGCGCTGCGTTTGCCATGGTCGAAGACACCGGCGCTCATTGAAATCACTCCCCCCCTCCAATTATTTCCCCTTCCACGTGAAGTGAAAGTGCCTCCACCCCAACAAACTTTCCCCTCCTCCTTATTCACTCATTTCACCATCCCAACCCACTCATCGGCCAGGTCGTCTAGAGTGGACGAGTTTTTCTCATAATACTTTCTTGTCCCCCCTTCTCTCCTCCTAACCCTCCTCCTTCACATCCCCTCCCTGCCACAGGTGGGCGGTATAGTCTCCCATTACACTTGCTCGTTCTCTGCCGCAAGCTTCTTCTAGGGCTTCATTCCCTGAATCCCTCCCCCCCATTTTAACTTTTTACCTACATTACTTCATTCGGTTCCTGGCAGCCTTACTTCTCCCAAGCGGGGCGTGAGTGGACGCGTTGTTCGTGGCTGCGAAGAGAAGAAGAAGAGTGAATTTCGGAGTGAGGGAAGATTGATTGAGGCGCTCTGGTGGGTCAGTGGAATTTAAATGGATGCTGCTCCGCGTATTCCAGGTGGGCTTGATAGAGATTTACCAGCTCTCGCCGTCGTTTTATATTTTAGTAACTGTTCCGAAGGGAATATTTTTGAATGATGACGAAGTTTGTACAGCTCGCGATGAACTCTCTTATCCCGCGTGAAAATCTAGAATCCGGTGAATGGGAACATTAAAATCATATCTCTGTACTATAATATCATTTTCCTCAAATTATAAATAACTCTTAATATTCCTATTTTAATTTCAGATTTCTCTAAATGTATCCACCAGGATTTCATTCCGGGGAACACTGAGCAGTATGTAAAATTGCGGTTTTCTAGACTACCACGTCGCATCATTCCGTCAGGACTACTAATATAATATGTGAATCAAATTTGTGGAGCAGTTACTTGGCAAGGAAATATCCAGGCAGATAAGTTTCTCATTTTTATCTCTTTTAATGTACTTGAGTTAAAATTCATTGTAAGTGAAGATAATTACTTGTAATCAAGTTTAAACTGATTTAAAACTGATGCCATGTAATTATGACCGGGTAAAAAATTTGTAACTTAATCAATTTGAGACAACATTCTGAGATTGATCATCATCATCAGTATTTCAATCCTAGGATTGGAATATTGTGGCCCTCCATTCGCCTCTATTTAATGTAGATTCCCTCAATCCCTGTTACCTTTTTTGTTTTATGTCTTTCTTAATTTGACCTATGTCCATATGTCTTGGTCTTCCTCGTGGAATCTTCCCATCTATTTTTCCTTCTGTTAAATTCCAGCTTTTTTAATCACAGATTCCCCGATGCTGCTGTCCCTCCCATTGCTGTACTTCTTTAAATTTGCAATTCCTTTCTAGAAATAAGATTGATGGACCTCAACTTTTACCCCAAGGTTAGAATGGACTCCACTTTGGAAGAAGTTGATTTTTGATGTCTGCAACATGTCCTATTCACCATCAGCCTTACTTTGGTGTCAACATTTGTGTGTTCTCAACTGAAAGAAGATAAGTTTCGATGTGTGCTCGACCACATGATGCCTGCTGAGGCAGAAGAGGGGGCTGGGAAATTGGCAAGATTCACACTGCAAGTAATGATGTAAGCTATTTAACCCTTTATGTATTTTATCCCTTCCACGAAAATTTGGAGAAATTTGGCTTAAAGATCTTTGCTGTGCTTCAAGTATATATACATTATATGTAGTTAGTGGCATGTCCCAAGCCAAATATTACTCTTTGTTCTTCAATAGATAAAAGCAATTAATTTTATTATTTGAATTTTTATTTGAGTTTTCTTTTTTTCTTTCTCAAATGAATCTTTCAATCTAAGAAAACTTTTCCAAATCAATGTCCTATTTCTTTTTCACTGGTTTGATGCAAGTTGCCTAATGTGCTCTGTGAAAATAAGTTTTCGTTGAACCTTGCCATAAATATAATTTAGGAAATTTAGGTCTGTCTCCTGTCCACCCATCTCTGTCAGGTACTGTCTGTCTCTTAAAAACTTAACTTAAAAAGCACAGCAAACCTTATGTTGATTGAGTGATAGTGGTTAGGACGTTTTCTCTCCAATGAGAAACTTAGTCTTAGGAATAGAGCTGGTTAGGGTGAGTTATTTGTAGAAAAAGGTTAAAATAATCAGTATATATTAAGTTCACTGGCCTTCATGGACCCATAGTGATGATGTGAAGATGGTGTCCCTGGTTTTCCGTAGTTTTGGCTGTTTGAATTTTCACTTCCATGAGTTGGTGGGCATTCTCTGTTGAAACTCTTAGCTTATTTGTATGATTTCTGTGGCTTCTATGAGGAGTTTGTTAGAATCGATTCTCAATGGCCATTAATTACGCCTCCCCAAATTACATATCAAGCAATGGCCACTACTCCAATATTATGATATCTCCAAGAAAGAGAATTGCTTGTTTTTTCAAGGTCTCAATTGTGTTACACCTGTATTGCAAGTGACAGTCAAGTTCTGTATGAATGGACAATGTAAGACTAGCCACATTAACCTTTCCCCTTTCCCCTTGCAAATGCATATTGGGTTGTTTTTGACGATAAAATTCTTTGGTTTAATCACAAAACTGTTTTCAGACCAGATGGGTCAAAGCAGGGGAAAACCCAGGAGAATTAATTCATCATTTTCCAGTAATTTTATAACCTGCAATTAAAACCTTAAACCCTTCTGTTACCAATTGGCTGTTTTTCATTAACTTGTTTTACTTAGTCATATTATCCAAGAAAGACAGTTCTCCTGTAGAATCTCACTGAAAGGTAATCTATAATGAACAAAATGTTTTGTCTTTCAAGTGACATTTCCTGGAACACTCATGCTTACACAGAAAGCAATGATTAATTATAGCTTATTTCCTTTGAAATTTCACTGTTATTAACCAAATCCACTATTACTGACATTCATGGAGACTTGCCTAGAGTGAAAATTATTATACTTCATCTGAGTTGAGAAAATTATTCAATCTTACTTACCTAAAGGGATCATCGAGTTACAAGTCAGTTATGTCTATAGACTTTAATACTCATGTTTTCATGGTCCCATGGATTGTGGCTCCAAATGTGGCTTTGAAGGGTTTTTTGTGAGATTGCCAGCTGAAATACACTAAAAATGATAATGGTTTGAAATTATTTTGTATTTCAATCAGCATCATCGTTTGAATAATTTTATAAAATTTGATTAAACCTATAAAGACAATCCAAATTGCAAAGTTTGTCACTTCTAAGCGGGAGAAGAGTTCTTTTTTACTCCCAACAATACTCACCTTGGATACATCCTCCATAAGTGTTCTTAAATGTTTTAGCACTGAAGCGCTGTTTTATTTCAATAGCTTAGGAAGAGCAGAAGGGAAGGTGGAAGACTTGTCATTGGACTTTGGAGGGACCAAATGGGATGCAGTTTGCAGGGAACCTTCCCAACAAAGATTATTGTTATCCATTCCTTCCATTTCTCCCTTCTAATGCATCTTTTGTCTATAAGCCCTTCATTACCACAGTTCATTGAGAGTACATTGGTGATAGACAGTGGACTGGTGCTGTTTGGTGCCAGATTAATTTGAGTACTGCAAGGAATATAATCAATATATACTTTCATGACAACTCTTTGACAGAGAAAGGTTTTGACTTTAGATTTGTGATATCCTTGTGGGGAATTATGAAGATAATTTTCCTCAAAAACCTTGTTCCCCTGAATACTTAGAAATTTTCACCAGGTAGGCCTTGAAATAAAAATATCAATGAAAACCTAAAGGGTCAATCTACATAGGATCTAAATCACATATGTAATCAATCAGTCCAAAACAATCTTTGAAGAACTTTGAATGAAATAGTATTTTCAAAAGTGAACATTCGTTATGTATGTTTTATATCCTGAGTTAGTCAGTTTATTAACTAATTGCTTCTAACATTTGTGATAAATGTCAAAAAATTCACCCTGATATGATGGTTACTTACTAGGTGGTTACTGCTAGGATGATTACTCCCAACAATACTTGCCTTGGATACATCCCCCATAAGTGTTCTTAAATGTTTTAGCACTGAAGTGCTGGTTTATTTCAATAGGAAGAGAGGCATGACACAAGTTATTTTGGTACAAGGCTGAATGGAGAAGGCAGAAGGGAAGGAGGAAGACTTGTTATTGGACTTTGGAGGGACCAAATGGGATGCAGTTTGCAGGGAACCTTCCATATCACCGGTCACCTCTGGTTTCCCCGGGAGATCTGATTAACTGACAAATCGCACACGTAATCAACCGGTCCATAACAATCTATGAAGAATTTTGAATTGGTGTTTTCAAATATGCTTATTTGTTATGCTAAATTTTTCTCTTTATCATCATATAAGGTATTGTTTACAGAACCGGAGTTAGTGTCAGCTTGTAAACTAATTGCTTCCAACATTAGAGATAAATTTCAAAATTCACCCTGCTATGATGGTAAAGGAAGAAATACATAGAGCATATCATTGGGAAATGTAGTAGTCCAGGAATAATACTAGACTGCTGAATGGAGGGTCCGGGTTTGATTCGGTGTCATGAATTTAAGGCACCCTCAGCTACACTCAAGGTGTTTATTTTTTAATTACCAGATCTTCTTGGGAAAGCATACCAGCACAGGGATAGGCACTCACCCCCCTACCCTGATGTGTGAATTTAATACCCCATCCAGCTGAGTATTGAGTGAACTCTACCATCACAAACAAACTAGACCATGGGCTGAATCACTGTGATTTTATGTAGTTTATATTACAGTGGTGCCTAGCATCCAAGGATTTAGTGATTTTTCATGACTTGGCTTAATTATTCTTTTGTTTTTATAATTAATAGATTTATCCCTTTATGATGTAATCCAATCTTAAACATGAAATATGTAAATAAAGATTTTTCCTATCTATTTGTGGAGAAATAATCTTTTAAAAAATATTTGATAGGCAGCATTATTAGGCATTTTTTAACCTCTAGAAACACCTGCCACTGATAGACCTAGAAAACAGAAAGGTAGGTAGGTACCTGTACTTGAAAATATGAATTTCAGCAGATTAATTTAAATTGTGATCCAATGCGTTAAATTATTCAAGCTGGAAAAACATTAAACAAACTCCAATGAATTTATTGCAATAAAGTAAACAAGTAAAGAATGTCATTGAGTGGCCATTTGAAATGTTCCTTTTAAGATCCATGAAACCCAAATCACTCATTCACTCATATATGGATGGATTACTTTAATGTGATCTTTATTTAAAATATTTTCTCCAATTAACAGTTACCAGGTATTAAGGTTATTATTCTCCATTCTTCCTAAAGGCTTTTTCTCTCATCTTTTTTTCCACTTTAGTTTCTCAAGGTCCAAATTATTAATCTTCTAACAGGATAATTGTACCTGAATGGAGAGGTGCAATGAAACATGAACGGCATTGATTACCTTTTCCTTGTCCTTTAAACTAGGTCTAATAATAATAATTACTATATTAATCTACCGCTAAACCAACGAACTTCCTTGCCTCACCTTCCTAAACAACCCAACATCCAGCACGACAATAGACCCCTCTTCAATGCCATAAGCATGCCACCTTATTCCATTCTGGTTTGTAATATTACTACCCCTTCCTCACCTAACATTCTCCCTTCTATTACAATTTTCAGCACCACATCACTAATCAAAATGGTCTACATCCACCATTCCTGCCAGATTATTCCCAGCAATCCCCTCTATGCTCCCACGATTCATAGCACTAGCAAATACTGATATATGGATAGCAGATGGTTGTTAATTTTCTGGTACAATTGAAAGCATAAGTAATAGTTTTTCCACATCATGGCATAACAGCAAATTAATCCTTCAACTTCCTGTGTAGATAAAATATCCTATGAACATTTTTAAATGAAATTAATTTGACTTTGGGTGAAAGCTGAAGAAACATAATTGGAGATACAGTAATATTAACCCCGAAATATCAGGGGCATGGGTATTGTCAAATCCAAAGAGTTCTCAAAAAGTTTCCTTTGCTGTATTATGGAGAAATCAACTTTTAGTGGACATTTTTGTATTCTATAATACTGAAATAAATAAACCTTTTGGAAATATTATTGCTTAAATGATTCTTAAACATATAATTAAAATGTTAAATACTAGGACTGCAGTAATGGAGAGCATATAAAGTGACAACCAGAGTAGTGGATGGAATTGCATAGATCAACTGCACCCTTGAAAGCGTAGAGATTAAGTTCTTGAACCTTTGAAGAAATCTATTTTAACTGTTTTATGGATCAAACATAACTGTTCTTTGCTGTACAACGGACAGATTTTATTGAAATAAAAAGTTCCATGAATTACTGAATTTCATTAGGACTCGGAGTTATTGCAAGCAATTAGGGTAGCCGCTCAATTTAAATTGCAGCATCTTATATTTAACTCGCTAATAGTAAAATATTACCTCGTTTATATAAAAATATATTATGAAGTTCCCGCGCATTCTAGAACAAAGTGCTGGAAGTAATCGGACGCGTGCGTCAAATTTTATATTAACCGGGCCCCAAAGTGCGACCGATCCCAAACAGCGGAATACGAAATTCGCAAGGAATTGTTTGTGGCCATGTAAAAATTGAATTTCGAAATGACAGGTTGGTATCTCTAGTGGGAAAAGGATGTATTAGGATGTGCTGGTATTTTGGGAGGTTTCAACTAGTGAAGGCTTGCGCCATCTGTTGACTGGATCCTCAACCAATCCATTAATTATTTTTTTTGTGCATTAATTTTCAGAAAAGTGTCACCAGAGATTTCGACGGGAGGTTCAGGACGCAGCGGGAGATCAGGAAAACAATTAAATATTGAATATTATTGTGAGGCGGGCTACCATTTTTTCCGGCCGGGCGGCGCGGCGCCGGAAAAAATGGTAGCCCGCCTCACAATAATATTCAATATTTAATTGTTTTCCTGATCTCCCGCTGCGTCCTGAACCTCCCGTCAAAATCTCTGGCGACACTTTTTTGCATATTGGCGAATCGAAAATTTTTTGCAAAAAAAAAAAATTGGCAGCAAAAGGGAATCGAAGCAAGACCTGCTATAGTCTCACCTCCGCAATCCTCCTCTTATCCCCCGGGCTACCGGGTTACTTGAGAATTAAGGCTCGGAAAAAGTATTTGTCCTGAAAAACTACGGACTTTGCCGTTTTTTGCTCAAAATCTACTCGAATGCAGCCAGGCGCTCTCACCCGACGAATCTGAGGCATCTGCCTGCCTCGACAACTCTCTCGTCTGGCGAGGTGCTCTGGACTTAGAATATTTTTCGCAAGGTGGACTCGGGACTTGAATGTATTTTCTCGGGGAGGTTAGCTCCTCATTAGGCTCGTGAGCGGTTGGCCGTCGATGGAGCTACTCTTTATTGAAGCGAGAGCCGGTTCTTGGAAAAAATTCGATACCGTGCTTTTCCGCATGTGATAGGCATATTAACTCTTAATTAGTGGGCTTGGTTCAGTTCGGTGCATTACGTAATACTTGACCCGTTGCGAGCAAGTGTAGCACCTATGTTTATTGTAATCACGAATTACACCTTATAATATAAAGGACAATTGTTCAGAGGGCGCAGAATGTTATTGTGCAGGATAGGATATAACTATTTCATGCTGATAATTAATTTAAACATTGCTTCTTTCACGTTTTTTTCGCTTTTAAACAATTCAATTACAATGCTCGGAATTTTTTCTACAGGAAATACCAACATTCAAGTTAAACTTATCTCCTTAAAATTGTTTAATTAATAACGAATTGAATAACCCGCATTGCCGAATGTATGGCAGAGGTTTTAAGTATATTCAGACTGCTATTATTTTTCAGAGATTATTAGAATATATATTAATTAGCAGATTCTGTATTTTGGGTAAGTATTTCCAATCAGCATTTTTATGAACTGTTAGCCTCAGAAAAAAAACATTAGGCGAATTCTTTTATTTCTTTTTTATTTCAAAAGCAGCACATTGAGGCAAAATTAGACATTTTAAAGTTTTACAAAGGGTTTATATTAAAACATAGAAACATTCATTTTTGTTTAGTTCATCTTTATTACTCAACATCCACTTTTTGAGACACATCAATATTAGAAATTACATCAGTATTCCAAATATCCAATTTTAACCAAAATTCTTTCTGAAATATCCTTTTAGCCGCTATCCACAAAGCGGTGGAGGAGCTGCAGTCTCTCCAGAGGCTTCATTTAAGGCTGAAACCCACATGATTAATGATCCTGATGGCAATTTCCAAGTTGACATCAGCAAGGAAATATACACCTCCGCATCTTATTTCTTTCTGTGAGAAAGCCAGCTGATCAGCCTAGATTCCAATGAGTGCTCCTCTTATCACCTATCATATGCAAGCAATGGAAGACCTGAGGAAAAAAATTGAAATGATGAATATTATGTTAACTTGGTTTTTTTAACTGCTTTAACTTCTAAGCAAAAAATGAGTACTTGTGTGCTAAAAGGCCAAAGATTTATTTACTGGTATAAGATTGAAAGATTTATTCCTCTTTAAAAATAATGGAATCTTCCACTTAATCTGTACACAGCACGACATTGAAATTTCAGAGATATTAAGCTTTAACTAAAATTGGAATCAATGTCATACAAATGGTATTTTAGTGAAACGGATTTAATTCTTCCAGGAAAATTTATTGGAAATTTTTTCATTGACAACTGGTGCTACTACAATTTTTCAACATTTTATTCGTTTCTCTGAAACTAATGGGTAGAACACCTACAAATGAAAAAATCTGTGATAAACAATGGTTAAGAATGGCCTGCTGAGATGAAACTCTTTAGATCATCATACACAAATACAATGGAAGAAAAATGAATATAAAATGCATAAGAATGATTATGAAAATTATTTTTTAAAAGCAATTATATTTCAAGGTTTTGGAATATATTTAAATATTATCATATGTATGTGGAAATTAAATGTTAATAGAACAATGGAATCTCTTCTCCATCAAGAAAAGGGAGAATAGGTACAATGGAACAATGTATACTTTACTGTATTAAATGTTTATTTAATCTAAAATAACCTGGGCTAATAATTAAGTTCACAACATGTTTTTACAGACTTAATGATGAATTTATAGTTTTTCTAAAAGAGCTCTAACCACTGCAAAGGCTCCCCTTCTACCCTCCTCCCCTGATGATGCAAACTACATATCCCAAAAAGGTGACAAATTATGAACCACGGTATGAGAATAAGAACAGAATGAAGTAGAGGAGTGTGGGTTGTGCCAGTCCAACGTAGGAGAAGTGCTAAAACAGTGAGGGTTGAAATGTCTTGCCAGTTATCAATCACATCTGCCTTGCTTAATATCCTTTTACAGAGGAAAGTAGCACTTAATTTTACAAATTGTGCTGTATTATCATCACTTGAATATACTGGTTGCTAATGCCAGTGGATAACAACTGGAAATAAAAATTCTACGTATGTCATAGAAGGGAGAATGCTGGGCTGTTAGGTAGAAGGAAGTTAGTAAATTTTATATTTCATGGCTGTGTCAACAGCGAAGGTAATTTGGCAACTATGTTGATTAATTTTAGAAAATACTGCTTAATAAATGAGTTAAAGGTATTTTAGGTTAAAACGCAGAATGAAGGGTATGAGTTTACACTTTAATTGAAATTGAAATTAGGTATTAAACTTGTGTGGTGGAAAACCAGAAGCCCAGTAATCATTACAACTTTAACGGAAGTGACTTAAAGGACATTACAGGAGGAAATCCACTAGTAAATATCAATACCAGAATTTCTCCATCACTGAAGAGCATCACTCCTAGGAGAAATTGTTCAACCATCCGGTGAAAACACACAACCTCAAAAACAGAAAAGAATTAAAGAAATTTAACATGCAATAACTGAAAGAAAGAGGCCAAATAATCTTTAATTGTCCACAGACCATACAAATCAATTATGTATAGTAGTCTTCAAAGAAAGAAATTCACAAAATACATTTCAGCACTATGGACATGCTAAAATTAGAGTACACATTTTTAGTATGTAATACCGAACTATGCATTACACTTACTTCATGCAAAGGTTTCCATGCCGTTGCATTGCTTGTGTTTGCATTTCCAGTTTCGACATCCAATTTGTTTGTCTATTTATATATATTTGTTGATGACAGTTTTTATACAGGGCTGGTAGTCAAGCACTGTGCTCTGATTGGATAGTCCTTCCCCACTTACCTTTTAATAAATATCCATCGTCCATGTTGATATTTCTTTGTCTTGGACAAGAAATTTTCGAAAAATACCTTCAACCTGAAGATGCAGGCAGGATGTTTAGGAAAACTGTCATTACCAAAAGTCAGTCAATGTGGATAAGGAACTTAAAAATGCAATGACATTAAAATTTCTTGATAAAATTTATTCAGTGAAAATAACACTTCATTAGAAGGAATTCCCCAAGTTTTAATTTGAAACCTTGTTAAATTTATGACTCATTCTCAACAAGTTTGGTATACTGTTACAAATAAGTACACCCATTACCATTGGAATTTTATATGAAATAGCTAATTTAAGATAACTTATGTGTATGTTATGATTTCTAGTTGAATATTGAATGTTGCTATTTGCATGAAAGATATGTATACTATTTAAGATTAAGATAGACCCAATATTTATTCGTAGAAGAAATTCTAAGAAAAAATTAATTTTTTTGAATAAGGGCCTAAATAGATGA
This sequence comes from Hetaerina titia, assembly GCA_037158775.1. Classification (NCBI taxonomy): domain Eukaryota; kingdom Metazoa; phylum Arthropoda; class Insecta; order Odonata; family Calopterygidae; genus Hetaerina; species Hetaerina titia. The sequence continues at coordinate 51,807,743 of CM073777.1, forward strand.
ACATAACTTTGTAAAATATGCATAGAGATGATCCCAACAATACTATTCCATATGATTCCACTGGAGGAAAAAAGTAGAATGATACATAGTTGTGATACCTCTAGACACTCATGCAGGAACCAAATAATGCTCAAGGTGTGCAGCTCAGAACACTGATTATGAACATCAATATTCCATTTACCCTTTTATTAAACATGTTGACCAAGGTTTTCTTGGCATTGAATGTATAAATAAGTATTACTTGTTGAGATCAAAATCAATATCCTCTAGCAATATTGCTCTATTAAACATAAGAACCTGTGCCTTTTTGAAAAACTAGTACATAAGTATGCTGAGACTTCATGGTTTCATCTATAATGGAAGTGTTAATTTATCTAGTTGAGTAACCATTAGTGATTTAACAAATTTTTCCATAGACATTTCCTAAAAAGACATTTCCTCTCATTTTATAAGAAGGAACTATGCAAAAATTGTCATATTAATAATTAATCTATCTCGCAAAAGGTGATTCTCATCGAAATATTTTTTGAATACAAGGAAAAGATGACAGAATGAGCAACTTTAACATGACACTTTCACATTATTTAGAGTAATTCAAATGTTCATTAGCTTTCATAATGATTCACTTATCTCTTAGAAAAATTGATCAAAGTCTTGATATCATTTACTGTAGGTAAAAATACTTTTGATAAATTAAGGTGAGGAATTAAAGCTTATGACTTAACTAATTTCATTTTAATTTGGTTTAACTTAATTCCGCTAAAAATATATTATACACAAACTAAACAGGAGTGTGACATTCCTAAGAATGGCATGTTTTTTTACTGGCCTGGATTTGATTGAGAGATGCTTCTTGAGACCCTATGGCCTTCATCCATATTGTGGAATTTTTGTGTACTGGATCTCGTTGGGAAATAACCAATTGGCACAAGAAAGGAACTGGCCCCCATTATTATCCAATTGATTAGTGAATGTTACAAAATTTAGCTAAATACTAGGTGAGATATCAAAACCAACCTACGAGTATATTAATGATAATGGATAAAATGAAAATAACATTATAGTCAGCACAAGCATAGTATGTACTATAGTTTCACCCATATCCATGATACTTCAAGTCAAATTTGAAAACAAATTAAACCAAATTAACAAAATCATTAAAAAAGAGTAACCACAGCATAAGGATTGATTTCTATAGATATGAGAGTGAAGCTCACATCACAAAGCCCTAGACAAAGGAATTAGCAAATTTGACAATACCTCATACCTGGTTGCAAAGTTGTTTGACAAATTAGGGCATCATGCCAAAATTAAGAAACTGGGATTAGGCAGTTCATTTCCTTTGGCTGCCTGTGGTTTGCATGTTGAGCACCCTAGAAATGATAGAATTACTGAGAAGCTGGGAATTTTCCAGGAGCTGGGAAGTCGCCAGGAATCAGGCCTGGGCATTCAGAGTTTTAGTGAATTTTCTAATCCCTTGACTACCACACCTCCGCTGGACGGGCACTGTACTCACTCTTAGTGCTCTCCACAAAGCACCTTCATCGTAGGGATTGATACACCACTGAAAAATACCTGCCGCATCTAGGATTCAAACAAGCACCCTCTCGGTGGAAAGCCAGTACGTTACTCACCACACCATCCCGATCCCCAGTGATCACAATTACGGGACCATCATTAATACATTTCCAGGGCAATAACCAATGACATGTACCTTCGTAGTGCTTTGCAATGGAGCGAACTGCAGTCCTGCAGTTGATCGCTCCCTGCCCTGCTGAAAGCTGTCTCCAAGATCACCAGTTAAGCTGAAGATCAGATTTAACGCGTACTTCAACCCTTTGCTCTATATAGACGGATACCAGCAAGAGGAAGAACATTTCAAAATAATTATTATAGGCTGAATACATACGTACCAACATGCAACTGTGAATTTTGGAAGGTGATCCTAAAATCTAGATAATCGAAACTTGACTATTAGAAACTAAATACATTCAAGACGTTTATGAAGAAGCTATATCTACCACTATATATTTGCACTTGGGCTTGTATTAAATTGCCACTCACCAATGATTTAGAGCTGCCCGTGATTTCAACCAATTTTTCTTTTCTAGAGTAGCTCGAGAATATACCGTTGCGGGTTCCACGAACTCCGGGATAGCGATGAGTCCATCTGCTCCAATCGCCTATCTTATCCAAGCTCTCTGAGCGAACTGGCGAGACCAAATGCCCGTCGGCAAGTAAGGTGGGGACTTGGAGGGCTTGGTGGGAGAGGCTAGGGGGGGTTTATTGAGTGGGAGATATCGCACAAGAGAGAGTGAAATCGAATTGGGACGATGGGAAAGGAGATGGAGGCAATTTTTTGCCCATTTCAATTTCGAAAGTGCGCATTTCGCGTATCTTCGTAGTGCTTTGCAATGGAGCGAACTGGAGTCCTGCAGTTGACCGCTCCCTGCCCCGCTGAAAGCTGCCTCCAAGATCACCAGCCGACAATGCAATTGCGTGCCCCTCCCGAAATGCGCGCGCGTGATTAAACGAGCCATGGTGTAACCATTCAGTGAATCCAGACATTGCTCTCATTGTTAGTCCATGACTATGCAAATACATACCGTAACACACATGTAAGCAAATGAACCCAATGATGATGCTAACGCATTGCGACCCAGAAAATAATTCGCAAGTTCCAATTAAATTGGCGATAAACTGCTCCAAAGAACTCGGTAAAATAAATCTTGGGAACTTCTACCTCAGTAGGTGGTATGGATCTGAATATTTCCTTAGTTTTCTTTGTAATTATTACATGAATGCATGGTACCTAGTACATTACGGGGAGGGTGGGTTGGGTGGAGGGTCAAAGGAGAGGGGGAGGGGGGTTGAGGCATGGGTGAAGCAGTATTGCCAATCTCGCCTCGGAGGTGGGATGAGTCAACTGCGTCCCATCCGGCGGACTGCGTAGTGCAATGGAATATCCTTGGGTAGAATTCAATTCCTCTTTCGCGGTGACTCTATCGTCCCTTTGGTTCGTCTCAATCCCCCTACCCTCATGCGGGTACGTGGATTGAGAATTTCCCCGTAGTTTCCCTGCCTGTCCAAAGAGGCGACAAAAAGGCGGGGAGACATATTCGAAAAGTAACCCCTAGTAAGAAAGGGATACTTCCAAATAGTATAATGGATTCACTGTCTCGTTACGGCCATACTATCCGGCCTGTGACGCACATGGTGTTTGCCGCGCCTGGAGTTTGCCCGCAAGTCAGGGAATTGATCCCGGAAGGTTAGCACTCTGGTTCCCAACCCGGATTTGGAAATCCTGCATTGACCAGGGAGTATTCAATTAATTTTTTTCTGAAATTAAATTTTACTTTTAGTGTTTTTAGTACCTTGCGAGCCATGGCTAGGGTGTGTGCCGGTGGGTGATTGCACCCCAGCCTACCTTTGACCCAAAACGCCTTTCCCTCCTACAGCGGTCCGGCAAACATTTATTTCTGATGCCTTATCGTTGGTGGGAAAAAATACATCTTACATCTATTTATTCGGCACTTAATTTCTCCAATTTAATGGACTTGATCTATCCTGCCGTGGAACGATGGGGCTACCAACACAAGTACGCCACATAGAATGCTATTTAAAAAAAGTAAATGAAACGAAGGTTTCTAAACTCTTTTGAAATGTTTACAAGTTCTTGGACAATTCTGAGCGATATTTTCGTAAGTGAACATAGGGCCAACGTCGTTCTTTGGTGATAAATGCACAAAAAGATTTTCTTCCTTAAAATTATTGAAACAATTCAGTAATAAATCTATGATATGATTTCAGGCCCATACCTAGACTTACTATAAAGTCTTCGCAATCATTTGCCGTAATCGTTTCTACTACTTAGTGTGGAAGAAAGCTTCATTCGAATTCGTAACTTCCTTTGTTTTAGCGACCAAAACAAAGGGAACCTTTATCTTCTGCGGGTGGACTACCTTCGAAAAGGAGATAGGAATCCTTCCAACATTCTCACCTGTGTCCGTAAAGGTTCGCTTCGTAGGAAATACTCTTGGCACGATCCACCCCACCCTTATCCAAAATAAAGAGTCATAATGAAATGGCCCACACTACCGTACCCCAAAATCCTTGTGTCAAATTTAAGTACAGCAGCCCCAACTCTCTCTGTTTGCAAGGGCATCCAACGAACTTGGGACTCGGTAGAACCGCGCTTTTGCCATGGTCGAAGGCACCCGCGCTCATTGAAATCACTCCCCCTCCTCCACTTATTTCCCCTCCAACGTGCGAAGCCATAGGATAGGTCAACGTGAAAGGTCCTCCACCACAACAAACTTATCCCCCCCTCCTCCTTCACTCATTTCACCATTTCAACCCACTCATCTGCCAGGCCATCTAGAGAGGACGAGTTTCTCTTTCTCTCTTTCATTCCTGTCCCCCCTTCTCTCCTCCTAACCCTCCTCCCTCACACCCCCTCCAAGCCCAAGGTGGGCGGCATAGTCTCCCATTACACTTGCTCGTTCTCCGCCGCCCGCGCTCGCATTCCCTGAATTCCCCCACCTTAACTTTTTACCTGCATTACTTCATTGGGTTCTTGGCAGCCTTACTTCTCCCAAGCGGGGCGTGAGTGGACGCGTTGTTCGTGGCTGCGAAGGGAAGAAGAGTGAATTTCGGAGTGAGGGAAGATTGATTGAGGCGCTCTGGTGGGTCAGTGGAATTTAAATGGATGCTGCTCCGCGTATTCCAGGTTGGCTTAGTAGAGATTTACCAGCTCTCGCCGTCGTTTTATATTTTAGTAACTGTTCCAATGGGAATATTTTTGAATGATGACGAAGTTTGTACAGCTCGCGATGAACTCTCTTATCCCGCGTGAAAATCTAGAATCCGGTGAATGGGAACATTAAAATCATATCTCTGTCCTATAATATCATTTTCCTCAAATTATTAATAACTCTTAATATTCCTATTTTAATTTCAGATTTCTCTAAATATATCCACCAAGATTTCATTCCGGGGAACACTGAGCAGTATGTAAAATTGCGGTTTTCTAGACTACCACGTCGCATCATTCCGTCAGGACTACTAATATAATATGTGAATCAAATTTGTGGAGCAGTTACTTGGCAAGGAAAGATCCAGGCAGATAAGTTTCTCATTTTTATCTCTTTTGATGTACTCGAGTTAAAATTCATTGTAAGTGAAGATAATTACTTGTAATCAAGTTTAAACTGATTTAAAACTGATGCCATGTAATTATTACCCGGTAAGAAATTTGTAACTTAATCAACTTTTAGACAACATTCTGAGATTGATCATCATCATCGGCATTTCAATCCTAGGATTGGTTTATTGCAGCCCTCCATTCAGCTCTATTTAATGTCGATTCCCTCAATCCCTGTTACCTTCTCGGTTTTGTCTTAATTTGTCCTATGTCCATGTCTCTTGGTCTTCCTCGTGGAATCTTCCCTTCTATTTTTCCTTCTCTTAAATTCCTAATCAATCCATTGTGCCTCAATCTGTGTCCAGTCCATCTATTTCCTCTTTGCCGTAGAGTTCTCCCTATGGTTCTATCATCTTCTGCTCCTCTATATGCTTCCTCATTCCTTACTTTGTCTCTCCATGTAACCTTTAGCATTCTCCTCCAGCACCATGTTTCAAAGGCTCTATTCTCCGCTCCCTCTCCCAGTTGATCACTTATCCAATGTTCCAAGTCTCAGAACCATAGAGTGCCATGCTCCACATGGAAGTCTTGATGAATTGTTTCCTTGTTTCCAGTCTTAGGTTCTTTGACCATAGTAATTGCTCTTCTTCATGCTTCTAAGATTGATATTCTAGCATATTATTCAGGCATAAATGAAAAGATTCAGAAACTTCTACCTCCAATATTGGTCATTGAGATGAACCTACTCTGTGATCCTTGATTGCTTTACTTCAAATGATCAATAAGCCTTAAATTGAAATATTTTAGAAAATTCCACCAGGTCTGAAATGTATCACATGCAGTGTGCCTATCTGTGCAAGTTATGAAGCTTCATTTTCACTGGAACTCTGTCAGTCCAAATGTATGTACTGAGTAACAGCTTGCACCATGGTTTGTACCATTCCACCATCCTTTTGTTACTATGCACAAAATATTTTCACATTATCATTCCATCTTCAGGTACATGTAAACAAATGTGCCCACTACTATAGGAATACAAATATAGATTCACACACTAATAAACGTGGAAAGTGCACTACTTCATTGGACTCGTTCAACTATTTTGTAGTCAATTTGGGGAAATAATTTTAATGAACAAATCATAGTTTGTAGATAAAAAATTAGTGAATTTTCATAATGTTGCATTTCATAGTATTTGAAAAGTGTTTTTGACAATGTAGTTGTTTCTGAAATTAAAACGTTTTAATGGTTAATTACTTTCATATAGGCATTGAAAAATTTAGAGAAGAAATTCAAAACTCTCTAATCATACCCATCATATGTCTACATTCAAAAACCTTTTTTTTCTTAATTAAGTCTTATTTTTATCTTAACCAAACTCATTTAACCATCTCTCATCCAGTTCTAATGCCATGTACAGAGAAAGTAATAATAGTTCAACCGCACAGATCCACAATTGGGGGGATTTTTTAACAAAATTTTCCTAGTACTGCAACTTCTGAATTTTTTCCCAGTTGCCTTTACCCCCACACTGTTCATGTGGTTGCATGATACTTTTTTAATCACATGCCGCCACCCCTCCAATTGCTGTACTTCTCTAAATTTGCAATTCCTTTCTAGAAATAAGATTGATGGACCTCAACTTTTACCCCAAGGTTAGAATGGACTCCACTTTGGAAGAAGTTGATTTTTGATGTCTGCAACATGTCCTATTCATCATCAGCCTTACTTTGGTGTCAACATTTGTGTGTTCTCAACTGAAAGAAGATAAGTTTTGATGTGTGCTCGACCACATGATGCCTGCTGAGGCAGAAGAGGGGACCGGGAAGTTGTCAAGATTCACACTGCAAGTAATGATGTAAGCTATGTTAAATCTTTATATATTTTATCCCTTCCGTGAAAATTTGGAGATATTCGGCCTAAAGATCTTAGCAGTGTTTCAAGTAGTAGTGAGCATTGTATGTAGTTAGTGGCATGTCTCAAGCCAAAGTTGACTACTTGTTCTTCAAAAAATTGAAAACTCTTAATTTTATTATTTGAATTTTGATTTGAGTTTTTTTTCTCAAATGAATCATTGAATCCAAGAAAACTTTTCCAAATCGATGTCCTATTTCTTTTTCACTGGTGTGATGCAAGTTGCCTAATGTGCTCTGTGAAAACAAGTTTTCATAGAACCTTGACATAAATTTAAGTTATAAAACAGGTGTGGTACTGTCTCTTAAAAACCTAACTTTAAAATCACAGTAAACCTTATTTTGATTGGTTGATTGTGGTTAGGATGGTTTCTCTCCAATGAGAATCTTAGTCTGAGGAATAAAGGAGCTAATTAGGGTGAGTTATTTGTAGAAAAAGGGTTAAAATAATCAGTATATATTAAGTTCACTGGCCTTCATGGACCTATAGTGATGATCTGAAGATGGTGTCCCTTGTTTTCCATAGTTTTGGCTGTTTGATTTTTCACTTCCATGAGTTGGTGGGCATTCTCTGTTGAAACTCTTAGCTTATTTGTATGATTTCTATGGCTTCTATGAGGACTTTGTTAGAATCGACTCTCAATGGCCATTAATTACGCCTCCCCAAATTACATGTTGAGCAATGGTCACTCCTCCAATATTATGCAATCACCAAGAAAGAGAATTGGCATTCTCTGTTGAAACTCTTAGCTTATTTATATGATTTCTGTGACTTCTATTTATTTATTTATTTATTTATTATCGACTTAATTGGGCGAGGTTGAGACTAAATAGTCCCTTCTTCCACCTAACCCTTACATTACATACATTACATTGAAGACAATTACATACAGCCAAGCCCTGGATGGAGAAAAATCCACCCAGACGGGAATCGAACCCGTGACCTCTCAGTTGGTAGACGAGGACGTTACCCCGCCGCCACCGGGGCCGGCAATGAGGAGTTTGTTAGAATCGACTCTCAATGGCCATTAATTACGCCTCCCCAAATTACATGTTGAGCAATGGCCACTCCTCCAATATTATGCAATCACCAAGAAAGAGAATTGCTCGTTTTTTCAAGGTCTCAATTGTTACACCTGTATTGCACGTGACAGTCAAGTTCTGTATGAATGGACAACGTAAGACTTGCCACATTAACCTTTCACCTTGCAAATGCGTACAGGGTTGTTTTTGACTATACAATTCTTTGGATTAATCACAAAACTGTTTTCAGACCAGAAGGACCAAAGCAGGGGAAAACCCAGGACAATTAATTCATCATTTTCCAGTAATTTTCAACTTGCAATTAACGCCTTAAACCCTTCTGTTACCTATATTCTTCCGTATCAGCCCCAGCCCCCTTTCTCCACATTCTCCATTCATATTTTTACTTTTTTCTCTGTACTTAATTATTTTTCCTTACCTATTTGTACTCTGTCATATTATCCAAGAAAGACAGTTCACCTGCAATCTCTCTGAAAGGTAATCTTTAATGAACAATCTGTTTTGTCTTTCTAGTGACATTTCTTTGAACTCTCATGTTTGCATTGAAAGAAATGATAAATTATAGCTTCCTTCTTTTGAAATTTCACTGTTATTGACCAATTTCACTCTTACTGACATTCATGGAGACTTGCCTAGAGTGATAATTATTATACTTCATCTGAGTTGAGAAAATTATTCAATCTTACTTACCTAAAGGGATCATTGAGTTACAAGTCAGTTATGTCTATAGACATTAGTACTCATGTTTTCATGGACCCATGGATTGTGGCTCCAAATGTGGCTTCGAAGGGTTTTTGGTGAGATTGCCAGCTGAAATACACTAAAAATGATAATGGTTTGAAATTATTTCGTATTTCAATCTGCATCATGGTTTGAATAAGATCATAATTTAAAATATTTGATAAATCCTATAAAGGCAATCCAAATTGCAAAGTTTGTCACTTCTAAGAGGGAAAAGAGTTCTTTGTTACACCCAACAATACTCGCCTTGGATACATCCTCCATAAGTGTTCTTAAATGTTTTAGCACTGTAGTGCTCTTTTATTTCAATAGCTTAGGAAGAGCAGAAGGGAAGGTGGAAGACTTGTCACAGGATTTTGAAGGGACTAAATGGGAGGCAGTCCGCAGGGAACTTTCTCTATCACTGGTTATTTTTCTCCATTCCTTCCATTTCTCCCTTCTAATGCATCTTTTGTCTCTAAGCCCTTCATCACCACAGTTCATTGAGAGAACATTGGGGACAGGCAGTGGATTGGTGCTGTTTGGTGTCGAATCAATTGGATTACTGCAAGGAATATTATCTTGATATATTTTCATAACAACTCTTCGATAGAGGAAAGTTTTGACATTTATAATATCATTGTTGGGAATAATAAAGATAATTTTTCAGGACAACGTTGTTCCACGGAATACTTGTAAGTTTTCAGTAGGTAGCCCTTTGACTAAAAATATCAATGAAAAATGAAGGTTTGATCTACATGGGCAAGAAGGTATTTTTAGTAATTAAAACATTACTTGCAATCAAAGTTAAACTTCAACAAGGTCTGATTTTGAAATTCTATATCGTTGTAGCTTTGTAATAGTGATGTCATGACCTGTCCTACAGCTTCTTCTGAATCCTGATTGTTACAGTATAACAGCAGTAAAAGAAAGTAATTGTAGCGTTTGCATGTGGGCAGTATTCGTGGCAATTGTGAATATTTGAAGGAAGTGGGTCTCGCAATTCATAAAATAAATCCCAATATATAATGATCATTTTGAACTTGATACTTGCTGTTGAAAGTTCTCAATTAAATTTCCTTTCATCCTTGTTTAGGATTTCATTAAACTTCATAAGTTATAATTAAAATTACCTCACTAGGTTGCAATCGTAAACAGTCAACAAATGCTAAACACTAATTACACACAGAGTTATGTAAAAAGTGGATATTTTGAGTATAAATTCAGGAGGTGACTAGAATATGAGATGAACCGAGATTCAGACATGTATGGTGAGACTCTCCTTATTGTTCGGTAAGAAGAGCTTCAGCCAAGGGATATCAAAGATTACCTCTTGTGAATCTTGGGTTGCTTCCTCATGTGATACCTCCAGAAGGATATAAATGTCATTGAAATTGTAGATAATTGCTATCTGATAAATGGCAAATATGGTAGCTGTGAAAATGCTAGCTTTTATTGGTTAATCTTAGTGTAATGCCCAAGAGAATTGGTCCCAAGTATGAACAAGGAGAGATTCTCAAATATATATTTGAAAATAATAGACAATAATGAATTGAAATGAAAATGGCTCGACCTGTAGGGGGTTGAAAACTTTCTTTCCTGTCAAACTCTATAATATTTACTTTCTTCTGCATGAGAAATTGCCTCATTGATCTAAAATCAAAACAATGCAATCCTACTTGAAGGCTGGTTTGATAACGGAGGTGTCCTTAAATTAATAAATATAATATGCACCTTTTTTGTGAAATTCACACTACAGGATAATAAGATGGGGATAGTTCCTTTCCCTGAGATAGCTCTGGTTTCCCCGGATGACATGATTAACTGACTAATCGCACACATAATCAATTGGTCCATAACAATCTATGAAGAATTTTGAATTGGTGTTTTCAAATATGCTTATTTGTTATGCTAAATTTTTCTCTTTATCATCATATAAGGTATTGTTTACAGAACCGGAGTTAGTGTCAGCTTGTAAACTAATTGCTTCCAACATTAGAGATAAATTTCAAAATTCACCCTGCTATGATGGTAAAGGAAGAAATACATAGAGCATATCATTGGGAAATGTAGTAGTCCAGGAATAATACTAGACTGCTGAATGGAGGGTCCGGGTTTGATTCGGTGTCATGAATTTAAGGCACCCTCAGCTACACTCAAGGTGTTTATTTTTTAATTACCAGATCTTCTTGGGAAAGCATACCAGCACAGGGATAGGCACTCACCCCCCTACCCTGATGTGTGAATTTAATACCCCATCCAGCTGAGTATTGAGTGAACTCTACCATCACAAACAAACTAGACCATGGGCTGAATCACTGTGATTTTATGTAGTTTATATTACAGTGGTGCCTAGCATCCAAGGATTTAGTGATTTTTCATGACTTGGCTTAATTATTCTTTTGTTTTTATAATTAATAGATGTATCCCTTTGATGTAATCCCTTCTTAAAGATGAAATATGTAAATAAAGACTTATCTATTTGAGGAGCAATGAAATCTTTTATAAATATTTGCCAGGCAGTCATTCATTTTTGAACTTTCAGAAACAGCTGCGACTGATAGACCTAGTAAACAGAAAGGTAGGTAGATGATCTATTGATTGAATATGATAAGAGGATTAATGTATGATCTAATATGTTAAATTATTCAAGCTGGAAAACCTGTAAACAAACGTCAATGAGTTTATTGCTATAAAGTAACCATAGTAAGGGATGTTGTTGAGTGGCCCTTTGAAATGGTCTTTTTAAGAGCCATGAAACCCAAATTGCCTTATCACTCATTCACTCATATATGGATTGCTTACTTTAATTTTATCTTTGTTTAAAATATTTCTACCAATTAAGATGCAAGATATTAAGGTTAATGTTCTCCATTCCTTGCAAAGGCTTTTTCTCCCATCTTTTTTCCACTTTAGTTTCTCAAGGTCCAAATTATTAATGTTCAAATATAATAATTGAATCTGAATGGAGAGGTGCAATGAAACAAGAATGGCATTGATTAACTTTTCCTTATTCTTTAACATAGGTCTAATAATAAAAATTACTATATTAATTGACCGCTAAACCAACAAACTTCCTTGCCTCACTTTACTAAATAACCCAATATCCAGCACGACAATAGACCCCTCTTCAACGTATGCATACCACCTTATTCCATTCTGGCCTTGAATGTACTTAATTTGAGTTTAAGTGAAAGCTGAGGAAACACAATTGGAGATACGTTATCCTTATTCCCGAAATATCCTGGGCCATGGGTATTGTCAAACCTAAGGAGTTTTGAAAAAGTTTAGTTTGCCGTGTTAAGATGAAATTACTCATTTAGTGGACACTTGTATTCTATATTATTGAAATAAATAAAGCTTTGTGAAATATTATTGCTTCAATGATTCTTAAACATATAATTAAAATGTTAAATACCAGGACTGCAGTAATGGAGAGCATGTGAAGGTGACAACCAGAGCAGTGGATGGCATTGCAAGATCAACTGCTCCTTTGAAAGTGTGGAGATTTAGTTCTTGAACTTTGGAAGAAATCTCTTAACTGTTTTATGGATCAAACAACTGTTCTTTGATGTGCAACTGACATTTTATCGAAATAAAAGGTTACATGAATTACTGAATTTTATTAGGACTAGGAGTTATTGCAAGCAATTAGGGTAGCCGCCCAATTTAAATTGCAGCATCTATTATTTAACTCTCTAATAGTAAAATATTACCTCGTTTATATAAAAATATATTATGAAGTTCCCGCGCATTCTAGAACAAAGTGCTGGAAGTAATCGGACGCGTGCGTCAAATTTTATATTAACCGGGCCTCAAAGTGCGACCGATCCCAAACAGCGGAATACGAAATTCGCAAGGAATTGTTTGTGGCCATGTAAAAATTGAATTTCGAAATGACAGGTTGGTATCTCTAGTGGGAAAAGGATGTATTAGGATGTGCTGGTATTTTGGGAGGTTTCAACTAGTGAAGGCTTGCGCCATCTGTTGACTGGATCCTCAACCAATCCATTAATTATTTTTTTTGTGCATTAATTTTCAGAAAAGTGTCACCAGAGATTTTGACGGGAGGTTCAGGACGCAGCGGGAGATCAGGAAAACAATTAAATATTGAATATTATTGTGAGGCGGGCTACCATTTTTTCCGGCCGGGCGGCGCGGCGCCGGAAAAAATGGTAGCCCGCCTCACAATAATATTCAATATTTAATTGTTTTCCTGATCTCCCGCTGCGTCCTGAACCTCCCGTCAAAATCTCTGGCGACACTTTTTTGCATATTGGCGAATCGAAAATTTTTTGCAAAAAAAAAAAAATTGGCAGCAAAAGGGAATCGAAGCAAGACCTGCTATAGTCTCACCTCCGCAATCCTCCTCTTATCCCCCGGGCTACCGGGTTACTTGAGAATTAAGGCTCGGAAAAAGTATTTGTCCTGAAAAACTACGGACTTTGCCGTTTTTTGCTCAAAATCTACTCGAATGCAGCCAGGCGCTCTCACCCGACGAATCTGAGGCATCTGCCTGCCTCGACAACTCTCTCGTCTGGCGAGGTGCTCTGGACTTAGAATATTTTTCGCAAGGTGGACTCGGGACTTGAATGTATTTTCTCGGGGAGGTTAGCTCCTCATTAGGCTCGTGAGCGGTTGGCCGTCGATGGAGCTACTCTTTATTGAAGCGAGAGCCGGTTCTTGGAAAAAATTCGATACCGTGCTTTTCCGCATGTGATAGGCATATTAACTCTTAATTAGTGGGCTTGGTTCAGTTCGGTGCATTACGTAATACTTGACCCGTTGCGAGCAAGTGTAGCACCTATGTTTATTGTAATCACGAATTACACCTTATAATATAAAGGACAATTGTTCAGAGGGCGCAGAATGTTATTGTGCAGGATAGGATATAACTATTTCATGCTGATAATTAATTTAAACATTGCTTCTTTCACGTTTTTTTCGCTTTTAAACAATTCAATTACAATGCTCGGAATTTTTTCTACAGGAAATACCAACATTCAAGTTAAACTTATCTCCTTAAAATTGTTTAATTAATAACGAATTGAATAACCCGCATTGCCGAATGTATGGCAGAGGTTGTAAGTATATTCAGACTGCTATTATTTTTCAGAGATTATTAGAATATATATTAATTAGCAGATTCTGTATTTTGGGTAAGTATTTCCAATCAGCATTTTTATGAACTGTTAGCCTCAGAAAAAAAACATTAGGCGAATTCTTTTATTTCTTTTTTATTTCAAAAGCAGCACATTGAGGCAAAATTAGACATTTTAAAGTTTTACAAAGGGTTTATATTAAAACAGAAACATTCATTTTTGTTTAGTTCATCTTTATTACTCAACATCCACTTTTTGAGACACATCAATATTAGAAATTACATCAGTATTCCAAATATCCAATTTTAACCAAAATTCTTTCTGAAATATCCTTTTAGCTGCTATCCACAAAGCGGTGGAGGAGCTGCAGTCTCTCCAGAGGCTTCATTTAAGGCTGAAACCCACATGATTAATGATCCTGATGGCAATTTCCAAGTTGACATCAGCAAGGAAATATATACCTCCGCATCTTATTTCTTTCTGTGAGAAAGCCAGCTGATCAGCCTAGATTCCAATGAGTGCTCCTCTTATCACCTATCATATGCAAGCAATGGAAGACCTGAGGAAAAAAATTGAAATGATGAATATTATGTTAACTTGGTTTTTTTTAACTGCTTTAACTTCTAAGCAAAAAATGAGTACTTGTGTGCTAAAAGGCCAAAGATTTATTTACTGGTATAAGATTGAAAGATTTATTCCTCTTTAAAAATAATGGAATCTTCCACTTAATCTGTACACAGCACGACATTGAAATTTCAGAGATATTAAGCTTTAACTAAAATTGGAATCAATGTCATACAAATGGTATTTTAGTGAAACGGATTTAATTCTTCCAGGAAAATTTATTGGAAATTTTTTCATTGACAACTGGTGCTACTACAATTTTTCAACATTTTATTCATTTCTCTGAAACTAATGGGTAGAACACCTACAAATGAAAAAATCTGTGATAAACAATGGTTAAGAATGGCCTGATGAGATGAAACTCTTTAGATCATCATACACAAATACAATGGAAGAAAAATGAATATAAAATGCATAAGAATGATTATGAAAATTATTTTTTAAAAGCAATTATATTTCAAGGTTTTGGAATATATTTAAATATTATCATATGTATGTGGAAATTAAATGTTAATAGAACAATGGAATCTCTTCTCCATCAAGAAAAGGGAGAATAGGTACAATGGAACAATGTATACTTTACTGTATTAAATGTTTATTTAATCTAAAATAACCTGGGCTAATATTTAAGTTCACAACATGTTTTTACAGACTTAATGATGAATTTATAGTTTTTCTAAAAGAGCTCTAACCACTGCAAAGGCTCCCCTTCTACCCTCCTCCCCTGATGATGCAAACTACATATCCCAAAAAGGTGACAAATTATGAACCACGGTATGAGAATAAGAACAGAATGAAGTAGAGGAGTGTGGGTTGTGCCAGTCCAACGTAGGAGAAGTGCTAAAACAGTGAGGGTTGAAATGTCTTGCCAGTTATCAATCACATCTGCCTTGCTTAATATCCTTTTACAGAGGAAAGTAGCACTTAATTTTACAAATTGTGCTGTATTATCATCACTTGAATATACTGGTTGCTAATGCCAGTGGATAACAACTGGAAATAAAAATTCTACGTATGTCATAGAAGGGAGAATGCTGGGCTGTTAGGTAGAAGGAAGTTAGTAAATTTTATATTTCATGGCTGTGTCAACAGCGAAGGTAATTTGGCAACTATGTTGATTAATTTTAGAAAATACTGCTTAATAAATGAGTTAAAGGTATTTTAGGTTAAAACGCAGAATGAAGGGTATGAGTTTACACTTTAATTGAAATTGAAATTAGGTATTAAACTTGTGTGGTGGAAAACCAGAAACCCAGTAATCATTACAACTTTAACGGAAGTGACTTAAAGGACATTACAGGAGGAAATCCACTAGTAAATATCAATACCAGAATTTCTTCATCACTGAAGAGCATCACTCCTAGGAGAAATTGTTCAACCATCCGGTGAAAACACACAACCTCAAAAACAGAAAAGAATTAAAGAAATTTAACATGCAATAACTGAAAGAAAGAGGCCAAATAATCTTTAATTGTCCACAGACCATACAAATCAATTATGTATAGTAGTCTTCAAAGAAAGAAATTCACAAAATACATTTCAGCACTATGGACATGCTAAAATTAGAGTACACATTTTTAGTATGTAATACCGAACTATGCATTACACTTACTTCATGCAAAGGTTTCCATGCCGTTGAATTGCTTGTGTTTGCATTTCCAGTTTCTCCATCCACCTTGGTTGTCTATTGGCGATGACAGTTTTAAAATGGGGTTGGTAGTGAGCTACTGTACTCTGATTGGATAGTCCTTCCCCACTTACCTTTTAATAAATATCCATCGTCCATGTTGATATTTCTTTGTCTTGGACAAGAAAGTTTCGAAAAATACCTTCAACCTGAAGATGCAGGCAGGATGTTTAGGAAAACTGTCATTACCAAAAGTCAGTCAATGTGGATAAGGAACTTAAAAATGCAAAGACATTAAAATTACTTGATAAAATTTATTCAGTGAAAATAACACTTCATTAGAAGGAATTCCCCAAGTTTAAATTTGAAACCTTGTTAAATTTATGACTCATTCTCAACAAGTTTGGTATTCTGTTATAAATTAGTACACCCATTACCATTGGAATTTTATATGAAATAGCTAATTTAAGATAACTTAGGTGTATGTTATGATTTCTAGTTGAATACTGAATGTTGCTATTTGCTTGAAAGATATGCATACTATTTAAGATTAAGATAGACCCAATATTTATTCGTAGAAGAAATTCTAAGAAAAAATTAATTTTTTTGAATAAAGGCCTAAATAGATGAACATAACTTTGTAAAATATGCATAGAGATGATCCCAACAATACTATTCCATATGATTCCACTGGAGGAAAAAAGTAGAATGATACATAGTTGTGATACCTCTAGACACTCATGCAGGAACCAAATAATGTTCAAGGTGTGCAGCTCAGAACACATTATGAACATCAATATTCCATTTACCCTTTTATTAAACATGTTGACCAAGGTTTTCTTGGCATTGAATGTATAAATAAGTATTACTTGTTGAGATCAAAATCAATATCCTCTAGCAATATTGCTCTATTAAACATAAGGACCTGTGCCTTTTTGAAAAACTAGTACATAAGTATGCTGAGACTTCATGGTTTCATCTATAATGGAAGTGTTAATTTATCTAGTTGAGTAACCATTAGTGATTTAACAAATTTTTCCATAGACATTTCCTAAAAAGACATTTCCTCTCATTTTATAAGAAGGAACTATGCAAAAATTGTCATATTAATAATTAATCTATCTCGCAAAAGGTGATTCTCATCGAAATATTTTTTGAATACAAGGAAAAGATGACAGAATGAGCAACTTTAACATGACACTTTCACATTATTTAGAGTAATTCAAATGTTCATTAGCTTTCATAATGATTCACTTATCTCTTAGAAAAATTGATCAAAGTCTTGATATCATTTACTGTAGGTAAAAATACTTTTGATAAATTAAGGTGAGGAATTAAAGCTTATGACTTAACTAATTTCATTTTAATTTGGTTTAACTTAATTCCGCTAAAAATATATTATACACAAACTAAACAGGAGTGTGACATTCCTAAGAATGGCATGTTTTTTTACTGGCCTGGATTTGATTGAGAGATGCTTCTTGAGACCCTATGGCCTTCATCCATATTGAGGAATTTTTGTGTACTGGATCTCGTTGGGAAATAACCAATTGGCACAAGAAAGGAACTGGCCCCCATTATTATCCAATTGATTAGTGAATGTTACAAAATTTAGCTAAATACTAGGTGAGATATCAAAACCAACCTACGAGTATATTAATGATAATGGATAAAATGAAAATAACATTATAGTCAGCACAAGCATAGTATGTACTATAGTTTCACCCATATCCATGATACTTCAAGTCAAATTTGAAAACAAATTAACGAAATTAACAAAATCATTAAAAAAGAGTAACCACAGCATAAGGATTGATTTCTATAGATATGAGAGAAGCTCACCTCGCAAAGCCCTAGACAAAGGAATTAGCAAATTTGACAATACCTCATACCTGGTTGCAAAGTTGTTTGACAAATTAGAGCATCATGCCAAAATTAAGAAACTGGGATTAGGCAGTTCATTTCCTTTGGCTGCCTGTGGTTTGCATGTTGAGCACCCTAGAAATGATAGAATTACTGAGAAGCTGGGAATTTTCCAGGAGCTGGGAAGTCGCCAGGAATCAGGCCTGGGCATTCAGAGTTTTAGTGAATTTTCTAATCCCTTGACTACCACACCTCCGCTGGACGGGCACTGTACTCACTCTTAGTGCTCTCCACAAAGCACCTTCATCGTAGGGATTGATACACCACTGAAAAATACCTGCCGCATCTAGGATTCAAACAAGCACCCTCTCGGTGGAAAGCCAGTACGTTACTCACCACACCATTCCGATCCCCAGTGATCACAATTACGGGACCATCATTAATACATTTCCAGGGCAATAACCAATGACATGTACCTTCGTAGTGCTTTGCAATGGAGCGAACTGCAGTCCTGCAGTTGATCGCTCCCTGCCCTGCTGAAAGCTGTCTCCAAGATCACCAGTTAAGCTGAAGATCAGATTTAACGCATACTTCAACCCTTTGCTCTATATAGACGGATACCAGCAAGAGGAAGAACATTTCAAAATAATTATTATAGGCTGAATACATACGTACCAACATGCAACTGTGAATTTTGGAAGGTGATCCTAAAATCTAGATAATCGAAACTTGACTATTAGAAACTAAATACACTCAAGACGTTTATGAAGAAGCTATATCTACCACTATATATTTGCACTTGGGCTTGTATTAAATTGCCACTCACCAATGATTTAGAGCTGCCCGTGATTTCAACCAATTTTTCTTTTCTAGAGTAGCTCGAGAATATACCGTTGCGGGTTCCACGAACTCCGGGATAGCGATGAGTCCATCTGCTCCAATCGCCTATCTTATCCAAGCTCTCTGAGCGAACTGGCGAGACCAAATGCCCGTCGGCAAGTAAGGTGGGGACTTGGAGGGCTTGGTGGGAGAGGCTAGGGGGGGTTTATTGAGTGGGAGATATCGCACAAGAGAGAGTGAAATCGAATTGGGACGATGGGAAAGGAGATGGAGGCAATTTTTTGCCCATTTCAATTTCGAAAGTGCGCATTTCGCGTATCTTCGTAGTGCTTTGCAATGGAGCGAACTGGAGTCCTGCAGTTGACCGCTCCCTGCCCCGCTGAAAGCTGCCTCCAAGATCACCAGCCGACAATGCAATTGCGTGCCCCTCCCGAAATGCGCGCGCGTGATTAAACGAGCCATGGTGTAACCATTCAGTGAATCCAGACATTGCTCTCATTGTTAGTCCATGACTATGCAAATACATACCGTAACACACATGTAAGCAAATGAACCCAATGATGATGCTAACGCATTGCGACCCAGAAAATAATTCGCAAGTTCCAATTAAATTGGCGATAAACTGCTCTAAGGAACTCGGTAAAATAAATCTTGGGAACTTCTACCTCAGTAGGTGGTATGGATCTGAATATTTCCTTAGTTTTCTTTGTAATTATTACATGAATGCATGGTACCTAGTACATTACGGGGAGGGTGGGTTGGGTGGAGGGTCAAAGGAGAGGGGGAGGGGGGTTGAGGCATGGGTGAAGCAGTATTGCCAATCTCGCCTCGGAGGTGGGATGAGTCAACTGCGTCCCATCCGGCGGACTGCGTAGTGCAATGGAATATCCTTGGGTAGAATTCAATTCCTCTTTCGCGGTGACTCTATCGTCCCTTTGGTTCGTCTCAATCCCCCTACCCTCATGCGGGTACGTGGATTGAGAATTTCCCCGTAGTTTCCCTGCCTGTCCAAAGAGGCGACAAAAAGGCGGGGAGACATATTCGAAAAGTAACCCCTAGTAAGAAAGGGATACTTCCAAATAGTATAATGGATTCACTGTCTCAATACGGCCATACTATCCGGCCTGTGACGCACATGGTGTTTGCCGCGCCTGGAGACCCGCAAGTCAGGGAATTGATCCCGGAAGGTTAGCACTCTGGTTCCCAACCCGGATTTGGAAATCCTGCATTGACCAGGGAGTATTCCATTAATTTTTTTCTGAAATTAAATTTTACTTTTAGTGTTTTTAGTACCTTGCGAGCCATCGCTAGGGTGTGTGCCGGTGGGTGATTGCACCCCAGCCTACCTTTGACCCAAAACGCCTTTCCCTCCTACAGCGGTCCGGCAAACATTTATTTCTGATGCCTTATCGTTGGTGGGAAAAAATACATCTTACATCTATTTATTCGGCACTTAATTTCTCCAATTTAATGGACTTGATCTATCCTGCCGTGGAACGATGGGGCTACCAACACAAGTACGCCACATAGAATGCTATTTAAAAAAAGTAAATGAAACGAAGGTTTCTAAACTCTTTTGAAATGTTTACAAGTTCTTGGACAATTCTGAGCGATATTTTCGTAAGTGAACATAGGGCCAACGTCGTTCTTTGGTGATAAATGCACAAAAAGATTTTCTTCCTTAAAATTATTGAAACAATTCAGTAATAAATCTATGATATGATTTCAGGCCCATACCTAGACTTACTATAAAGTCTTCGCAATCATTTGCCGTAATCGTTTCTACTACTTAGTGTGGAAGAAAGCTTCATTCGAATTCGTAACTTCCTTTGTTTTAGCGACCAAAACAAAGGGAACCTTTATCTTCTGCGGGTGGACTACCTTCGAAAAGGAGATAGGAATCCTTCCAACATTCTCACCTGTGTCCGTAAAGGTTCGCTTCGTAGGAAATACTCTTGGCACGATCCACCCCACCCTTATCCAAAATAAAGAGTCATAATGAAATGGCCCACACTACCGTACCCCAAAATCCTTGTGTCAAATTTAAGTACAGCAGCCCCAACTCTCTCTGTTTGCAAGGGCATCCAACGAACTTGGGACTCGGTAGAACCGCGCTTTTGCCATGGTCGAAGGCACCCGCGCTCATTGAAATCACTCCCCCTCCTCCACTTATTTCCCCTCCAACGTGCGAAGCCATAGGATAGGTCAACGTGAAAGGACCTCCACCCCAACAAACTTATCCCCCCCTCCTCCTTCACTCATTTCACCATTTCAACCCACTCATCTGCCAGGCCATCTAGAGAGGACGAGTTTCTCTTTCTCTCTTTCATTCCTGTCCCCCCTTCTCTCCTCCTAACCCTCCTCCCTCACACCCCCTCCAAACCCAAGGTGGGCGGCATAGTCTCCCATTACACTTGCTCGTTCTCCGCCGCCCGCGCTCGCATTCCCTGAATTCCCCCACCTTAACTTTTTACCTGCATTACTTCATTGGGTTCTTGGCAGCCTTACTTCTCCCAAGCGGGGCGTGAGTGGACGCGTTGTTCGTGGCTGCGAAGGGAAGAAGAGTGAATTTCGGAGTGAGGGAAGATTGATTGAGGCGCTCTGGTGGGTCAGTGGAATTTAAATGGATGCTGCTCCGCGTATTCCAGGTTGGCTTAGTAGAGATTTACCAGCTCTCGCCGTCGTTTTATATTTTAGTAACTGTTCCAATGGGAATATTTTTGAATGATGACGAAGTTTGTACAGCTCGCGATGAACTCTCTTATCCCGCGTGAAAATCTAGAATCCGGTGAATGGGAACATTAAAATCATATCTCTGTCCTATAATATCATTTTCCTCAAATTATTAATAACTCTTAATATTCCTATTTTAATTTCAGATTTCTCTAAATATATCCACCAAGATTTCATTCCGGGGAACACTGAGCAGTATGTAAAATTGCGGTTTTCTAGACTACCACGTCGCATCATTCCGTCAGGACTACTAATATAATATGTGAATCAAATTTGTGGAGCAGTTACTTGGCAAGGAAAGATCCAGGCAGATAAGTTTCTCATTTTTATCTCTTTTGATGTACTCGAGTTAAAATTCATTGTAAGTGAAGATAATTACTTGTAATCAAGTTTAAACTGATTTAAAACTGATGCCATGTAATTATTACCCGGTAAGAAATTTGTAACTTAATCAACTTTTAGACAACATTCTGAGATTGATCATCATCATCGGCATTTCAATCCTAGGATTGGTTTATTGCAGCCCTCCATTCAGCTCTATTTAATGTCGATTCCCTCAATCCCTGTTACCTTCTCGGTTTTGTCTTAATTTGTCCTATGTCCATGTCTCTTGGTCTTCCTCGTGGAATCTTCCCTTCTATTTTTCCTTCTCTTAAATTCCTAATCAATCCATTGTGCCTCAATCTGTGTCCAGTCCATCTATTTCCTCTTTGCCGTAGAGTTCTCCCTATGGTTCTATCATCTTCTGCTCCTCTATATGCTTCCTCATTCCTTACTTTGTCTCTCCATGTAACCTTTAGCATTCTCCTCCAGCACCATGTTTCAAAGGCTCTATTCTCCGCTCCCTCTCCCAGTTGATCACTTATCCAATGTTCCAAGTCTCAGAACCATAGAGTGCCATGCTCCACATGGAAGTCTTGATGAATTGTTTCCTTGTTTCCAGTCTTAGGTTCTTTGACCATAGTAATTGCTCTTCTTCATGCTTCTAAGATTGATATTCTAGCATATTATTCAGGCATAAATGAAAAGATTCAGAAACTTCTACCTCCAATATTGGTCATTGAGATGAACCTACTCTGTGATC
Source organism: Hetaerina titia (assembly GCA_037158775.1). NCBI lineage: Eukaryota > Metazoa > Arthropoda > Insecta > Odonata > Calopterygidae > Hetaerina > Hetaerina titia. The sequence goes on from CM073777.1 coordinate 51,830,436, forward strand.
CTTGATTGCTTTACTTCAAATGATCAATAAGCCTTAAATTGAAATATTTTAGAAAATTCCACCAGGTCTGAAATGTATCACATGCAGTGTGCCTATCTGTGCAAGTTATGAAGCTTCATTTTCACTGGAACTCTGTCAGTCCAAATGTATGTACTGAGTAACAGCTTGCACCATGGTTTGTACCATTCCACCATCCTTTTGTTACTATGCAAAAAATATTTTCACATTATCATTCCATCTTCAGGTACATGTAAACAAATGTGCCCACTACTATAGGAATACAAATATAGATTCACACACTAATAAACGTGGAAAGTGCACTACTTCATTGGACTCGTTCAACTATTTTGTAGTCAATTTGGGGAAATAATTTTAATGACCAAATCATAGTTTGTAGATAAAAAATTAGTGAATTTTCATAATGTTGCATTTCATAGTATTTGAAAAGTGTTTTTGACAATGTAGTTGTTTCTGAAATTAAAACGTTTTAATGGTTAATTACTTTCATATAGGCATTGAAAAATTTAGAGAAGAAATTCAAAACTCTCTAATCATACCCATCATATCAGTCTACATTCAAAAACCTTTTTTTTCTTAATTAAGTCTTATTTTTATCTTAACCAAACTCATTTAACCATCTCTCATCCAGTTCTAATGCCATGTACAGAGAAAGTAATAATAGTTCAACCGCACAGATCCACAATTAGGGGGATTTTTTAACAAAATTTTCCTAGTACTGCAACTTCTGAATTTTTTCCCAGTTGCCTTTACCCCCACACTGTTCATGTGGTTGCATGATACTTTTTTAATCACATGCCGCCACCCCTCCAATTGCTGTACTTCTCTAAATTTGCAATTCCTTTCTAGAAATAAGATTGATGGACCTCAACTTTTACCCCAAGGTTAGAATGGACTCCACTTTGGAAGAAGTTGATTTTTGATGTCTGCAACATGTCCTATTCATCATCAGCCTTACTTTGGTGTCAACATTTGTGTGTTCTCAACTGAAAGAAGATAAGTTTTGATGTGTGCTCGACCACATGATGCCTGCTGAGGCAGAAGAGGGGACCGGGAAGTTGTCAAGATTCACACTGCAAGTAATGATGTAAGCTATGTTAAATCTTTATATATTTTATCCCTTCCGTGAAAATTTGGAGATATTCGGCCTAAAGATCTTAGCAGTGTTTCAAGTAGTAGTGAGCATTGTATGTAGTTAGTGGCATGTCTCAAGCCAAAGTTGACTACTTGTTCTTCAAAAAATTGAAAACTCTTAATTTTATTATTTGAATTTTGATTTGAGTTTTTTTTCTCAAATGAATCATTGAATCCAAGAAAACTTTTCCAAATCGATGTCCTATTTCTTTTTCACTGGTGTGATGCAAGTTGCCTAATGTGCTCTGTGAAAACAAGTTTTCATAGAACCTTGACATAAATTTAAGTTATAAAACAGGTGTGGTACTGTCACTTAAAAACCTAACTTAAAAATCACAGTAAACCTTATTTTGATTGGTTGATTGTGGTTAGGATGGTTTCTCTCCAATGAGAATCTTAGTCTGAGGAATAAAGGAGCTAATTAGGGTGAGTTATTTGTAGAAAAAGGGTTAAAATAATCGGTATATATTAAGTTCACTGGCCTTCATGGACCCATAGTGATGATCTGAAGATGGTGTCCCTGGTTTTCCATAGTTTTGGCTGTTTGATTTTTCACTTCCATGAGTTGGTGGGCATTCTCTGTTGAAACTCTTAGCTTATTTGTATGATTTCTATGGCTTCTATGAGGACTTTGTTAGAATCGACTCTCAATGGCCATTAATTACGCCTCCCCAAATTACATGTTGAGCAATGGTCACTCCTCCAATATTATGCAATCACCAAGAAAGAGAATTGGCATTCTCTGTTGAAACTCTTAGCTTATTTATATGATTTCTGTGACTTCTATTTATTTATTTATTTATTTATTATCGACTTAATTGGGCGAGGTTGAGACTAAATAGTCCCTTCTTCCACCTAACCCTTACATTACATACATTACATTGAAGACAATTACATACAGCCAAGCCCTGGATGGAGAAAAATCCACCCAGACGGGAATCGAACCCGTGACCTCTCAGTTGGTAGACGAGGACGTTACCCCCGCCGCCACCGGGGCCGGCAATGAGGAGTTTGTTAGAATCGACTCTCAATGGCCATTAATTACGCCTCCCCAAATTACATGTTGAGCAATGGCCACTCCTCCAATATTATGCAATCACCAAGAAAGAGAATTGCTCGTTTTTTCAAGGTCTCAATTGTTACACCTGTATTGCACGTGACAGTCAAGTTCTGTATGAATGGACAACGTAAGACTTGCCACATTAACCTTTCACCTTGCAAATGCGTACAGGGTTGTTTTTGACTATACAATTCTTTGGATTAATCACAAAACTGTTTTCAGACCAGAAGGACCAAAGCAGGGGAAAACCCAGGACAATTAATTCATCATTTTCCAGTAATTTTCAACTTGCAATTAACGCCTTAAACCCTTCTGTTACCTATATTCTTCCGTATCAGCCCCAGCCCCCTTTCTCCACATTCTCCATTCATATTTTTACTTTTTTCTCTGTACTTAATTATTTTTCCTTACCTATTTGTACTCTGTCATATTATCCAAGAAAGACAGTTCACCTGCAATCTCTCTGAAAGGTAATCTTTAATGAACAATCTGTTTTGTCTTTCTAGTGACATTTCTTTGAACTCTCATGTTTGCATTGAAAGAAATGATAAATTATAGCTTCCTTCTTTTGAAATTTCACTGTTATTGACCAATTTCACTCTTACTGACATTCATGGAGACTTGCCTAGAGTGATAATTATTATACTTCATCTGAGTTGAGAAAATTATTCAATCTTACTTACCTAAAGGGATCATTGAGTTACAAGTCAGTTATGTCTATAGACATTAGTACTCATGTTTTCATGGACCCATGGATTGTGGCTCCAAATGTGGCTTCGAAGGGTTTTTGGTGAGATTGCCAGCTGAAATACACTAAAAATGATAATGGTTTGAAATTATTTCGTATTTCAATCTGCATCATGGTTTGAATAAGATCATAATTTAAAATATTTGATAAATCCTATAAAGGCAATCCAAATTGCAAAGTTTGTCACTTCTAAGAGGGAAAAGAGTTCTTTGTTACACCCAACAATACTCGCCTTGGATACATCCTCCATAAGTGTTCTTAAATGTTTTAGCACTGTAGTGCTCTTTTATTTCAATAGCTTAGGAAGAGCAGAAGGGAAGGTGGAAGACTTGTCACAGGATTTTGAAGGGACTAAATGGGAGGCAGTCCGCAGGGAACTTTCTCTATCACTGGTTATTTTTCTCCATTCCTTCCATTTCTCCCTTCTAATGCATCTTTTGTCTCTAAGCCCTTCATCACCACAGTTCATTGAGAGAACATTGGGGACAGGCAGTGGATTGGTGCTGTTTGGTGTCGAATCAATTGGATTACTGCAAGGAATATTATCTTGATATATTTTCATAACAACTCTTCGATAGAGGAAAGTTTTGACATTTATAATATCATTGTTGGGAATAATAAAGATAATTTTTCAGGACAACGTTGTTCCACGGAATACTTGTAAGTTTTCAGTAGGTAGCCCTTTGACTAAAAATATCAATGAAAAATGAAGGTTTGATCTACATGGGCAAGAAGGTATTTTTAGTAATTAAAACATTACTTGCAATCAAAGTTAAACTTCAACAAGGTCTGATTTTGAAATTCTATATCGTTGTAGCTTTGTAATAGTGATGTCATGACCTGTCCTACAGCTTCTTCTGAATCCTGATTGTTACAGTATAACAGCAGTAAAAGAAAGTAATTGTAGCGTTTGCATGTGGGCAGTATTCGTGGCAATTGTGAATATTTGAAGGAAGTGGGTCTCGCAATTCATAAAATAAATCCCAATATATAATGATCATTTTGAACTTGATACTTGCTGTTGAAAGTTCTCAATTAAATTTCCTTTCATCCTTGTTTAGGATTTCATTAAACTTCATAAGTTATAATTAAAATTACCTCACTAGGTTGCAATCGTAAACAGTCAACAAATGCTAAACACTAATTACACACAGAGTTATGTAAAAAGTGGATATTTTGAGTATAAATTCAGGAGGTGACTAGAATATGAGATGAACCGAGATTCAGACATGTATGGTGAGACTCTCCTTATTGTTCGGTAAGAAGAGCTTCAGCCAAGGGATATCAAAGATTACCTCTTGTGAATCTTGGGTTGCTTCCTCATGTGATACCTCCAGAAGGATATAAATGTCATTGAAATTGTAGATAATTGCTATCTGATAAATGGCAAATATGGTAGCTGTGAAAATGCTAGCTTTTATTGGTTAATCTTAGTGTAATGCCCAAGAGAATTGGTCCCAAGTATGAACAAGGAGAGATTCTCAAATATATATTTGAAAATAATAGACAATAATGAATTGAAATGAAAATGGCTCGACCTGTAGGGGGTTGAAAACTTTCTTTCCTGTCAAACTCTATAATATTTACTTTCTTCTGCATGAGAAATTGCCTCATTGATCTAAAATCAAAACAATGCAATCCTACTTGAAGGCTGGTTTGATAACGGAGGTGTCCTTAAATTAATAAATATAATATGCACCTTTTTTGTGAAATTCACACTACAGGATAATAAGATGGGGATAGTTCCTTTCCCTGAGATAGCTCTGGTTTCCCCGGATGACATGATTAACTGACTAATCGCACACATAATCAATTGGTCCATAACAATCTATGAAGAATTTTGAATTGGTGTTTTCAAATATGCTTATTTGTTATGCTAAATTTTTCTCTTTATCATCATATAAGGTATTGTTTACAGAACCGGAGTTAGTGTCAGCTTGTAAACTAATTGCTTCCAACATTAGAGATAAATTTCAAAATTCACCCTGCTATGATGGTAAAGGAAGAAATACATAGAGCATATCATTGGGAAATGTAGTAGTCCAGGAATAATACTAGACTGCTGAATGGAGGGTCCGGGTTTGATTCGGTGTCATGAATTTAAGGCACCCTCAGCTACACTCAAGGTGTTTATTTTTTAATTACCAGATCTTCTTGGGAAAGCATACCAGCACAGGGATAGGCACTCACCCCCCTACCCTGATGTGTGAATTTAATACCCCATCCAGCTGAGTATTGAGTGAACTCTACCATCACAAACAAACTAGACCATGGGCTGAATCACTGTGATTTTATGTAGTTTATATTACAGTGGTGCCTAGCATCCAAGGATTTAGTGATTTTTCATGACTTGGCTTAATTATTCTTTTGTTTTTATAATTAATAGATGTATCCCTTTGATGTAATCCCTTCTTAAAGATGAAATATGTAAATAAAGACTTATCTATTTGAGGAGCAATGAAATCTTTTATAAATATTTGCCAGGCAGTCATTCATTTTTGAACTTTCAGAAACAGCTGCGACTGATAGACCTAGTAAACAGAAAGGTAGGTAGATGATCTATTGATTGAATATGATAAGAGGATTAATGTATGATCTAATATGTTAAATTATTCAAGCTGGAAAACCTGTAAACAAACGTCAATGAGTTTATTGCTATAAAGTAACCATAGTAAGGGATGTTGTTGAGTGGCCCTTTGAAATGGTCTTTTTAAGAGCCATGAAACCCAAATTGCCTTATCACTCATTCACTCATATATGGATTGCTTACTTTAATTTTATCTTTGTTTAAAATATTTCTACCAATTAAGATGCAAGATATTAAGGTTAATGTTCTCCATTCCTTGCAAAGGCTTTTTCTCCCATCTTTTTTCCACTTTAGTTTCTCAAGGTCCAAATTATTAATGTTCAAATATAATAATTGAATCTGAATGGAGAGGTGCAATGAAACAAGAATGGCATTGATTAACTTTTCCTTATTCTTTAACATAGGTCTAATAATAAAAATTACTATATTAATTGACCGCTAAACCAACAAACTTCCTTGCCTCACTTTACTAAATAACCCAATATCCAGCACGACAATAGACCCCTCTTCAACGTATGCATACCACCTTATTCCATTCTGGCCTTGAATGTACTTAATTTGAGTTTAAGTGAAAGCTGAGGAAACACAATTGGAGATACGTTATCCTTATTCCCGAAATATCCTGGGCCATGGGTATTGTCAAACCTAAGGAGTTTTGAAAAAGTTTAGTTTGCCGTGTTAAGATGAAATTACTCATTTAGTGGACACTTGTATTCTATATTATTGAAATAAATAAAGCTTTGTGAAATATTATTGCTTCAATGATTCTTAAACATATAATTAAAATGTTAAATACCAGGACTGCAGTAATGGAGAGCATGTGAAGGTGACAACCAGAGCAGTGGATGGCATTGCAAGATCAACTGCTCCTTTGAAAGTGTGGAGATTTAATTCTTGAACTTTTGAAGAAATCTCTTAACTGTTTTATGGATCAAACAACTGTTCTTTGATGTGCAACTGACATTTTATCGAAATAAAAGGTTACATGAATTACTGAATTTTATTAGGACTAGGAGTTATTGCAAGCAATTAGGGTAGCCGCCCAATTTAAATTGCAGCATCTATTATTTAACTCTCTAATAGTAAAATAATACCTCGTTTATATGAAAATATATTATGAAGTTCCCGCGCATTCTAGAACAAAGTGCTGGAAGTAATCGGACACGTGCGTCAAATTTTATATTAACCGGGCCCCAAAGTGCGACCGATCCCAAACAGCGGAATACGAAATTCGCAAGGAATTGTTTGTGGCCATGTAAAAATTGAATTTCGAAATGACAGGTTGGTATCTCTAGTGGGAAAAGGATGTATTAGGATGTGCTGGTATTTTGGGAGGTTTCAACTAGTGAAGGCTTGCGCCATCTGTTGACTGGATGCTCAACCAATCCATTAATTATTTTTTTTGTGCATTAATTTTCAGAAAAGTGTCACCAGAGATTTTGACGGGAGGTTCAGGACGCAGCGGGAGATCAGGAAAACAATTAAATATTGAATATTATTGTGAGGAGGGCTGCCATTTTTTCCGGCCGGGCGGCGCGGCGCCGGAAAAAATGGCAGCCCTCCTCACAATAATATTCAATATTTAATTGTTTTCCTGATCTCCCGCTGCGTCCTGAACCTCCCGTCAAAATCTCTGGCGACACTTTTTTGCATATTGGCGAATCGAAAATTTTTTGCAAAAAAAAAAAATTGGCAGCAAAAGGGAATCGAAGCAAGACCTGCTATAGTCTCACCTCCGCAATCCTCCTCTTATCCCCCAGGCTACCGGGTTACTTAAGAATTAAGGCTCGGAAAAAGTATTTGTCCTGAAAAACTACGGACTTTGCCGTTTTTTGCTCAAAATCTACTCGAACGCAGCCAGGCGCTCTCACCCGACGAATCTGAGGCATCTGCCTGCCGAGACACCTCTCTCGTCTGGCGAGGGGCTCTGGACTTAGAATATTTTTCGCAAGGTGGACTCGGGACTTGAATGTATTTTCTCGGGGAGGTTAGCTCCTCATTAGGCTCGTGAGCGGTTGGCCGTCGATGGAGCTACTCTTTATTGAAGCGAGAGCCGGTTCTTGGAAAAAATTCGATACCGTGCTTTTCCGCATGTGATAGGCATATTAACTCTTAATTAGTGGGCTTGGTTCAGTTCGGTGCATTACGTAATACTTTACCCGTTGCGAGCCAGTGTAGCACCTATGTTTATTGTAATCACGAATTACACCTTATAATATAAAGGACAATTTTTCAGAGGGCGCAGAATGTTACTGCGCAGGATAGGATATTCCTGCTGCTATATAATAAACTATTTCATGCTGATAATTAATTTAAACATTGCTCCTTTCGTTTTTTTTTTGGCTTTAAAAAAATTCATTTACAATGCTACGAATTTTTTTGCAGGAAATACCAGCATTCAAGTTAAACTTATCTCCTTACAATTGTTTTAATTAATAACTAATTGAGTAACCCGCATTGCCGAATGTGTGGCAGAGGGTGTAAATATATTCAGACTGCTTTTATTTTTCAGAGATTATTAGAAAAATATATCAATTAGCAGATTCTGTATTGAAGGTAAGTTTTTCAAATCAACATTTTTATGAACTGTCAGCCTCAGAAAAAAATATTTTTTAGGCGAATTTTGTGTTTCCCTTTTTTAATTCAAAAGCAGCACATTGAGGCAAAATTAGACATTTTAAAGTTTTACAAAGGGTTTATATTAAAACATAGAAACATTCATTTTTGTTTAGTTCATCTTTATTGCTCAACATACACTTGTTGAGATACATCAATATTAGAAATTGCATTAGTATTCCAAATACCCTATTTTAACCAAATTTTTTTCTGAGATATCCTTGTAGCTGCTATCCACAAAGTGATGTAGGAGTTGCAGTCTCTCCAGTGGCTTCATTTAAGGCTGAAACCCACAGAGTGCTTCTTTAAATGCTGTTGGCACACTCCAGTTTGGCACCAGCAAGGAAATACACTCAGTTTCTTATTTACTTCGGTGAGAAAGCTTTCTGATCAACCCTGATTCCAATGGGTGCTCCTCTTCTCACCTATCCTAAGCAAGCAATGGAATACCTGAGGAAAATGAATTGAAATGATGAATTTTAAGTTAATGAAGTTTTTGAAACTACCTTTAGGATGTTCTAAGCAAAAAAATAAATATTTGTCTGCTGAAAGGGCTACAGACTTATTTACTGGTATAAAATTGAAAGATTGGTTACCCTTTAAAAATAAAAAATGGAAACTTCCACTTAAAATCTGCACATAGCACGAAATTGAAATATCATTGATATTAAGGTTCAATTAAAATGGATATTAATCTCATGCAAATTGTATTTTAGTGAAACATTCAATTCATCCAGGACAATTTATTGGAAATTTTTGTTTAGCAACTGGTGCTACTACAATTTTTCAACATTTTATCCATTTCTCTAAAACTAAGGTGGAATACCTTTAAATGAATATATCTGTGGTAAACAATAGTTAAGAATGACTTGCTGAAATAACTTCAGATCATCACACACAAATACAATGGAAGAAATTTGAATCTAAAAAGCATGAAAATGTTCAATTTTTGATCAAATGAATTTTTTTTAAGCATTCATATTTCTAGATTTAAGAATAAATTTAAATATTATCATATGATTATGGAAATTATTAGTCAAGATAACTATGGAATCTCTTTTTATCAAGAAGAAGGAAATAAGGTAGAATGGAATAACTCATTTCACTGAATCAAATGTTTATTTAATGGAAAATCACCTGTTCACAACATGTTTTTACAGACTATGGAATCCGTTTTTTCTAAAGGAGCTCCAATCACTGCTTAGCCTCCTCTTCCACCCTCCTCACCTGCCCATGCAAAGTATATATCCCAAAAGGTGACCAAATATGAACCAAGGTATGAAGAATACAGGGATGTGAGAATAAGGACAGAATGAAGGTAAAGGAGTGTATGTTGGGTGAGTTTAAGGCAGGAGAAGGGGAAAGTAAGTAAGTAAGGAAGGAAGTAAGTTAGTTTAATGTTTTAAGGGTGTCACCAGCAAAGGTTATTTATGCTCCTATATTGATTAATTTAAGAAAATAATGCTTAATAAGTAAATTTAAAAGCATTTTAGATTAGAAGGCAGAATGAAGGGAAAGAGTTGGTTGAAATTGAAATTAGGAGAAACTTTTATGTTGGAAAACCAGACCTCCAGTAAACATCACAACTTTAACGGAAGTGACTTAATGAACATTACATGAGGAAAACCACTAGTAAGTATTAGGACCAGAATGTCTCCATCATCAAATAACATCAATCATAGATGTTTGTTAACTATCTGGTGAAAATGCAAATAACCTCAAACAGAAAAGAATTAAACAAAGAAATTCCACAAACAATAATTGAAAGAATGAGTGCCCAAATAATATTTTAATATCCCACATGCTATACACATCATGTATATGTAGTAGTCTTCAAAGGAAAAAAATCACAAAATACATTTCAGCACTATGGCTTAAATTAGAGTATACATACTATATTTAGTATGTAATATCAAACTATGCATTACACTTACTTCATGCAAAGATTTCCATGCCGTTGAATTGCTTGTCTTTGCATTTCCAGTTTCTCCATCCACCTTGGTTGTCTATTGGCGATGACAGTTTTAAAATGGGGTTGGTAGTAAGTTACTGTACTCTGATTGGATAGTCCTTCCCCACCTACCTTTTAATGGATATCCAGTGTCCATGTTGATTTTTCTTTGTGTTGGACAATAATAAAGCTTTGAAAAATCCCTTCGACCTGAAGAGACAGGCAGGATGACCAGCGAAACTGTCATCACCAAAAGACTACCAATGTGGATAGAGAACCTAAAAATGCAAAGACATTAAAATTATTTGAGAAAAATTTACTCAGTGAAAATAACACTTCATTAGAAGGAATTCCCAAGTTTTAAGTTGAAACCTTGTTAAATTTATCACTCATTTTCAAAAAGTTTGGTATTCTGTTATAGATTAGTACACCCAATACCATTGGGATTTTATGTGAAATTCCTGATTTGTGATAACTTAAGAGGATGTTATGATTTCTTGTTGAATATGAGTGAATTATTTGCATGTGACATACTATTAAAGATTAAGACAGACAAGGAAATATTTATTCATAGAAGTAATGGTAATAAATTTAAAATGTTTTGAATAAGGGCCTATATGGTTTAAGGTAACTTTGTACAACCTGCATATATATGGTCCCAAGAACACTATTCCATACGATTCCCCTGGAGAAAAAGAGTGGAATGATGTACGAGTTTTTATTCCTCTAGACACCCATGCAGGAACCAAATAGTGTACCTAGTGTGCAGTTCAGAACACATTACACAGGCCTACAAAAAAAATTTTTTTTTTTGGTGCCGGGAATCTTTGTGCTGATTTTAACTATATTTGTAGAGCTGAATCCAAATATGAAATCAGTTTTTATTTAACAATTCTGCTTTTGTTGAGCCAATGAATGAGATTGAAAAAATTAGTTGGATGTCATTTGTTGAGGTCATAAAAAATTTTCTAGGAAATCACAAAAGTGAAAATTATATTGAGCTGGCAAACATTATGCTCAGTAACTTCAAACCACTTGGATGTAATGTGAGCACAAAAGTTCACTACCTACACAGCCACTTAGACAATTTTCTTGGAAAATTAGGAGACAAGTGAAGAACAAGGTGAAAGATTTCACCAGGATATAAAAACAATGGAAGCTCGCTACCACGGAAGATGGGATAACCATATGATGGCAGATTACTGCTGGTGCTTAAAACGAGACTGTTTGAACAAAGTGCACTCAAGAAAATCGCGCAAAAGAAGCTTCCGATGTGTTGAGTGATGTTTTTATGTATTTTTTCTTTTCAATTTGCTTTATTACAGTAAAAAATTTTAGTATTTGTGTTCAATTGTATTGTAAAATTCTATTGTGTTTGTGGGTGATTTAACAGCCCTAGAAATAAATCAAATCTTTATATTTAGTTGGTTTTATTATTAATATAATATTCCCATATCATCATGTAGAAGATTTTTTTATGTAAGTAACAACATATCTATATCTTGAAAACTATAGCTGATAGGAAAAAACTAGTGTCATAATTGGATTCAGCACCCCAATTGTTCTTTAAAACAGCATTGAAAGCTCAGGCACCAAAACCACTGTTGGCCTGTGTTATGAACATCAATATTCCATGCATCAGTTTATTAGACATGTAGACCAAAAACCTTGGTATTGAATATATAATTACTTGTTGAGATCAAAATCAATATCCTCTTGCAATATTGCATGATTAAACATAAGGACCTGTGTCTTTTTGCAAAACTAGTACATAAGTATGCTGAGACTTGGATAGTTTCACCTATAATGGAAGTGTTAACAATTTACCTAGTTGAGTAAACATTAGTGATTTAACAAACTTTTCCATAGACATTTCCTCAAAAGACATTTTCTCTTATTTTATAAGAAGGAACTATGCAAAAATTGTCATATTAATAATTAATCTATCTCGCAAAAGGTGATTCTCATCGAAATATTTTTTGAATACAAGGAAAAGATGACAGAATGAGCAACTTTAACATGACACTCACATTATTTAGAGCAATTCAAGTGTTCATTAGCTTTCATAATGATTCACTTATCTCTTAGAAAAATTTTTTAAGTTCTTGTCATATCATTTACTGTGGATAAAAATACTTTTGTTAAATTAAGGTGAGGAATTAAGACTAATTATGATAGTACTGCAATTATTTTAATTTGGTTTAACTTAACCCCGTTAAAAATATATTACACATAATCTAAACGTGAGTGTGACACTCTTAAGGATAGCGTGTTTGTTTACTGGCCTGGATTTGATTGAGAGATGCTTCTCGACACCCTCTGGTCTTCATCCATATTGTGGAATTTTTGGGTGGCGGATCTTGCTGGGAAATCACTAAGTGGCACAAGAAAATAAACTGGCCCCCATTATAATCCAATTGATAAGTGAATGTTACAAAATTTAGCTTATTACTAGGTGAGATATATCAAAGCCAACCTACGAGTTTATTAATGATAATGGATAAAATGAAAATAACATCACAGTCAGCACAAGCTTAGTATGTACTATAGTTACACCATATCCATGATACTTCCAGTCAAATTTGAAAAAAAAATTGATATCAAACTAACAAAATCATTAAATAAGAGTGACAGCAGCATAAAGATTGATTTTTATAAATATGAGAGTGCAGCTCACCTCACGAAGCCTCACATAAGGGGATTAAAAAGTTTGACAATACCTTACACCTGGTTGCAAAGTTGTTTGACAAATTTGGGCATCTTGGCAAAATTAAGGAACTGGGATGAACCGCCTCATTTCCTTTGGCTGCTTGTGGTTTACATGTTGAGCACCCTAAAATTAATAGAATTACTGAGAAGCTGGGAATCTTCCCAAGTCAGTAGGACTCTTCAGAGTTTTGGTGAATTATCTTATCCCTTGACTACCATGCCACTCAGAAGAAATAATTGCATACTATAATTCCAAAATAAGATTATCCTAATTTAATGATGACATTTGAAAAATGACTTTTTTCAACAAATAATAATATATCAACAATCTTGCATCAATGTTATGATTACAAATTGGGCTTCTTTGGTTACTTTTTGGATAGTCTTCCAAAAATGTGATGCTTTTAACATGAGCTCCCCTACTCTAAAAAAAAACCATTTTGAAACTGTAATTGCACCTTAGGTGTCATAAAACTGATATATTTCCTAGTCATATTAATACAAAAAAATCAACATGAACTCTGTTGATTTGGCAGGTACTACTTATTCAAAAAGTGGTCTCCCAAGATCTCTTGCCACCATCAGAAATTGGTGCCATATTTTACAAGTTACTTTTCATTGTGGATTGATTTTTTAATTAGGTAAAATATTTCCCAAAAAAAGGAAAAAGCTTTTCATTAATAATACTAAATAATAAAAAGTAACTCAAATAATATATTAGTTTATCAGAAAATAAAGGTTTTACAGTTAGTATTGGAAAGTATAGCCAGTTTAAATCTCAAACTTGCCTAAAAAGGATACCCGACACCACACACTACAATAAATCCTTTCATTCCATATTTATTCTACCTCTCTTCATTCCACGCATCATCCTTGGTATATTCCTACAGTCACCTGCCTTAACTAACGTTCTCTCCTTCAATACACTCAATATCAGACTTGATTACGTGCAAATTTAATTTTGAATGAAAGGTGAATGTTTCCCACATAACTTAAATTTGCTGCATCTAATTTCAACACATACGTCATCTTAAGGTATCCAAGGATTATGGCTTTGCATTGGAACTAGTTGACCCAAATGTAAAATTTTGTGGAAAAAAATAGCAATATTTTATTCTCAGCTCTAATACAGTGTCAATGTTTGCACCATTTTTCTCTCCAAGACAAAATAAATAATTCAACATAATGCTTATAATACTAGGGAAGTGATGGAAAATATTTGGCATACTGTCTCAGTAGAGTCAGAACAACCTTAGGTTCTAAGATTTTACCCATATTTTCCCCACTTTGCAGAAGGTGGACATTTTTCCAGGTGATATCTGTTATAGGCCTCAGATGAAATGAAGAGGGAAGATTGACACGATACATTCCAGTCGCTCGAAAACCCCTTTGCTAGGTTTGAGCGCACAGCCTCTGTGCTTTGATGGCATGATCGATAGTAACTAGGGTGCCACCGTCACGTACTAAGGAATGAACTACAAAATTCAGGTTCAATTTTCATCCACTTAATAGGCGATCGAATCTGCAGTCCTCATCTAATTCGATTCAAACGCCAAGTGAGCGGTAGACAAGAAAGTAATCATATTGTAAATTGAGGAGTATCTACAATGACGAAGAATTGGACGTCGCAACTCGAAATTTCAAGACGTGTCCACACAAGAATTTGAAGCTACCGAGGCCGTGATTGAGACCTCATTTTTGCCGAGTATCGACAACATTGTAATTTTAGGGGAGATGGCCGAATGCCGTCATAAACCAGCCTGAGAGGTCATTAGCACGATTAGTGGTGGATGAGAAAGGAGAAGGATGGGGAGAATCCCGCAGTCGGCAGTGTTCCATTCTTAACGAAAGGGGCCAAGGGGTGGACAGTTAAACATCCAAAACGACGGACTCAAGGTGCTCGCGGCAAGGTGACGACTCAAAGTGCTCTCCACAAAGCACCTTCATCACATGCGTCATCTTAAGGTATCCAAGGATTATGGCTTAGTCTGGCTTATGACTAGTTTTCCCTAATGTAAAGTTTTGTGGAAAATATATAGCAATATTTTATTCTCAGCTCTAATACAGTGTCAATGTTTGCACCATTTTTCTCTCCAAGACAAAATAAATAATTCAACATAATGCTTATAATACTAGGGAAGTGATGGAAAATATTTGGCATACTGTCTCAGTAGAGTCAGAACAACCTTAGGTTCTAAGATTTTACCCATATTTTCCCCACTTTGCAGAAGGTGGACATTTTTCCAGGTGATATCTGTTATAGGCCTCAGATGAAATGAAGAGGGAAGATTGACACGATACATTCCAGTCGCTCGCAAACCCCTTTGCTAGATTTGAGCTCACAGCCTCTGTTCTTTGATGGCAAGATCGATAATAACTAAGGTGCCACCGTCACGTACTAAGGAATGAAGTACAAAATTCAGGTTCAATTTTCATCCACTTAATAGGCGATCGAATCTGCAGTCCTCATCTAATTCGATTCAAATGCCAAGCGAGGGGTTGACAAGAAAGTAATCGTATTGTAAATTGTGGAGTATCTACAATGACGAAGAATTGGACGTCGCAACTTGAAATTTCAAGACGTGTCCACACAAGAATTTGAAGCTACCGAGGCCGTGATTGAGACCTCATTTTTGCAGAGTATCGACAACATTGTAATTTTAGGGGAGATGGCCGAATGCCGTCATAAACCAGCCTGAGAGGTCATTAGCACGATTAGTGGTGTATGAGAAAGGAGAAGGATGGGGAGAATCCCGAAGTCGGCAGTGTTCCATTCTTAACGAAAGCAGCCAAGGGGTCCACAGTTAAACATCCAAAACGACGGACTCAAGGTGCTCGCGGCAAGGTGACGACTCAAAGTGCTCTCCACAAAGCACCTTCATCGTAGGGATCGATACACCACTGAAATATACCTGCCGCATCTAGGATTCAAACTAGGAGCCTCAGGGTGGAAAGCCAGTACGTTATCAACCGCACCATCCCGATCCGCAGTGATCACAATTACGGGACCATCATTAATACATTTCCAGGGCAATGACCAATGACACGTACCTTCGTAGTGCTTTGCAATGGAGCGAACTGGAGTCCTGCAGTTGATCGCTCCCTGCCCCGCTGAAAGCTGCCTCCAAGTCAAGCTGAAGATCAGATTTAACGCGTACTTCAACCCTTTGCTCTATATAGACGGATAACAGCAAGAGGAAGCACATTTCAAAATAATTTTTATAGGCTGAATACATACGTACCAACATACAACTGTGAATTTTGGAAACTAGATACTAGATACACTAAACACGTTTATGAAGAAGCCCAATCTACCAGTATATATTTGCACTTGGGCTCGTATTAAATCGCCACCCACCAATGAGCTAGAACAGCCCGTGATTTCAACCGTTTAGTCTTCTCTGTAGTAGCTCGACCAAGTAGCTGCGTTCCACGAACTCCACGATGGGGATCAGTCCATCAGCTTCGATCGCCTTGCTCATCCAGGCTCTCTAAGCGAACTGGCGTGACCAAGTTTCCGTCGGGAAGTAACGTGGGGACTTGGGGGGCTTGGTGGGAGAGGCTAGGGGGGGTTTATTGAGTGGGAGATATCGCACAAGAGAGAGTGAAATCGAATTGGGACGATGGGAAAGGAGATCGAGGCAATTTTTTGCCCATTTCAATTTCGAAAGTGCGCATTTCGCGTATCTTCGTAGTGCTTTGCAATAGAGCGAACTGGAGTCCTGCAGTTGACAGCTCCCTTCCCCGCTGAAAGCTGTCTCCAAGATCACCAGCCGACAATGCAATTGCGTGCCCCTCCCGAAATGCGCGCGCGTGATTAAACGAGCCATGGTGTAACCATTCAGTGAATCCAGACATTGCTCTCATTGTTAGTCCATGACTATACAAATACATACCGTAACACACATGTAAGCAAATGAACCCAATGATGATGCTAACGCATTGCGACCCAGAAAATAATTCGCAAGTTCCAATTAAATTGGCGATAAACTGCTCTAAGGAACTCGGTAAAATAAATCTTGGGAACTTCTACCTCAGTAGGTGGTATGGATCTGAATATTTCCTTAGTTTTCTTGGTAATTATTACATGAATGCATGGTACCTAGTACATTACGGGGAGGGTGGGTTGGGTGGAGGGTCAAAGGAGAGGGGGAGGGGGGTTGAGGCATGGGTGAAGCAGTATTGCCAATCTCGCCTCGGAGGTGGGATGAGTCAACTGCGTCCCATCCGACGGACTGCGTAGTGCAATGGAATATCCTTGGGTAGAATTCAATTCCTCTTTCGCGGTGACTCTATCGTCCCTTTGGTTCGTCTCAATCCCCCTACCCTCATGCGGGTACGTGGATTGAGAATTTCCCCGTAGTTTCCCTGCCTGTCCAAAGAGGCGACAAAAAGGCGGGGAGACATATTCGAAAAGTAACCCCTAGTAAGAAAGGGATACTTCCAAATAGTATAATGGATTCACTGTCTCGTTACGGCCATACCATCCGGCCTGTGACGCACATGGTGTTTGCCGCGCCTGGAGTTTGCCCGCAAGTCAGGGAATTGATCCCGGAAGGTTAGCACTCTGGTTCCCAACCCGGATTTGGAAATCCTGCATTGACCAGGGAGTATTCAATTAATTTTTTTCTGAAATTAAATTTTACTTTTAGTGTTTTTAGTACCTTGCGAGCCATGGCTAGGGTGTGTGCCGGTGGGTGATTGCACCACAGCCTACCTTTGACCCAAAACGCCTTTCCCTCCTACAGCGGTCCGGCAAACATTTTTTTCTGATGCCTTATCGTTGGTGGGAAAAAATACATCTTACATCTATTTATTCGGCACTTAATTTCTCCAATTTAATGGACTTGATCTATCCTGCCGTGGAACGATGGGGCTACCAACACAAGTACGCCACATAGAATGCTATTTAAAAAAAGTAAATGAAACGAAGGTTTCTAAACTCTTTTGAAATGTTTACAAGTTCTTGGACAATTCTGAGCGATATTTTCGTAAGTGAACATAGGGCCAACGTCGTTCTTTGGTGATAAATGCACAAAAAGATTTTCTTCCTTAAAATTATTGAAACAATTCAGTAATAAATCTGTGATATGATTTCAGGCCCATACCTAGACTTACTATAAAGTCTTCGCAATCATTTGCCGTAATCGTTTCTACTACTTAGTGTGGAAGAAAGCTTCATTCGAATTCGTAACTTCCTTTGTTTTAGCGACCAAAACAAAGGGAACCTTTATCTTCTGCGGGTGGACTACCTTCGAAAAGGAGATAGGAATCCTTCCAACATTCTCACCTGTGTCCGTAAAGGTTCGCTTCGTAGGAAATACTCTTGGCACGATCCACCCCACCCTTATCCAAAATAAAGAGTCATAATGAAATGGCCCACACTACCGTACCCCAAAATCCTTGTGTCAAATTTAAGTACAGCAGCCCCAACTCTCTCTGTTTGCAAGGGCATCCAACGAACTTGGGACTCGGTAGAACCGCGCTTTTGCCATGGTCGAAGGCACCCGCGCTCATTGAAATCACTCCCCCTCCTCCACTTATTTCCCCTCCAACGTGCGAAGCCATAGGATAGGTCAACGTGAAAGGACCTCCACCCCAACAAACTTATCCCCCCCCTCCTCCTTCACTCATTTCACCATTTCAACCCACTCATCTGCCAGGCCATCTAGAGAGGACGAGTTTCTCTTTCTCTCTTTCATTCATGTCCCCCCTTCTCTCCTCCTAACCCTCCTCCCTCACACCCCCTCCAAGCCCAAGGTGGGCGGCATAGTCTCCCATTACACTTGCTCGTTCTCCGCCGCCCGCGCTCGCATTCTCTGAATTCCCCCACCTTAACTTTTTACCTGCATTACTTCATTGGGTTCTTGGCAGCCTTACTTCTCCCAAGCGGGGCGTGAGTGGACACGTTGTTCGTGGCTGCGAAGGGAAGAAGAAGAGTGAATTTCGGAGTGAGGGAAGATTGATTGAGGCGCTCTGGTGGGTCAGTGGAATTTAAATGGATGCTGCTCCGCGTATTCCAGGTTGGCTTAGTAGAGATTTACCAGCTCTCGCCGTCGTTTTATATTTTAGTAACTGTTCCGAAGGGAATATTTTTGAATGATGACGAAGTTTGTACAGCTCGCGATGAACTCTCTTATCCCGCGTGAAAATCTAGAATCCGGTGAATGGGAACATTAAAATCATATCTCTGTCCTATAATATCATTTTCCTCAAATTATAAATAACTCATAATATTCCTATTTTAATTTCAGATTTCTCTAAATATATCCACCAGGATTTCATTCCGGGGAACACTGAGCAGTATGTAAAATTGTGGTTTTCTAGACTACCACGTCGCATCATTCCGTCAGGACTACTAATATAATATGTGAATCAAATTTGTGGAGCAGTTACTTGGCAAGGAAATATCCAGGCAGATAAGTTTCTCATTTTTATCTCTTTTGATGTACTCAAGTTAAAATTCATTGTAAGTGAAGATAATTACTTTTAATCAAGTTTAAACTGATTTAAAACTGATGCCATGTAATTATTACCCGGTAAGAAATTTGTAACTTAATCAATTTTTAGACAACATTCTGAGATTGATCATCATCATCGGCATTTCAATCCTAGGATTGGTTTATTGCAGCCCTCCATTCAGCTCTATTTAATGTCGATTCCCACAATCCCTGTTACCTTCTCGGTTTTGTCTTAATTTGTCCATTGTCATTCTCCTCCAGCACCATGTTTCAAAGGCTTTAATTCTCCGCTGTTCCACTTATCCAATGTTCCAAGTCTCGGAACCATAGCTCCACATGGAAGTCTTGATGAATTGTTTCCTTGTTTCCAGTCTTAGGTTCTTTGACCATAGTAATTGCTCTTCTTCATGCTTCTAAGATTGATATTCTAGCATATTATTCAGGCATAAATGAAAAGATTCAGAAACTTCTACCTCCAATATTGGTCATTGAGATGAACCTACTCTGTGATCCTTGATTGCTTTACTTCAAATGATCAATAAGCCTTAAATTGAAATATTTTAGAAAATTCCACCAGGTCTGAAATGTATCACATGCAGTGTGCCTATCTGTGCAAGTTATGAAGCTTCATTTTCACTGGAACTCTGTCAGTCCAAATGTATGTACTGAGTAACAGCTTGCACCATGGTTTGTACCATTCCACCATCCTTTTGTTACTATGCAAAAAATATTTTCACATTATCATTCCATCTTCAGGTACATGTAAACAAATGTGCCCACTACTATAGGAATACAAATATAGATTCACACACTAATAAACGTGGAAAGTGCACTACTTCATTGGACTCGTTCAACTATTTTGTAGTCAATTTGGGGAAATAATTTTAATGACCAAATCATAGTTTGTAGATAAAAAATTAGTGAATTTTCATAATGTTGCATTTCATAGTATTTGAAAAGTGTTTTTGACAATGTAGTTGTTTCTGAAATTAAAACGTTTTAATGGTTAATTACTTTCATATAGGCATTGAAAAATTTAGAGAAGAAATTCAAAACTCTCTAATCATACCCATCATATCAGTCTACATTCAAAAACCTTTTTTTTCTTAATTAAGTCTTATTTTTATCTTAACCAAACTCATTTAACCATCTCTCATCCAGTTCTAATGCCATGTACAGAGAAAGTAATAATAGTTCAACCGCACAGATCCACAATTAGGGGGATTTTTTAACAAAATTTTCCTAGTACTGCAACTTCTGAATTTTTTCCCAGTTGCCTTTACCCCCACACTGTTCATGTGGTTGCATGATACTTTTTTAATCACATGCCGCCACCCCTCCAATTGCTGTACTTCTCTAAATTTGCAATTCCTTTCTAGAAATAAGATTGATGGACCTCAACTTTTACCCCAAGGTTAGAATGGACTCCACTTTGGAAGAAGTTGATTTTTGATGTCTGCAACATGTCCTATTCATCATCAGCCTTACTTTGGTGTCAACATTTGTGTGTTCTCAACTGAAAGAAGATAAGTTTTGATGTGTGCTCGACCACATGATGCCTGCTGAGGCAGAAGAGGGGACCGGGAAGTTGTCAAGATTCACACTGCAAGTAATGATGTAAGCTATGTTAAATCTTTATATATTTTATCCCTTCCGTGAAAATTTGGAGATATTCGGCCTAAAGATCTTAGCAGTGTTTCAAGTAGTAGTGAGCATTGTATGTAGTTAGTGGCATGTCTCAAGCCAAAGTTGACTACTTGTTCTTCAAAAAATTGAAAACTCTTAATTTTATTATTTGAATTTTGATTTGAGTTTTTTTTCTCAAATGAATCATTGAATCCAAGAAAACTTTTCCAAATCGATGTCCTATTTCTTTTTCACTGGTGTGATGCAAGTTGCCTAATGTGCTCTGTGAAAACAAGTTTTCATAGAACCTTGACATAAATTTAAGTTATAAAACAGGTGTGGTACTGTCACTTAAAAACCTAACTTAAAAATCACAGTAAACCTTATTTTGATTGGTTGATTGTGGTTAGGATGGTTTCTCTCCAATGAGAATCTTAGTCTGAGGAATAAAGGAGCTAATTAGGGTGAGTTATTTGTAGAAAAAGGGTTAAAATAATCGGTATATATTAAGTTCACTGGCCTTCATGGACCCATAGTGATGATCTGAAGATGGTGTCCCTGGTTTTCCATAGTTTTGGCTGTTTGATTTTTCACTTCCATGAGTTGGTGGGCATTCTCTGTTGAAACTCTTAGCTTATTTGTATGATTTCTATGGCTTCTATGAGGACTTTGTTAGAATCGACTCTCAATGGCCATTAATTACGCCTCCCCAAATTACATGTTGAGCAATGGTCACTCCTCCAATATTATGCAATCACCAAGAAAGAGAATTGGCATTCTCTGTTGAAACTCTTAGCTTATTTATATGATTTCTGTGACTTCTATTTATTTATTTATTTATTTATTATCGACTTAATTGGGCGAGGTTGAGACTAAATAGTCCCTTCTTCCACCTAACCCTTACATTACATACATTACATTGAAGACAATTACATACAGCCAAGCCCTGGATGGAGAAAAATCCACCCAGACGGGAATCGAACCCGTGACCTCTCAGTTGGTAGACGAGGACGTTACCCCCGCCGCCACCGGGGCCGGCAATGAGGAGTTTGTTAGAATCGACTCTCAATGGCCATTAATTACGCCTCCCCAAATTACATGTTGAGCAATGGCCACTCCTCCAATATTATGCAATCACCAAGAAAGAGAATTGCTCGTTTTTTCAAGGTCTCAATTGTTACACCTGTATTGCACGTGACAGTCAAGTTCTGTATGAATGGACAACGTAAGACTTGCCACATTAACCTTTCACCTTGCAAATGCGTACAGGGTTGTTTTTGACTATACAATTCTTTGGATTAATCACAAAACTGTTTTCAGACCAGAAGGACCAAAGCAGGGGAAAACCCAGGACAATTAATTCATCATTTTCCAGTAATTTTCAACTTGCAATTAACGCCTTAAACCCTTCTGTTACCTATATTCTTCCGTATCAGCCCCAGCCCCCTTTCTCCACATTCTCCATTCATATTTTTACTTTTTTCTCTGTACTTAATTATTTTTCCTTACCTATTTGTACTCTGTCATATTATCCAAGAAAGACAGTTCACCTGCAATCTCTCTGAAAGGTAATCTTTAATGAACAATCTGTTTTGTCTTTCTAGTGACATTTCTTTGAACTCTCATGTTTGCATTGAAAGAAATGATAAATTATAGCTTCCTTCTTTTGAAATTTCACTGTTATTGACCAATTTCACTCTTACTGACATTCATGGAGACTTGCCTAGAGTGATAATTATTATACTTCATCTGAGTTGAGAAAATTATTCAATCTTACTTACCTAAAGGGATCATTGAGTTACAAGTCAGTTATGTCTATAGACATTAGTACTCATGTTTTCATGGACCCATGGATTGTGGCTCCAAATGTGGCTTCGAAGGGTTTTTGGTGAGATTGCCAGCTGAAATACACTAAAAATGATAATGGTTTGAAATTATTTCGTATTTCAATCTGCATCATGGTTTGAATAAGATCATAATTTAAAATATTTGATAAATCCTATAAAGGCAATCCAAATTGCAAAGTTTGTCACTTCTAAGAGGGAAAAGAGTTCTTTGTTACACCCAACAATACTCGCCTTGGATACATCCTCCATAAGTGTTCTTAAATGTTTTAGCACTGTAGTGCTCTTTTATTTCAATAGCTTAGGAAGAGCAGAAGGGAAGGTGGAAGACTTGTCACAGGATTTTGAAGGGACTAAATGGGAGGCAGTCCGCAGGGAACTTTCTCTATCACTGGTTATTTTTCTCCATTCCTTCCATTTCTCCCTTCTAATGCATCTTTTGTCTCTAAGCCCTTCATCACCACAGTTCATTGAGAGAACATTGGGGACAGGCAGTGGATTGGTGCTGTTTGGTGTCGAATCAATTGGATTACTGCAAGGAATATTATCTTGATATATTTTCATAACAACTCTTCGATAGAGGAAAGTTTTGACATTTATAATATCATTGTTGGGAATAATAAAGATAATTTTTCAGGACAACGTTGTTCCACGGAATACTTGTAAGTTTTCAGTAGGTAGCCCTTTGACTAAAAATATCAATGAAAAATGAAGGTTTGATCTACATGGGCAAGAAGGTATTTTTAGTAATTAAAACATTACTTGCAATCAAAGTTAAACTTCAACAAGGTCTGATTTTGAAATTCTATATCGTTGTAGCTTTGTAATAGTGATGTCATGACCTGTCCTACAGCTTCTTCTGAATCCTGATTGTTACAGTATAACAGCAGTAAAAGAAAGTAATTGTAGCGTTTGCATGTGGGCAGTATTCGTGGCAATTGTGAATATTTGAAGGAAGTGGGTCTCGCAATTCATAAAATAAATCCCAATATATAATGATCATTTTGAACTTGATACTTGCTGTTGAAAGTTCTCAATTAAATTTCCTTTCATCCTTGTTTAGGATTTCATTAAACTTCATAAGTTATAATTAAAATTACCTCACTAGGTTGCAATCGTAAACAGTCAACAAATGCTAAACACTAATTACACACAGAGTTATGTAAAAAGTGGATATTTTGAGTATAAATTCAGGAGGTGACTAGAATATGAGATGAACCGAGATTCAGACATGTATGGTGAGACTCTCCTTATTGTTCGGTAAGAAGAGCTTCAGCCAAGGGATATCAAAGATTACCTCTTGTGAATCTTGGGTTGCTTCCTCATGTGATACCTCCAGAAGGATATAAATGTCATTGAAATTGTAGATAATTGCTATCTGATAAATGGCAAATATGGTAGCTGTGAAAATGCTAGCTTTTATTGGTTAATCTTAGTGTAATGCCCAAGAGAATTGGTCCCAAGTATGAACAAGGAGAGATTCTCAAATATATATTTGAAAATAATAGACAATAATGAATTGAAATGAAAATGGCTCGACCTGTAGGGGGTTGAAAACTTTCTTTCCTGTCAAACTCTATAATATTTACTTTCTTCTGCATGAGAAATTGCCTCATTGATCTAAAATCAAAACAATGCAATCCTACTTGAAGGCTGGTTTGATAACGGAGGTGTCCTTAAATTAATAAATATAATATGCACCTTTTTTGTGAAATTCACACTACAGGATAATAAGATGGGGATAGTTCCTTTCCCTGAGATAGCTCTGGTTTCCCCGGATGACATGATTAACTGACTAATCGCACACATAATCAATTGGTCCATAACAATCTATGAAGAATTTTGAATTGGTGTTTTCAAATATGCTTATTTGTTATGCTAAATTTTTCTCTTTATCATCATATAAGGTATTGTTTACAGAACCGGAGTTAGTGTCAGCTTGTAAACTAATTGCTTCCAACATTAGAGATAAATTTCAAAATTCACCCTGCTATGATGGTAAAGGAAGAAATACATAGAGCATATCATTGGGAAATGTAGTAGTCCAGGAATAATACTAGACTGCTGAATGGAGGGTCCGGGTTTGATTCGGTGTCATGAATTTAAGGCACCCTCAGCTACACTCAAGGTGTTTATTTTTTAATTACCAGATCTTCTTGGGAAAGCATACCAGCACAGGGATAGGCACTCACCCCCCTACCCTGATGTGTGAATTTAATACCCCATCCAGCTGAGTATTGAGTGAACTCTACCATCACAAACAAACTAGACCATGGGCTGAATCACTGTGATTTTATGTAGTTTATATTACAGTGGTGCCTAGCATCCAAGGATTTAGTGATTTTTCATGACTTGGCTTAATTATTCTTTTGTTTTTATAATTAATAGATGTATCCCTTTGATGTAATCCCTTCTTAAAGATGAAATATGTAAATAAAGACTTATCTATTTGAGGAGCAATGAAATCTTTTATAAATATTTGCCAGGCAGTCATTCATTTTTGAACTTTCAGAAACAGCTGCGACTGATAGACCTAGTAAACAGAAAGGTAGGTAGATGATCTATTGATTGAATATGATAAGAGGATTAATGTATGATCTAATATGTTAAATTATTCAAGCTGGAAAACCTGTAAACAAACGTCAATGAGTTTATTGCTATAAAGTAACCATAGTAAGGGATGTTGTTGAGTGGCCCTTTGAAATGGTCTTTTTAAGAGCCATGAAACCCAAATTGCCTTATCACTCATTCACTCATATATGGATTGCTTACTTTAATTTTATCTTTGTTTAAAATATTTCTACCAATTAAGATGCAAGATATTAAGGTTAATGTTCTCCATTCCTTGCAAAGGCTTTTTCTCCCATCTTTTTTCCACTTTAGTTTCTCAAGGTCCAAATTATTAATGTTCAAATATAATAATTGAATCTGAATGGAGAGGTGCAATGAAACAAGAATGGCATTGATTAACTTTTCCTTATTCTTTAACATAGGTCTAATAATAAAAATTACTATATTAATTGACCGCTAAACCAACAAACTTCCTTGCCTCACTTTACTAAATAACCCAATATCCAGCACGACAATAGACCCCTCTTCAACGTATGCATACCACCTTATTCCATTCTGGCCTTGAATGTACTTAATTTGAGTTTAAGTGAAAGCTGAGGAAACACAATTGGAGATACGTTATCCTTATTCCCGAAATATCCTGGGCCATGGGTATTGTCAAACCTAAGGAGTTTTGAAAAAGTTTAGTTTGCCGTGTTAAGATGAAATTACTCATTTAGTGGACACTTGTATTCTATATTATTGAAATAAATAAAGCTTTGTGAAATATTATTGCTTCAATGATTCTTAAACATATAATTAAAATGTTAAATACCAGGACTGCAGTAATGGAGAGCATGTGAAGGTGACAACCAGAGCAGTGGATGGCATTGCAAGATCAACTGCTCCTTTGAAAGTGTGGAGATTTAATTCTTGAACTTTTGAAGAAATCTCTTAACTGTTTTATGGATCAAACAACTGTTCTTTGATGTGCAACTGACATTTTATCGAAATAAAAGGTTACATGAATTACTGAATTTTATTAGGACTAGGAGTTATTGCAAGCAATTAGGGTAGCCGCCCAATTTAAATTGCAGCATCTATTATTTAACTCTCTAATAGTAAAATAATACCTCGTTTATATGAAAATATATTATGAAGTTCCCGCGCATTCTAGAACAAAGTGCTGGAAGTAATCGGACACGTGCGTCAAATTTTATATTAACCGGGCCCCAAAGTGCGACCGATCCCAAACAGCGGAATACGAAATTCGCAAGGAATTGTTTGTGGCCATGTAAAAATTGAATTTCGAAATGACAGGTTGGTATCTCTAGTGGGAAAAGGATGTATTAGGATGTGCTGGTATTTTGGGAGGTTTCAACTAGTGAAGGCTTGCGCCATCTGTTGACTGGATGCTCAACCAATCCATTAATTATTTTTTTTGTGCATTAATTTTCAGAAAAGTGTCACCAGAGATTTTGACGGGAGGTTCAGGACGCAGCGGGAGATCAGGAAAACAATTAAATATTGAATATTATTGTGAGGAGGGCTGCCATTTTTTCCGGCCGGGCGGCGCGGCGCCGGAAAAAATGGCAGCCCTCCTCACAATAATATTCAATATTTAATTGTTTTCCTGATCTCCCGCTGCGTCCTGAACCTCCCGTCAAAATCTCTGGCGACACTTTTTTGCATATTGGCGAATCGAAAATTTTTTGCAAAAAAAAAAAATTGGCAGCAAAAGGGAATCGAAGCAAGACCTGCTATAGTCTCACCTCCGCAATCCTCCTCTTATCCCCCAGGCTACCGGGTTACTTAAGAATTAAGGCTCGGAAAAAGTATTTGTCCTGAAAAACTACGGACTTTGCCGTTTTTTGCTCAAAATCTACTCGAACGCAGCCAGGCGCTCTCACCCGACGAATCTGAGGCATCTGCCTGCCGAGACACCTCTCTCGTCTGGCGAGGGGCTCTGGACTTAGAATATTTTTCGCAAGGTGGACTCGGGACTTGAATGTATTTTCTCGGGGAGGTTAGCTCCTCATTAGGCTCGTGAGCGGTTGGCCGTCGATGGAGCTACTCTTTATTGAAGCGAGAGCCGGTTCTTGGAAAAAATTCGATACCGTGCTTTTCCGCATGTGATAGGCATATTAACTCTTAATTAGTGGGCTTGGTTCAGTTCGGTGCATTACGTAATACTTTACCCGTTGCGAGCCAGTGTAGCACCTATGTTTATTGTAATCACGAATTACACCTTATAATATAAAGGACAATTTTTCAGAGGGCGCAGAATGTTACTGCGCAGGATAGGATATTCCTGCTGCTATATAATAAACTATTTCATGCTGATAATTAATTTAAACATTGCTCCTTTCGTTTTTTTTTTGGCTTTAAAAAAATTCATTTACAATGCTACGAATTTTTTTGCAGGAAATACCAGCATTCAAGTTAAACTTATCTCCTTACAATTGTTTTAATTAATAACTAATTGAGTAACCCGCATTGCCGAATGTGTGGCAGAGGGTGTAAATATATTCAGACTGCTTTTATTTTTCAGAGATTATTAGAAAAATATATCAATTAGCAGATTCTGTATTGAAGGTAAGTTTTTCAAATCAACATTTTTATGAACTGTCAGCCTCAGAAAAAAATATTTTTTAGGCGAATTTTGTGTTTCCCTTTTTTAATTCAAAAGCAGCACATTGAGGCAAAATTAGACATTTTAAAGTTTTACAAAGGGTTTATATTAAAACATAGAAACATTCATTTTTGTTTAGTTCATCTTTATTGCTCAACATACACTTGTTGAGATACATCAATATTAGAAATTGCATTAGTATTCCAAATACCCTATTTTAACCAAATTTTTTTCTGAGATATCCTTGTAGCTGCTATCCACAAAGTGATGTAGGAGTTGCAGTCTCTCCAGTGGCTTCATTTAAGGCTGAAACCCACAGAGTGCTTCTTTAAATGCTGTTGGCACACTCCAGTTTGGCACCAGCAAGGAAATACACTCAGTTTCTTATTTACTTCGGTGAGAAAGCTTTCTGATCAACCCTGATTCCAATGGGTGCTCCTCTTCTCACCTATCCTAAGCAAGCAATGGAATACCTGAGGAAAATGAATTGAAATGATGAATTTTAAGTTAATGAAGTTTTTGAAACTACCTTTAGGATGTTCTAAGCAAAAAAATAAATATTTGTCTGCTGAAAGGGCTACAGACTTATTTACTGGTATAAAATTGAAAGATTGGTTACCCTTTAAAAATAAAAAATGGAAACTTCCACTTAAAATCTGCACATAGCACGAAATTGAAATATCATTGATATTAAGGTTCAATTAAAATGGATATTAATCTCATGCAAATTGTATTTTAGTGAAACATTCAATTCATCCAGGACAATTTATTGGAAATTTTTGTTTAGCAACTGGTGCTACTACAATTTTTCAACATTTTATCCATTTCTCTAAAACTAAGGTGGAATACCTTTAAATGAATATATCTGTGGTAAACAATAGTTAAGAATGACTTGCTGAAATAACTTCAGATCATCACACACAAATACAATGGAAGAAATTTGAATCTAAAAAGCATGAAAATGTTCAATTTTTGATCAAATGAATTTTTTTTAAGCATTCATATTTCTAGATTTAAGAATAAATTTAAATATTATCATATGATTATGGAAATTATTAGTCAAGATAACTATGGAATCTCTTTTTATCAAGAAGAAGGAAATAAGGTAGAATGGAATAACTCATTTCACTGAATCAAATGTTTATTTAATGGAAAATCACCTGTTCACAACATGTTTTTACAGACTATGGAATCCGTTTTTTCTAAAGGAGCTCCAATCACTGCTTAGCCTCCTCTTCCACCCTCCTCACCTGCCCATGCAAAGTATATATCCCAAAAGGTGACCAAATATGAACCAAGGTATGAAGAATACAGGGATGTGAGAATAAGGACAGAATGAAGGTAAAGGAGTGTATGTTGGGTGAGTTTAAGGCAGGAGAAGGGGAAAGTAAGTAAGTAAGGAAGGAAGTAAGTTAGTTTAATGTTTTAAGGGTGTCACCAGCAAAGGTTATTTATGCTCCTATATTGATTAATTTAAGAAAATAATGCTTAATAAGTAAATTTAAAAGCATTTTAGATTAGAAGGCAGAATGAAGGGAAAGAGTTGGTTGAAATTGAAATTAGGAGAAACTTTTATGTTGGAAAACCAGACCTCCAGTAAACATCACAACTTTAACGGAAGTGACTTAATGAACATTACATGAGGAAAACCACTAGTAAGTATTAGGACCAGAATGTCTCCATCATCAAATAACATCAATCATAGATGTTTGTTAACTATCTGGTGAAAATGCAAATAACCTCAAACAGAAAAGAATTAAACAAAGAAATTCCACAAACAATAATTGAAAGAATGAGTGCCCAAATAATATTTTAATATCCCACATGCTATACACATCATGTATATGTAGTAGTCTTCAAAGGAAAAAAATCACAAAATACATTTCAGCACTATGGCTTAAATTAGAGTATACATACTATATTTAGTATGTAATATCAAACTATGCATTACACTTACTTCATGCAAAGATTTCCATGCCGTTGAATTGCTTGTCTTTGCATTTCCAGTTTCTCCATCCACCTTGGTTGTCTATTGGCGATGACAGTTTTAAAATGGGGTTGGTAGTAAGTTACTGTACTCTGATTGGATAGTCCTTCCCCACCTACCTTTTAATGGATATCCAGTGTCCATGTTGATTTTTCTTTGTGTTGGACAATAATAAAGCTTTGAAAAATCCCTTCGACCTGAAGAGACAGGCAGGATGACCAGCGAAACTGTCATCACCAAAAGACTACCAATGTGGATAGAGAACCTAAAAATGCAAAGACATTAAAATTATTTGAGAAAAATTTACTCAGTGAAAATAACACTTCATTAGAAGGAATTCCCAAGTTTTAAGTTGAAACCTTGTTAAATTTATCACTCATTTTCAAAAAGTTTGGTATTCTGTTATAGATTAGTACACCCAATACCATTGGGATTTTATGTGAAATTCCTGATTTGTGATAACTTAAGAGGATGTTATGATTTCTTGTTGAATATGAGTGAATTATTTGCATGTGACATACTATTAAAGATTAAGACAGACAAGGAAATATTTATTCATAGAAGTAATGGTAATAAATTTAAAATGTTTTGAATAAGGGCCTATATGGTTTAAGGTAACTTTGTACAACCTGCATATATATGGTCCCAAGAACACTATTCCATACGATTCCCCTGGAGAAAAAGAGTGGAATGATGTACGAGTTTTTATTCCTCTAGACACCCATGCAGGAACCAAATAGTGTACCTAGTGTGCAGTTCAGAACACATTACACAGGCCTACAAAAAAAATTTTTTTTTTTGGTGCCGGGAATCTTTGTGCTGATTTTAACTATATTTGTAGAGCTGAATCCAAATATGAAATCAGTTTTTATTTAACAATTCTGCTTTTGTTGAGCCAATGAATGAGATTGAAAAAATTAGTTGGATGTCATTTGTTGAGGTCATAAAAAATTTTCTAGGAAATCACAAAAGTGAAAATTATATTGAGCTGGCAAACATTATGCTCAGTAACTTCAAACCACTTGGATGTAATGTGAGCACAAAAGTTCACTACCTACACAGCCACTTAGACAATTTTCTTGGAAAATTAGGAGACAAGTGAAGAACAAGGTGAAAGATTTCACCAGGATATAAAAACAATGGAAGCTCGCTACCACGGAAGATGGGATAACCATATGATGGCAGATTACTGCTGGTGCTTAAAACGAGACTGTTTGAACAAAGTGCACTCAAGAAAATCGCGCAAAAGAAGCTTCCGATGTGTTGAGTGATGTTTTTATGTATTTTTTCTTTTCAATTTGCTTTATTACAGTAAAAAATTTTAGTATTTGTGTTCAATTGTATTGTAAAATTCTATTGTGTTTGTGGGTGATTTAACAGCCCTAGAAATAAATCAAATCTTTATATTTAGTTGGTTTTATTATTAATATAATATTCCCATATCATCATGTAGAAGATTTTTTTATGTAAGTAACAACATATCTATATCTTGAAAACTATAGCTGATAGGAAAAAACTAGTGTCATAATTGGATTCAGCACCCCAATTGTTCTTTAAAACAGCATTGAAAGCTCAGGCACCAAAACCACTGTTGGCCTGTGTTATGAACATCAATATTCCATGCATCAGTTTATTAGACATGTAGACCAAAAACCTTGGTATTGAATATATAATTACTTGTTGAGATCAAAATCAATATCCTCTTGCAATATTGCATGATTAAACATAAGGACCTGTGTCTTTTTGCAAAACTAGTACATAAGTATGCTGAGACTTGGATAGTTTCACCTATAATGGAAGTGTTAACAATTTACCTAGTTGAGTAAACATTAGTGATTTAACAAACTTTTCCATAGACATTTCCTCAAAAGACATTTTCTCTTATTTTATAAGAAGGAACTATGCAAAAATTGTCATATTAATAATTAATCTATCTCGCAAAAGGTGATTCTCATCGAAATATTTTTTGAATACAAGGAAAAGATGACAGAATGAGCAACTTTAACATGACACTCACATTATTTAGAGCAATTCAAGTGTTCATTAGCTTTCATAATGATTCACTTATCTCTTAGAAAAATTTTTTAAGTTCTTGTCATATCATTTACTGTGGATAAAAATACTTTTGTTAAATTAAGGTGAGGAATTAAGACTAATTATGATAGTACTGCAATTATTTTAATTTGGTTTAACTTAACCCCGTTAAAAATATATTACACATAATCTAAACGTGAGTGTGACACTCTTAAGGATAGCGTGTTTGTTTACTGGCCTGGATTTGATTGAGAGATGCTTCTCGACACCCTCTGGTCTTCATCCATATTGTGGAATTTTTGGGTGGCGGATCTTGCTGGGAAATCACTAAGTGGCACAAGAAAATAAACTGGCCCCCATTATAATCCAATTGATAAGTGAATGTTACAAAATTTAGCTTATTACTAGGTGAGATATATCAAAGCCAACCTACGAGTTTATTAATGATAATGGATAAAATGAAAATAACATCACAGTCAGCACAAGCTTAGTATGTACTATAGTTACACCATATCCATGATACTTCCAGTCAAATTTGAAAAAAAAATTGATATCAAACTAACAAAATCATTAAATAAGAGTGACAGCAGCATAAAGATTGATTTTTATAAATATGAGAGTGCAGCTCACCTCACGAAGCCTCACATAAGGGGATTAAAAAGTTTGACAATACCTTACACCTGGTTGCAAAGTTGTTTGACAAATTTGGGCATCTTGGCAAAATTAAGGAACTGGGATGAACCGCCTCATTTCCTTTGGCTGCTTGTGGTTTACATGTTGAGCACCCTAAAATTAATAGAATTACTGAGAAGCTGGGAATCTTCCCAAGTCAGTAGGACTCTTCAGAGTTTTGGTGAATTATCTTATCCCTTGACTACCATGCCACTCAGAAGAAATAATTGCATACTATAATTCCAAAATAAGATTATCCTAATTTAATGATGACATTTGAAAAATGACTTTTTTCAACAAATAATAATATATCAACAATCTTGCATCAATGTTATGATTACAAATTGGGCTTCTTTGGTTACTTTTTGGATAGTCTTCCAAAAATGTGATGCTTTTAACATGAGCTCCCCTACTCTAAAAAAAAACCATTTTGAAACTGTAATTGCACCTTAGGTGTCATAAAACTGATATATTTCCTAGTCATATTAATACAAAAAAATCAACATGAACTCTGTTGATTTGGCAGGTACTACTTATTCAAAAAGTGGTCTCCCAAGATCTCTTGCCACCATCAGAAATTGGTGCCATATTTTACAAGTTACTTTTCATTGTGGATTGATTTTTTAATTAGGTAAAATATTTCCCAAAAAAAGGAAAAAGCTTTTCATTAATAATACTAAATAATAAAAAGTAACTCAAATAATATATTAGTTTATCAGAAAATAAAGGTTTTACAGTTAGTATTGGAAAGTATAGCCAGTTTAAATCTCAAACTTGCCTAAAAAGGATACCCGACACCACACACTACAATAAATCCTTTCATTCCATATTTATTCTACCTCTCTTCATTCCACGCATCATCCTTGGTATATTCCTACAGTCACCTGCCTTAACTAACGTTCTCTCCTTCAATACACTCAATATCAGACTTGATTACGTGCAAATTTAATTTTGAATGAAAGGTGAATGTTTCCCACATAACTTAAATTTGCTGCATCTAATTTCAACACATACGTCATCTTAAGGTATCCAAGGATTATGGCTTTGCATTGGAACTAGTTGACCCAAATGTAAAATTTTGTGGAAAAAAATAGCAATATTTTATTCTCAGCTCTAATACAGTGTCAATGTTTGCACCATTTTTCTCTCCAAGACAAAATAAATAATTCAACATAATGCTTATAATACTAGGGAAGTGATGGAAAATATTTGGCATACTGTCTCAGTAGAGTCAGAACAACCTTAGGTTCTAAGATTTTACCCATATTTTCCCCACTTTGCAGAAGGTGGACATTTTTCCAGGTGATATCTGTTATAGGCCTCAGATGAAATGAAGAGGGAAGATTGACACGATACATTCCAGTCGCTCGAAAACCCCTTTGCTAGGTTTGAGCGCACAGCCTCTGTGCTTTGATGGCATGATCGATAGTAACTAGGGTGCCACCGTCACGTACTAAGGAATGAACTACAAAATTCAGGTTCAATTTTCATCCACTTAATAGGCGATCGAATCTGCAGTCCTCATCTAATTCGATTCAAACGCCAAGTGAGCGGTAGACAAGAAAGTAATCATATTGTAAATTGAGGAGTATCTACAATGACGAAGAATTGGACGTCGCAACTCGAAATTTCAAGACGTGTCCACACAAGAATTTGAAGCTACCGAGGCCGTGATTGAGACCTCATTTTTGCCGAGTATCGACAACATTGTAATTTTAGGGGAGATGGCCGAATGCCGTCATAAACCAGCCTGAGAGGTCATTAGCACGATTAGTGGTGGATGAGAAAGGAGAAGGATGGGGAGAATCCCGCAGTCGGCAGTGTTCCATTCTTAACGAAAGGGGCCAAGGGGTGGACAGTTAAACATCCAAAACGACGGACTCAAGGTGCTCGCGGCAAGGTGACGACTCAAAGTGCTCTCCACAAAGCACCTTCATCGTAGGGATTGATACACCACTG
Source organism: Hetaerina titia (assembly GCA_037158775.1). Classification (NCBI taxonomy): domain Eukaryota; kingdom Metazoa; phylum Arthropoda; class Insecta; order Odonata; family Calopterygidae; genus Hetaerina; species Hetaerina titia. Next base: position 51,865,024 of record CM073777.1, read on the forward strand.
AGAAATACCTGCCGCATCTAGGATTCAAACTAGGAGCCTCAGGGTGGAAAGCCAGTACGTTAACCACCGCACCAGCCCGATCCGCAGTGATCACAATTACGGGACCATCATTAATACATTTCCAGGGCAATAACCAATGACACGTACCTTCGTAGTGCTTTACAATGGAGCGAACTGGTGTCCTGCAGTTGATCGCTCCCTGCCCCGCTGAAAGCTGTCTCCAAGATCACCAGTCAAGTTGAAGATCAGATTTAACGCGTACTTCAACCCTTAGCTCTACATAGACGGATACCAGCAAGAGGAAGCACATTTCGAAATAATTTTTATAGGCTGAATACATACGTACCAACATGCAACTGTGAATTTTGGAAGGTGATCCTAAAATCTAGATAATCGAAACTTGACAATCAGAAACTAGATACACTAAACATGTTTATGAAGAAGCCCAATCTACCACTGTATATTTGCACTTGGGCTTGTATTAAATCGCCACTCACCAATGAGCTGGAGCTGCCCGTCATTTCAACCGCTTAGTCTTCTCTGTAGTAGCTCGACCAAGTAGCTGCGTTCCACGAACTCCACGATGGGGATCAGTCCATCAGCTTCGATCGCCTTGCTCATCCAGGCTCTCTAAGCGAACTGGCGAGACCACGTGCCCGTCGGCAAGTAAGGTGGGGACTTAGGGGGCAGGGCGGGGGAGGCTAGGGGGGGTTTATTGAGTGGCAGATATCGCACAAGAGAGAGTGAAATTGAATTGGGACGATGGGAAAGGAGATGGAGGCAATTTTTTGCCCATTTCAATTTCGAAAGTGCGCATTTCGCGTATCTTCGTAGTGCTTTGCAATGGAGCGAACTGGAGTCCTGCAGTTGACCGCTCCCTGCCCCGCTGAAAGCTGCCTCCAAGATCACCAGCCGACAATGCAATTGCGTGCCCCTCCCGAAATGCGCGCGCGTGATTAAACGAGCCATGGTGTAACCATTCAGTGAATCCAGACATGGCTCTCATTGTTAGTCCATAGTTAGACCCGGAAAATAATTCGCAAGTTCCAATTAAATTGGCGATAAACTGCTCTAAGGAACTCGGTAAAATAAATCTTGGGAACTACTATTCCTCAGTAGGTGGTATGGATCTGAATATTTCCTTAGTTTTCTTTGAGATTATTACATGAATGCATGGTACCTAGTACATTACGGGGAGGGTGGGTTGGATGGAGGGTTAGAGGAGAGGGGAAGGGAGGGTTGAGGCATGGGTGAAACAGCATTGCCAATCTCGCCTCGGAAGTGGGATGAGTCAACTGCGTCCCATCCGGCGGACTGCGTAGTGCACTGGAATATCCTTGGGTAGAATTCAATTCCTCTTTCGCGGTGACTCTGTCATCTCTTTGGTTGGTCTCCATCACCCTACCCTCATGTGCGTACGGGGATTGAGAATTTCCCCGTAGTTTCCCTGCTTGTCGTAAGAGGCGACTAAAAGGGCGGGGAGACATACCCGAAAAGTAACCCCTAGTAAGAAAGGGATACTTCCAAACAGTATAATGGATTCACTGTCTCGGTACGGCCATACCATCCGGCCTGTGACGCACATGGTGTTTGCCGCGCCTGGAGACCCGCAAGTCAGGGAATTGATCCCGGAGGGTTAGCACTCTGGTTCCCAACCCGGATTTGGAAATCCTGCATTGATTAGGGAGTAATATTCCTCTTCGGTCCTGAATTTCGCGAAAACGGGTGTCCGGGGCCTATCCACTCCCAGGCAATTGGCATTCGTCACGTTAATATATTTTGAAAAACATTGGAAGTGGTACCTCTTTTTTCCGAAATTCTTTCACTTGGTCCTCCAAAGTTATCGCATCAAAAACCGAACATAACGTTTCTGAACATTCCAATGCATGATATGAAAATGAAAAAAATCGTGCTCCATCAATGAAAATGCAATCAAAATCAGAATTCACAGTGTATTATACAAGTACATGTGAGAGCATAGAGACCATTGGTATAAAAGTTCAATTAAGACTAAAATTTATTTCACTATGCACAACTGTTTTATTTAAAATAAAATTACGTTTGGCATAACTTGGAAAAATATTTTGGTAATTGATCTTTTTTAACTATTGTGGGCTTTGTAATTATCTTAGGACATAGTTATTTGTAGGCACTGCTAGGTAAATGGTGATGCAAGGGTAATAAAATTGAAAAGAATTCAATGATCTAATTAATTTGTTGAATACCACATGGTGAAAAAATGTATTCTTAAGTCTTTATTGCAATTTTCTTTTAACTTATTCAATATCTACTTTACAGGCAGTTGCAGTGTTACTGTACTGACGACAAAAAGAGATGAGGAAGCAATTAGCAAAGGCTTATGCAACTCAAATCCCTAGTTTAAGTGGGGCATCATGGATCAATGTCTTCGGGAAGATGAAGACTGTTTTATTTTGTATGCTGACAAGTATTTTTGTTACTTATTTGATTCATATGAATATGTCTGAAGCCCTTTGTGTAATTGTTACTAGTTGAAAAAATCTTGTGCTGAATATGTATTTGTAAACTCTTGCCTTCATTTGCTAACTAAAAGCTGTTTTTTTGTTTACTGTGGACTAATAATAACCCTGATGTTTTTCATTTTTTTGAAATACTTGTTTTTCATGCTGACATATCCCAAAGAACTTCAAAAATATTTCTGAAAATGGTTCTGTCTATAAAATATCTTATTTTTTGAAGCCAATCGCCCATGAAAATTGTTTAATTTTTAGTAAAATTGGTCCAAAAACTACGACAAATGTCATGAAAAAATAATCAGTCTATTTTCAGCATCTAGCCTTGGCAATTGAAATTGGGTAGGAGGTTTGAAAAAAATTCATTCGTCAGCCAAAGAGCTAAGTTCCATCTTTACAATTTCAATTTTAAAAATTGCATTATTACGCCATATGATTTTTACTATGACTATGAGAGTTAGTAATTATTGTATATTCATAATTGCAAGTGTAAATTGATAAGCCTGTTTCCTCACAAAAAAGCTCTAATATTTGCTCAAGAAAGACTATTAGATAGCTACATGTGTTTGGCGGTCGAAACTTACATTGTTTCTCGTTAACTCAGGGAATTTTCTGCACAATATAGTCAATGATTTAATTACGTATCACCTTAAGCCCAATGGACTCGCAACAATGCTGAATGAAAAAAGGGTAAATATATCACGCTTCCAAAAAGGAACACCTAGCAGATTTTTTTGCAATTACGTACCTATGATCAATTTTATAAAGGACTATCAAGATAATAAATACAGAAAATTCAGTTTATTGTGTTATTACTCAAACGTACTATATTTAAAATTTTCCATGCGAGCACTCAAAATATAACCACAAGTAAAAAAGACACGATTCCCGTTATGTTATTTTGGACGGAATGAAGGGAGGAAGATTGTATGCGAATTTAAGAAGGATATAGTGTTGGATGTCAGGTAGTGCTTTGTTGGAAGAGGCTTTGAAATGTAACAGTAGAAATACATCGTTGTATAGTTTGTGTCCATCCGAAATGTGTGCGTATGAAATTCACATAATTAGTGTACGGGGGGGTCAGATCCTTTCCCTATGTCAGCTATGGTTCTCTTTGGCAGTTTTTGTACCCCAAATTTCACACAGCGGGAATCAAACTCGAATCCTCCAGTCATATTTTAATGCTATGTCCACTGAAACTACTATATCCCCGTTAAAAACATTAGTTAACCAAATCGAGGAATAATATGGAGCATAATTTTTAAGTGTACTTCGTAAGTGCTCACGATAGTGCGTTAACTTTTAGTGGCTTGGATTTTTAGTGACCGGGAATCGAATCCGGGTCTTCCGGTCTGTAATCTAACGGTCTACCCTTAGACTACCACGCACCCATAATATGTATATGGTGTTATAATTATAGGTTATCTACAGGTAATGTAAATTCACTAATAGTCATAACAAACACAGAAACCAAAACACACAAAAGAAGGACTCACTGGGTCTCGAATTTTCGGTGGTCCAACCACCTTTCTCAAGAGGAATTAGGAATGAACTGAGGCAGAGGAGGGCCTGAAAGCAGTGGTAGGAAGGAGAAGGGGAAGATGGGGGAAAAGAGGGGAAACGGGGGGAAAAAGGGGGGGGGAAGGCATTCGAGGTGAGGAGTTTGGAGGGGTAGTGTATGGCGCGGGAATTTTAAAAAAGGTGGGGATGATATGGAAGTTGTTGGGGGCGGAGGGGGATGAAATTATATGCATAAAGGGGGCAATTAATGTCTAATATTAATACCTGGGGGATTCCAGGAATCCAAGAGCCAAATGAAAGCTAGCTCTAATGTTTTGAGTTTCAGTGGAGGGTCTGAGTGTGGGAGGGATGCTAAGACGGATACTTTAAAACATTGGTCAAAGGCAGTGTTGTGTTCGGAAGCATGTTTGGGGATTGGGAGCATACCAATAAGGGAGGAACTGTTGCATGAGGCTCGATGATTATTGATTCTAATATTGAGGGGTGTGGTACACTGTCCAATGTAAAAGGCAGGGCAAAGTTGGCACTTGAGTAGGTAGACAACATTACAGGAGGTACACGAGGAGTAGGGAATTGGTGGGAGAGAGTTAAAGAGCGGGTGGGAGAGGGATGGGATTCTGGTTAGGAAAATAGGACATGTTTTGCATCTAGGTCTATTGCAGGGTCTGGGAGTGATTTTGGAACGGGGCGAGGATTTAAGAAGTGGATTGGTAGATTTTAGAAGATCTGATAGATTGGCGGGGCGTTTGAAAGTGACAGAGGGGCATTTGGGAAAAAGGTTGGTGGTGGAATTGTGGTTTTTGAGGATAGGATAGAGGTCCTTTAGGATAGAACGCAGAGATTCTAGGCCAGGGAGAAACGTGGTACAAATTGAAAGAGGGTGGTTTTTCGCGGTGGTGGAAGGTCTGGGAGTGTAAGTGTGTCTACGGATCCTCTTATTCAGGAGGGATTCAGGATAACCTCGTTTGAGGAGGGAATGGTGTAAATTTATGAGGAAATTGTCTAGGGAGTCAGGGTCATTGCAAATTCTGTGTCCCCTTATGGAAAGGGAATAAGGAAAGGAACGTTTGGTGTGGTATGGGTGACAGCTGTTGAAATGTAAGTACTATTGTTTATTTGTGGGTTTTATATGTACGGATGTGTGAAATTCATGGTCTATAAATGATATGTTTACATCTAGGAAGGTGATTTGGGAGGTGGAAACTGTAGACGTGAAGGAAATAGAGGACGAAGCATTAAGGTTGGAAATGAAAGCTTTCAGGGAACCAGGACCATGTGGCCAGAGAAGGAAAATATCGTCAATATATCTGAGCCACAATAGCGGTTTCAGGGGTTGTTGTGACAGGAATTTATTCTCCGCGAGACCAAGAAAGAGGTTTGCATAGGACGGGCTGAACCTGCTACCCATGGCACAACCCTTGATTTCTTTCCCCTCTTTTCCCCCATTTTCCCCTTCTCCTTCCTACCACTGCTTTCGGGCCCTCCTCTGCCTCAGTTCAGTTCCTAATTCCTCTTGAGAAAGGTATTTGGACCACCGAAAATTCGAGAACCAGTGAGTCCCTCTTTTGTGTGTTTTGGTTTCTGTGTTTGTTATGACTATTAGTGAATTTACATTATTGTACACGTTCGTGGGTTTTCCAAGAAAGTGACTATATATATATATATATATGTTCAAATACGAAGTCCCGCCATACGGCGCACAAATATTCATTCAAACATAGAAATAGGTATAAGGAAAGGGGATAGGAAAACACATAAAAGGCGAACACAGGACATATGGGGAAGGCGGTTTTTGAGCAGATCACGAAAGTAAAAATGTTTCCTTGACCGGGATTTGAACACCGCATCTTCCACTTGCCGGTCGGATGTGCTAGCATTACACCACCGAGGAAACTTAATTTACCTTGAGATCTGCGATGTTTTCCCTTTCCTTATACCTATTTCTATGTTTGAATGAATATTTGTGCGCCGTATGGCGGGACTTCGTATTTGAATGTGTATCTGGCCAATGTGGCTCATCTCTTCTTCTGGCTATGCGTGCCACGAAACGTACTGTTCCTATTCTATATGATACTATATGCTATCTAACCAACTGTCCCCTCTTCTTGTGTGTATTGTCTATTTCTCCTTTGGTGGGTGGAACAGCTCCCTAAAGCCTTCCTTTGGCAAATGATTCGGAGCACTTGGGCGTCTTAAAAACATCGCAGATCTCAAGGTAAATTAAGTTTCCTCGGTGGTGTAATGGTAGCACATCCGCCCGGCAAGTGGAAGATCCGGTGTTCAAATCCCGGTCAAGGAAACATTTTTACTTTCGTGATCTGCTCAAAAACCGCCTTCCCCACATGTCCTGTGTTCGCCTTTTATGTGTTTTCCTATCCCCTTTCCTTATACCTATTTCTATGTTTGAATGAATATATATCTTCTTTAGGTAATCTACCGGTTAAGGTAGGTTTTTGGATGGACGCAACTATCAAATAAACATTTTGTGACTCCCCACCTAGCAAACTAATCTATATCAGGTCCCTCTTCATCTCGGTGTACTTCTTTCCTCCCTTCATCCCGTCCAACATCCCTATCCTGTTCCTACCCTTACCACGCTTGCCCAACATTCTCCCCTCTATTACCCTCTTCAACATTCCACTACCGCTCAATACGCCTTTCATCCATTTTTCCTGCCTCCATAGGATTTCTCTCAACAAACCCCTCTCCTCACCCACCATTTCTAGTACTTCCTCATTTGTTTTCCTTTCGGTCCATTTCACCTTCTCCATTCTTCTCCACACCCACATTTCAAAAGCCTCCAATCTACGTCTATCCTCCTGCTTCAGCGACCACGTTTCCGCGCCGTACATAGCTACGCTCCATTTCAAAGTTTTTACGAGTCTTGTCTTAACATCCCTACTCAACGTCCCCGTCATCAACTCCCTCCTCCTTGAGAAAGCCTCCTTGCCTAGCGCAATTCTTCTCCTTACGTCCCTACCACTTTGACCGTATTGGTCCAAAACACATCCGAGATATGTAAACTGCTCTACCCGCTCTATTCTTTCCCGGCCTATTTTAATATTTAGCTTAGCCTTTTTCTTTCTGGAAAATCGCATAACCTTTGTTTTATTAATATTGATTCTCATCCCATATTTATCGCACTGAACCTCCAATTCACTCAACAATGCTTGCAACCCCTTGGCTGACTGAGCAACTAATGCTTGGTCATCAGCAAACCTAACCGATTTTACGAATTCCCCTCCGACTTTCATTCCTACCTCCAGTTCTTCCCATGCCTCTTTAATCATTTCCTCTACATATACGTTGAACAGTACCGGTGACAATGGGCAACCCTGCCTTACACCTCTTCCTAACACTGCCCATCCGGACTCTCCGTTCCCCACTCGCACCTGAGCAGTCTGAGACATGTACAGGTTGCGGATCAGTCTCCTGTCCCTCCAATCCATTCCTATTTTCTGCAATACACGCATTAATTTTTCCCAATTCACTCTATCAAACGCTTTTTCGAAATCTACAAAACAGGCAAAAACGTCCTGATTGTATTCTATATTCCTCTCGACTAGTGATCTCATTACTGGTCGAGAGGAATATAGAATACAATAGGGACGTTTTTGCCTGTTTTGTAGATTTCGAAAAAGCTATATATATGGTTATATATATACTATTTGGTTAAATTTACCAAACAATAATGTAAATCAAATTCCATTCTGCAAAAAAAACAATGAACATAACGTGACGGGGCTATACGAAGTGTGGCAATTAAATAACCGGACTGGTGCTAAAAGATTTTATTGATCTCCAGTTACATTAGACATTTCATCGCCTTCAATGTCTCTCCTCGCCGATCCCCGCAACGCCCTATACAAATGTTCGATTGATCAAAGCAGTGATGGAAGTCCACTTCTAACAGCTTGTTGACGACCTGCGTCCCTTTTTCTTTCACCGCTTCCACATTGTCAAATTATGTCCTATTAAGCTCCGATTTGACCTTAGGAAATATGAAAAATTACAGGGGGTGAGGTAGAGTGAGTACGGTGAATGGTCGAATCGTATGTTGATGCCGTATTTCGCAAACAACGCCTTCAAAGCGTAATGGACTGGCGCATTGTTTTGGTGAAACATCCGAGATTTGCTCTTTCACAAATCGGGCCTTCATCTCCTCACTCGTTCACAAAGGGCAATCAGAGCCTCGACGTAACAACGTTTGCTTGCTTGTTTGACCTTCGGGAACCCGGTAAATGTAGACAATTTCACTTTCGTCAAAAAAAAAGCAATCATCATGGCTTTGAATTTTGTTGTGCTCATTTTCGCTTTTCTTGCCTTGGTGATTTCGGGGTTTTCAAATTAATCGATTGGCGCTTTGTTTCAGAATCATAGGTAAAAACTAAGATTCATCACAAGTAATTACTCCCTCTAACAATCCTGGATCATTATCAATATTATTTTAAATGTCAGTACTCCTTCCTCGATTTCTTTTCCTCTTGATTGAGACGTTTTGGCGTTATTTTTGCGCAAAAATTGTGCATGTTGAATGATTCATGCAAAATCCGACGGAAACTTTCTTTGGCAATTTCTGAGATTTCAGCAGGAGCTCGGGCATCTAGACGACGATTTTTGCGTATCAATTTTCTGGATTTTGTCGTCCGTTTTTGATGCTTCGGGTCGTCCAGGGCGCTGATCTTCTCCGTTCTTTTCATTTCACTCCTTAAAACTTTTAAGTTACTCAAAAACTTGTATGCGCAACAAACATTCACTGCCGTACACTTCCTTTAACATGACACGAGCTTCTGTAGCAGTTTTCCTCAGTTTCACAAGTAACTTGAGGTTAACTCGTTGCTTCATCATCCCCATTGAATTTTTTCGACGAGATGCTAGCGCAAGGACTTGAACATGCGAATGCTACAGTAAGACTAAGCGACGTACAACACCGTTGCATGCGCGCTCGTTGTTTTCCGGTTGCAGCACCAGTTCGGTTTTAATTGCCACACCTCGTATTTTCTCAAACTAATCTTCCACATTACTCAGGCATTTTTATAGGATAAAGATGCGAATCGGTTAAATGTATGCCCCAAGTTGACGACAAACGGTGTTTAGGCATAAAGGTGTTGGTAGGAAAATTTAAAACAGCGGACGGAATCTTCGTCGCACACCTTGAAAGGTTTTGATTGATCTCACAACCTACTCTGTTGAATGATTAAAGGTAATCGTTTTTCAGCGTGGGTTTTAGTGATAATTTCCTTCGCGTAACTCCTTACTGGTGTGTTTAAGTATGGGGAATGTCGTTAGTTTAACAAGAATTTTGCCGAATATTTTGAAGAGGAAAGATTAAAAGCAACAATCTCTCTACCATAAGTGGATATATTTAGCAGACTATATTCAGGTAAATTTAACGAAATTTTCAGGAAATCATATGAATTTTTGAAAATTGTTCCTGATCATTTGCAGCTATAATTGCGACGAAATTAGTTCGCATAATCAGGTTTTTTGAACGATATTCTGTCGAAGATACTTTAAGTTGCACTATTTATTTATGTTAAAGTCACTTTATCTTAGCTCCCAAAGATATCCACGATGAGGAAAAGGAAAATAGACTATGACTGTCGGCAATTTCAAGAAGAATGGAGTTTGAAATACGTAATTCTTCATCGAATCCCTTGAGAAAGTGTGTGATTTACAACGAAACCGTGGTTGTGATGAAAGAATACAACCTGCGCCGTCATCATCGAAGCAAACATCAGGAGAAATATGCACAGTTGGAGGGTAAAGACCGTGCTAAAAAAATTTCTAAATTACAAAATCAACACATATCTAAGAGGACATTGCTCAGTAAATGAAAATGAATCCATAACTAAGGCCAATTATAAAGTTGCCTACGTCTTGAACCTGAACTTCCACAGAGTTAGTATTGATGCTTCAACTAGGCACGATAAAACTTGATAATTTGTCAATTACTGGCGGTAATTGACACATGATCATTATTCATTAATATAATTAATCAAAACGAATGGGTGACCAGCGATCAAATGGCGGACTGAATAGACTGAAATACTCTGTACCATGTGGTGTTACCAATAATACATATTCTATGCTCAGAATATTTGGTATGTGCATGTTACATTTAAACATGAAAAGATTGGCCTGTTTATTTTTTTGTAAATATTTTTGTTTATATTTTGTATATTTTTTGTAACTGTTTTGTATAATATTTTAACAAATAAATTTAGATCCTAATTTATAATCAGTAACTGATTATTTGGAGGGTTGATTCATAGACAGTTGTGAATGTCGAGGTTTTTATGCGATCAGAATTCTAATCAAAAGCCTTATTAATTTTCATGAAATAGAGAAATAAACCTTTGAGATAAAATTAATTTTATTCAACAGAAATTTTCATTTAATGGGGTTTTTTTTCACAAGATTTTGACATTAATTTCGCCTTGGCCCTAAAGCATCAGCCAGGAAAGCAAATTACCAGTTTTCTGAGGGGGATTACATATTCAGAACCGGCTGAATTTCCCCATTTCAAAAGAAGAAAACAGACGAGAATCTTAAGAACTGCCTCTTCTATTCCAAAACGCAGGCATGCTAAAAAACAGAAAAAGGTATGAAGTATTTAATGATCGGCATTCTGGGCAACCTTAATCGTATTCCCGGCTACCGTCGCAACAAATTTTCCCGTTTTAGAAACACTTGAGGTTATTTTCTCTAAGAATCTAAAATATCGTTTCTTCTATTTGAAAAAAGTCTACCTGAAAAACAGGAACGCACAATAATAGAAAACTCATCGTTTTTATAATTTTTGTCGGTGCTCCCAGCCCCATTAACGATAAATTGCGACTGATGTATGCGCACCCCTAATTGTTTTTAGTTTAAATCAGGAGAGTGCACGCCGCAGAGAGGAAGTGTCGGATAGGTACATGATAGCAGCGCGATCGAAACTGTGGTTTAAGCTAATATCGTCTCTTGGAACTGAGAGAGTGAATAGTGGGGAGGAGGAATTACAGGAAGCTCGGTGATAATTAATTCCAACATTGAGGGCTGTGGTTCATTGGTTGTTATAGCAAGCCAGAGTCGAAGTTTGCGTTTAAGGTGATGGACGATGTTACTCGAGTTGTTGGTACGGAACATGTGGAATAGGATAAGTTTAAGACGGTAGAGTTGAGGAAGAGAATACGAGTATGGACAAGATTTTGCATCTCGATAGGTTGATAGGGATTTAGGGAATTGGCGGAGATTAATAAAGGGACCTGATACCCTTAAGCAGGACATAGCAGAGACATTCCCGGGGCATTTAAGAGATACAGAGGACGGGAGATATGAGTTAGTATTTCCGCGGTGGGTGAATGGTGCAACAGCACGTAATTATCGATATGGGCGGAGTAATTTTGCTTCAATTGGAGGTTAAAATGAAGCCCCTTCAGCGTAAGTTCGTTGTGTTCCTGTGAACCAAAATATATGGATTGTCGCCATAATTTTCCTCCTTGTTATGGCAAAAATTTTCCCGGCGGAAACAATTAACACGGTGCTCGATTGCTCTAACTACGATGGTCATGCCCAATGAAAAATCTCTAGAAATATTTAACTAACGAGCTGAAGACGTACGTGTATGCTTTCCTTCAAATACATTCCGAATGATCTAAAAATAGTTCACATGGCAATTCTCAGGCTTCATCAGACTCTTCAAGAAAAATACGCAAGTAAATACCTGAAAGTTTAGGATTCATTGCACAAGTATTTCACTGATTCAAAGATTTGGAGAGCAAAGAGATCTCCCACAGAGATTTGAAAAGTTATCGTCTCCAAGCTTTGAAAACATAGATATTCATTTGATATGATGGAATGCCAAATGCATAACATTAGATATGCATTCGGCATTTCACTTGAAATAAGCGGCTGACCGTGCAAGATATCACTTTGATATCAGGGGTTTTCGGCTACTTCTCCTTCCAAAAGTCTTTTTGAGTGATGGTGATGGCACTTCTCACGATGGCCGGCATTCTTCGCAAGAAAGTCTTTTCCTAAACTCTTCATTAAATGGAAATGTGGCAGCAATCATCATAGTAACTAGTCACCATCTCCTGAATTTTAATTCACTATTATCGTGAACTAATTTGTTTCTCTGCAGGAAAATGTGACGACAGGAAAAGATTTCAGCCGATGACTGAGGCTGACTCGAGGCCAGAACAGCAGCGAATAACGTAGGAGAGGGCACGATACTTTCAACATGAAGACACCGCACCCAAGAAATCATTATCCACGACGTCTTCGAGGGAATAATAATCAAATCTTGAAACCCAAATTTCCCCCTTGATCTAGGGACTTCGGGAAGAATCGTCTCATTTTAAAACAGAAATGTTAACCAGGAATACGTACAAGACCCGAGATCGAGATAATTTCAGAAAAGCGGAGGGTGAAATCCTCGCTTTTAAGGAAATACCACCCCAGGACTGGTTATCGAGAACTTCCAGTACTGTTCTTTCACTGGATGTGGATTAGCTCTCCAGGAAAATATCTCGTTGCCAATGCGCGGCTCCACGCTCAAATGGATGGCTGGAAGCTCTCTGCTGCCTTGAGACGCCTCTTTCAAGCGGAAGGATTCTCCGTATCTCCCAAAGAAGAAACTGGAATCAGCGGCGAGTAAATTTTTTCGACGCATTTGCACTCTTAGGTTTAAACAGGAATATCACTCAGAGGAAATTCTTGTAGAGCTATTTGAAGAGCCATTTTTTTGACGGAAAGAGTTCTTCTTTCAGGAATATTAGGACTTTCCAGTCCCATCGTTCCGGGTAACTTGGACGACTTAAACTTTGGGTGCACAAAAAAGCTTCTAATTCGCGATGAATTTCCCTCATCCGTGTAAGAGGAGACTATAATCAGGATCTTATACCTTCTGGAGTGTATTTGAACTTGGAGTCTCAGATCAGCACGACAGCGAAGGTTTCATGGAAGATCGTCAAGGAAAAATCGGAGGAAGACACTACGTAATTTTTCTTTAACATTGTTCGGTAGTACAAGAATGATCGAGAGAGAAACAATTATCAATATGAACAATTAAATTCGTGGTTTTCTTCCTCAGAAACTGCTATCCTAAAATTTGTCACTAATTAGTATCCATAGACACCCGGAAAAAGGTACAGTAAGATGCTAGTTGACAATAAAACAGCGCTCAATTGGTACAACCAATCGCTTCCCTGCATACATTTTAAACACCCTTGGAATGATGTAAGACTCGAGTTTTAAAAATTTTTAATGAATACAAGAATAACAAAAATTGTTTCAACAACGTTTATCTTTAACCTTTACCACACTTATAAGAGAAAAGTAGAGGATGTACATAAAATGAACGTCAGCAACGTGATGGAATTCATGTATCTTCACCGGAATAAATCAAAGCCGTCGGAGGGATTTTTCAGTATCGCAATATACTTAAAGAGTACTTATAGGTACTCTCAAGAGGAAGATAAACTTAGTATGATGTAGCCATTTTTTATCTTTCTTTCCCGAGTCACGTGATCGGTGAACGTTCCTCATGATCAATTGACCATTCGTGATTTTTCATTAATATAGGTACCCTAAGTGAACAACCTTTGGTATGACGGGCGTTTTATTCGTAATCAATCAGACAATTCAGCGAAGACTACTGCCTATATTACTTCTCGGAAAGAAAACAAATTAACGTAGTTTTTTTGCGGATTTAGGTCAGTTCATGAAGGATGGAAAACTTGAAGTTTACACGGGGAATGTCCAAAGTTAAAAAGGTAACTGCGAAATATAAAATGGCGGAGGAAGCATAATGTCTTGAATTCAAGGATAAGACTTAAATACATAAGAGTATTATTTATGGTTTAACTCATCTTGTCATTACACTACATGTTCGATACCTGATAAAACTCTCGTGCAAATCCCAAGTATTGTTGAGCAGGAATTGATTTTCCATTGCACAGTGAAATGCAATTTTTCTTGTTTCATAAGAACGCATTTGAAAACCGCGCACTTAGCATTTCCTGGCCATAAGCTTATTCTTATGGATAGGTGCTGCTCCCTTGTGCCATTAAACTGAACGTGGTCGTTCGATGGATCTTTTTACCCGCTTCCTTCCAAGGCTCAGTGAACGCGATGTGAAGGATTTATAGCTCAAATGAACCCCGCGTGTGACATTTTTTGTCGGAAGACCTCACTAATGGACGAATTTAAAGAGATATGACACATAAATAAATGAAATTTTTACCTTTCCACGATACACGCATTGTAAATTTGAAAAATAAGACAAGCATAAACGACAACGGGTTAAATTTAACGACTCCAAAAGTGTTACATAAACCCACTCCCAAAGAAAACAACACACCGGGCAGAAAAATTATGTTCCATCTTTAAATTTTGAAACAATTTTTATGTAGTTCGAATGTTAAAGATCAGTATAAGCTGCCTATGAATCATATGTTTCAATAAAGAGATCTCATCGCGGAAATTTATGTTTTGTCATTTATTGCATGTAATACATTTGTTCGATCTCCTTTACTAGTAATATCCCTCAAATTTGTTATATATTATTATATAATATATAACAAATATATTATATATATATTATATAATATATATATATATATATATATATATATATATATATATATATATATATATATATATATATATATATATTTGCCTTACAAATTCTAAGGCAAATTTTGGACGCTCTGTGAAATAGGTACCTTGCAAAACTTGCCGCACATCAATGCTCAAAGGCAATGGGTTTTTTTTTCAATGTTTACCACTTTTATAATGTAACCATCACCCTTGGGATTTGGACTCTGTCCATTGGATTGAGCCATGAGATCGGCCCGATCATTTTCACGTTCTCGAACCGTTCCAGGCTGCAGACAAGTCTTTCCACTCAACCTTACAGGTTCAAACTTCACTTCGTGGAAGTTTTGTGCACCCATCAAACGAAAGAGAGAATGTACGAGTAAATTCTATCTTTCATGCATGTCGTACTTTTCTACAAAGTTTGCAAACTAACAAATTTTAACAGGAGTTGCAAAATTGCTAATTCTATGTAAAAGTACGTCATCTCTTTCTTTTGATGGGTCTTTCCGCTTAATCTGACGGAAACTAATCCATTTGTTCAACTTTGAGCCCCTCTATCAAGTAGGTTAGTAAGGATTTGCACGTTCTCCCTAATAATACGGGGCGTTTCTTGCTTCCACGGTTGTTTCACGCAGAGTTTTACTTAGATAACATTCTCTCTCGAGTGGAACTGTCTTCCGACAGGTTTCAATTGGACGTCCTCCATCGCATCTTCTTCCCGTTGCCTATAACTTCTTTCATGTCTTATCCCATCAGTCATTCCAACCTTTCTTCTTCCCCCTCCTCTCTTTCCATCCTCTTCATGGCTCTTCTTGAAAGGCAACTTCGGTGTCCAAGTATGTCCCAACCAAGATATCTTTCAGAAACAAAAGCGATTGAGCAAGTGAAATCGTTTCAGCATTTAGGAAGCTCACTAACTTGGAATGGAAGCATTATGGCGGAAAAAAATAGGATATCTATATTTAGTATAGATATCCTATCACGTATTAATGAAAAGTCTATTGTAATTTTCTAATATTTTATGTACACACTAATTTTTAAAAATGATGTATTTTTTCTTTTCACTACTTTTCGCAAATTTTATGCAAAATCTGAAATGTACTGAAAAGTATCGAAATGAAAATGAACGCCTTAAAATTCCGAAGCCAAATAGGAGTTCCTACAGATACAGAAAAAAAAACACTTTCCAATTTATGACCGGTCCGTTGCCAGAAAATATGACTCGGTAAAATTCGGTCACTATTAAATTACTCCAAAGCATGCATTCGGAAATTTACATGCACGTAATTTACAAATAAGTACATTCAGTCTCGTCCCTTCTGTGGAGCACAGCGTTGGCTTGGTGGATGGGCTTGCGTGTTTTGATGGCTCCTAGAACAGTTGAAGCAATAATTGCTCATCGTGGTCGTTCGAACATTGAAAAAGGTTCAAATTCTTTGGCGGAAAATCCTTAATTTTTTCTTTTAATTTTATCATCATATAGGAAAACTTAAGAATACTGGAACATTGTCAGTCCATGTTAAGAAATTTGCTAAAAAGTTAAAAATCATCTCGTAATCTTCATATTTTTACTCCTAACTCTCTTTTTGTCGAACTTGGGTCATGACTTTTAGCAACTCGAACCAATTAATATAAAACTTCGTTGGATATGAAAGAAGAATATCAAACCTTAATTTAGAGAACCTCTCCTTATATATGTACGTGATGATGAGACGAATAGTGCAAGCAAGGCATTTTTTTCCACTTCCAAGACCTATATTTCGACATCTGGTTATGACAAAGATGTAACGCAGATCGTGGATATGCAATAAAATTGCTGAAAATGACTAAACGCTTGCTTGTTATTCTTTTTCAACGGCATTTTGACCTTTTAACCAAGATATACAGTTTTGTTTTAACCGAAAAATACTTAGAAAGGAGCTAGGAATGAGGTTAGGGCAACAATCAGAATAATAGCACAGATGGCATCCTTCAGGATGATAAGTTTGCTTACAAACAAGATGAATTGTGGTCTGTAGATGAAGCGTGATCCCTGAAATGCGTTTTTTATGCAACAGAAACATGGACATTTGAGAGCACTGGGTAAGGAAAGAATTGAAGCGTTCCAAATGTGGACACGGAGAAGAATGGGGGGAATAAAATTGAGTGATAAGGCGAGGAATAAAGAGGTTTTCCAGTGGAAGAGAAGCCTACTAGAGATATTGGAAAGAAGGAAAAATGACTGGGTTGGCCATATTGTAAGACGTGGAGGCATGCTAAAGGTAGTGTCGGAGAAGGCTGACGACCAAGATAGGAAAGAGAAGAAGAAAGGTATTGAGCGATCCAAAAGGACGACAGAAGTGTGAAAGAGATGGATTTTGAGATGAGAATACATATGAAGGACGCCAAGAACCTTCCAGAGGAGAGAGCTTCATGATAATATTTGGGGGCCGGCAAAATTGTAGTGGATTGTACGAGCTTTCTTCTTCCGTGGGATAAACTCGTGCGATATTGAATGCAGCAGATGCTATCAAAGTTGCCAACGTGCAATCACAATTAAATCACAATATATTTTCCATGATTTAGTGAGTCTTGTTATCACGTACATTAACGTGTGAACCAATCATGGGTGATGCACATACGAGTAATACGGTCCAAAATTCCAAGCAGGAGGAGCCAGACGAAGGTAGCCTGTGAAGCGTAAGCTCCTCAGCGAGGCGGATGCAAAGGCGTCTGACCCCAGTTTGGCGGCCATTTCTACATCTACATCTACATAAATACCCTGCGAGCCACCAAAAAGGTGTGTGGCAGGGGGTGTAGCACCATGAGGGAAGCGTAAGGGTTGAGGGGGTTGGGGGTTAGGTGAGGAAAGGTGGGGGGAACCTGTAAGAAAAAAAAATATAAATATGCATATATATATATATATATTCCACGTATATACACATACATTTTTTTACATACATACACACATATCCTCGCGCAGTCCCTAATCTGTACGTTAATACATATTGTAATGAACTAAGTCCTGGGGAATTTCGGCTACAAGCATTCTGGTCCCTTATCGTTCTTGGAAAAAATGACATTTTAAACCTATCAGTCTTGCAGTCTATCTCTCTAGTCTTATATTCGTGATCCCTTCGACCGTAATACGTTGGGGTTCGTATTATATCCTTGATGTCATCGGAAAAGGGCCCATCTTTAAATGTTTTTAATAAGTTTAATCTATATTGGAAACGCCGCTGTGTAAGAGAATCATTTGAGTGATGGCGTTCGGTTAAAACTCTATTGAGGAAGGCAACGGGAAACCGTTTTAACTATCTTCCCCGCAAAAATTAAAGATGTAAAAACATTACAGAAATGAGTCCTGGCAGTTTCAGAACTTAGTTCATTGGTGTAATGTTCTCTGAGGAGCCTCGCGGTCGTCATCGCACGCAAGCGAACCGAAACTGTAGGTATATAAAACTGGAATTAGGGACCAAGTTGGGGACTGTGAAGAGAAAAAAGCTCACGGATAAATGGAGAAGGAAAGGACAGGTAGATATCGCTATTCGCGATCTTCCCTTTCGCTTACTTCATTCTTTCGCGATGCATCATTTGTGACCAATCTTCTTTTGTGAGTACATGTTTCTCTCTCCGCGATTTATACACAGTAGACCTTAAGCAATGTGAATTATCACTCAGTGCCCTTTGTTTTTTGGACCATTAATCAAAAATTTGGAATACCAAAAAGTTATCAGAACTGCACAACTGTGGCACTAACGCGAAAATCAAAATACTTACTAATGAATTACGCTTCATTAAGATCACCAACAACTCACATGTCAATCCACCTCATTGCAAGGTATTCATTCATGGCGAGTTTTAAACACAAATATTAGTTCCATTTTCTTATTTTCATCGAGCAGTCTATTTTTTGTCTTCTAAAACATTTTATCACAACGTTCTGTGCAAATTCAGTTTGCGGTGATTCTCCATGGACGTCATGCAACCGGAATTTCTCACGGGTTTTCTTGTATTTACATTCATTTTACTTGCCCTTTATTCTGAGGTGATATACAGCGGCGGGGACGAGAGCCAACGAGGGGTTGCCGTAATTTTAAATAAAGGGGTAGGAAGAAGCGTAGTCAACATAGAGCAAGCGACAGATAGAATTTTACTCGTAGAGATTAAAGCAGAGCCGACGAACTTGGTCATTGTTCAAGTATACATGCCACCGAGCAACCACAAGGGAACGTTAACGGGAAAAGGATAAGGAAACCATGGGTAACGGATGAGATGATTGCAAAGATGGATGAGAGAAGAAGATGGAAAAATGTAAACACAGAGTTAGGCAAAATGAAGTACAAAGAGTTAAACAATAAATTGAGAAGGGCCACAAATAAAGCAAAAGAAGAATGGTGGAAAACTCAATGCGAGGATATGGAAAGTTTACAGAAGAAGGGTGAAATTGGTGCTCTATACAGCAAGGTTAAATTAATATCGGGAAGTAAGAAGGCAAGATCTGTGCTAACAGTTAAAGATAAATGGGGTAAGATAATAGTTGAACCAGGAAAAATCCAAGAGAGATGGAAGGAATATATAGAAACACTGTATGGTAAGAACTTAGGCCGACAAGGCTAGACATAGAAAAGGAAAATGACGTAGAAGAAGATAGCTTGGGTCCAGGCATACTCGTCGATGAAAAAAAAGGGCATTAAAGGAGATGAATGCAAATAAGGCCGTGGGGGTAGACAATATTCCTGTAGAAATGTTGAAATGGTTAGGGAAAGGTGGGAAGAAGGCCATATATGGACTGATTCGTAGTATCTATGAGGAAGGAATCTGGCCGGAAGATTTTGTGAGATCGGTGTTAGTTCCTATTCCAAAAAAGGCAAAGGCTTCGTCATGTGAGGATTACAGAACAATAAGTTTGATATCCCACGCAGCTAAAGTTATTCTCAGGATCATCAACAAAAGGATTGAGAGTAAGGCAAATGATTACTTAGGGGATGATCAGTTTGGGTTCAGGAAAGGAAGAGGTACGCGGGATGCCATTGCAGTAATGAGATCACTAGTCGAGAGGAATATAGAATACAATCAGGACGTTTTTGCCTGTTTTGTAGATTTCGAAAAAGCGTTTGATAGAGTAAATTGGGACAAATTAATGCGTGTATTGTAGAAAATAGGAATGGGTTGGAGGGACAGGAGACTGATCCGCAACCTGTACATGTCTCAGACTGCTCAGGTGCGAGTGGGGAACGGAGAGTCCGGATGGGCAGTGTTAGGAAGAGGTGTAAGGCAGGGTTGCCCATTGTCACCGGTACTGTTCAATGTATATGTCGAGGAAATGATTAAAGAGGCATGGGAAGAACTGGAGGTAGGAATGAAAGTCGGAGGGGAATTCGTAAAATCGGTTAGGTTCGCTGATGACCAAGCATTAGTTGCTCAGTCAGCCAAGGGGTTGCAAGCATTGTTGAGTGAATTGGAGGTTCAGTGCGATAAATATGGGATGAGAATCAATATTAGTGAAACGAAGGTTATGCGATTCTCCAGAAAGAAAAAGGCTAAGCTAAATATTAAAATAGGCGGGGAAAAAATAGAGCAGGTAGAACAGTTTACATATCTCGGAAGTGTTTTGGACCAATACGGTCAAAGTGGTAGGGACGTAAGGAGAAGAATTGCGCTAGGCAAGGAGGGTTTCTCAAGGAGGAGGGAGTTGATGACGGGGACGTTGAGTAGGGATGTTAAGACAAGACTCGTAAAAACTCTGATATGGAGCGTAGCGTACGGCGCGGAAACGTGGTCGCTGAAGCAGGAGGATAGACGTAGATTGGAGGCTTTTGAAATGTGGGTGTGGAGAAGAATGGAGAAGGTGAAATGGACCGAAAGGAAAACAAATGAGGAAGTACTAGAAATGGTGGGGGAGGAGAGGGGTTTGTTGAGAGAAATCGTATGGAGGCAGGAAAAATGAATGAAAGGCGTATTGAGCGGTAGTGGAATGTTGAAGAGGGTAATAGAGGGGAGAATGTTGGGCAAGTGAGGTAAGGGTAGGAACAGGATAGGGTTGTTCGACGGGATGAATGGAGGAAAGAAGTACACCGAGATGAAGAGGGTCCTGATATAGATTAGTTTGCTAGGTGGGGAGTCACAAAATGTTTATTTGATAGTTGTGTCCATCCAAAAACCTACCTTAACCGGTAGATTACCTAAAAAATTCTGAGGTGCCCATCTGATTAGAAAAATCATAATCATTATCTCCTGGGATTAGTAACAAACACAAAATTTCCCCGTACATCAATTACCGTCTTCTCTTTCGCTGAATTGTCGGAAGTGTAACCACGGCGAAAGAAGAGACCTACTTATACACGAATAGGCATGTTGGATTTTTGTGAAGCGAAGAGAGACAGAGGGGAATACTGAATCAACGGAATAATTCCAAGCAGAGTCAACACTCAAAGCGTGGTCGTAAATATAGTATGTGTTGTACGAGGGTCATCCGGAAAGTAGTACCCGTTCGTGAAATAAAGACACAAAAGTAAATATTAACAAACATAAAAAATTTGATTTGAAAGAGGATACTTTAAACTACTTCTCAACATAATCTCCAAGCAAATTAAGGCATTTGTCATAACGTGTGACAAGTTTCTGTATTCCTGCTGCATAGTCCTTCGCCGCCAGCTCATTGAGATACAGGGTCACTCCTTCTTTAAGTTCTTCATCGCTGTCAAATCTTTTTCCTGCCAAAAAGTCTTTAAGCTTTGTAAAGAGATGAAAATCTGAAGGGGCCAAGTCCGGGCTATACGGTGGATGGTCGAAAGTTTCCCATTTGAATTGCTGCAAAAGTTTTTGTGTTACCCCAGCTGCATGAGGCCTGGCATTGTCATGAACGAGAATGACACCAGTAGACAATAGACCTCGCTGCCGATTTTGTATTGCCCGCCGTAATTTCTTTAATGTTTCACAATACGCATTGGCATTAATAGTGTCTCCACGGGCCATAAAATCAATAAGCAATACACCTCGTCGATCCCAGAAAATGGTTGCCATGAGTTTCCTGGTGGACAGAACTGTCTTGAATTTTTTTGGTTTGTTTGGTGAATGAGCATGATGCCACTCCATTGACTGTCGTTTACTCTCAGGTGATGCATAATAAACCCATGTTTCGTCACCAGTAATTATGCGAGTCAAGAAAGAGTCTCCTTCATCAGAATAACGTCCCAAAAACGTCAGTGCTGCAGCCATACGCTTGGTTTTGTGCTCATCTGTAAGCATGCGAGGGACCCATCTCGCACAAATTTTTGCATAATGCAGATGGTGTTTAACAATTTCATGAACAATTGTTCGAGAAACATTGGGAAAATGCTCACAGATGTCATCAATTGTGACGCGCCGATCGTTCCTCACGAATTCGTCAACTGAGCTCACCAGTTGGTCTGAAATGACAGACGGTCTCCCCGAACGCTCATCGTCGTGTGTGTTCCCCCTCCCCATGTTGAAGTTGCGACACCACCGCCGAACAGACGACTCGTCCATTACATTGTCTCCATACACCTCCTTTAATTGGCGATGAATATCACATGGGCGAACGTTTCTTGCATTGAGGAATTTAATCACTGCCCTCACTTCACAACTGGCGGCGTTCTCAATTTTTTTAAACATTGTAAACAATCACAGAAACAACACAGGCAATGCTAGCGTCACGCAACTTGGCTCAGAGAAGGCAGACAAGTCACTGAAGCTATCTGATCTCGTCCAGCGGCTACTCGCGTCGTCAGCACTTCATGCGGCACGAACGGGTACTACTTTCCGGATGACCCTCGTATAATGGAGAGTAGGGTTGTGAATACGGAGACATCATATATTATTAGTAGAGGTAAAATCAGATTCAAACATTTTAGGCCTACTTGCCGAAGGAAAATGTTAACCGTAGGGAACTATTGAAAGGAAGTGGTATGTTGAATACCGTGATAGAAGTGAGAAAATTGAGCGGTGTAGAGGAAGAAGAGGAATGGGCTTTTTAGACAGAACGAAGGCAGGCTTCGAAAAAATGAAGAGAAAATCAGGAATTTCTCACGCAGCTTAGCAATAAATAGTAGTTAGAGACCGTTCAAAACCTATATTTAAAATGAGCATACTACCTTGCTTGACGTAGCTTATATCACCAACTAAAGGAGATTCTTTCATAGCTTATATGACCGCTGGGAATGTGAATGGAAGAAAATACTTAAAGGTGATGAGGGATTGTATTCCATGACAGACAAAGAAAGAGATGGGAGGGAAGTCCGATACGGTATCGGTACGGTGAGGGAGCTAGAAATGACCCCGAGGAAAAACACAAAAGCATCTTACTGGAGAATGTCCTCAGAAATATGGAAGACCATCATCGACCAAATTGAAAAATATGTGGAATTGCTGGGAAACAAAGAAGGGTACTATGCATATATTTATAATATATATATATTATGCCTGATAACATGATGCATTATATTTATTTTATTGTTACATCATGACTATGCATGAGTTTTGCAACATCTTAATCAGTTCAGATTCCCCAGGGTAGATGCAGATCGTGATTTAGGGGCCATCAAATGAATTTAAAAAGGATTGGAATGGGAACGAGAGTGTGAAAGCGAAACATGGTGGGTTTCCGGGAAAATACGAGGCAAGGGCAATTGCAAGGACAAGGAGCAATTGCACTTTGGACCTTTTAGAGGTAAACTTCACCAATATGCAATGTGTCAACTTTGTGAAGAACTGAAAATAATATGATTAACTAAGCACGAATTTTGGTAATTTGCCATTTTTTCACACATGTACGACGGCGAGGAAATGCATGAAATTACGTCTCAATAACAAACAATAAAATAAATCGAGTTACCTTCTCAATATCAACCTTGAAAACTCACGCTCTACAACGTATTCTCAACGTATATGCTTGTAGAACGCGAACAAAAACAGATAGCAAGTTCGGGCAAAAAGTAAAATTCTTAAGTTTCAAAATCATATATTTATTTTTCGACTTAGTCACCGTTAAGGCTAACACATTTCTGGCAACGTGTAACAAGTTTTTTCATTCCTTCACTGAAAAACTCTTCCAAATTTCCTCGAATCCAGGACTTGACATCTGCCTTCACCTCATCGTCCGAGGTGTAATGATTACCCTTGAGGTGTCCCTTGAGTTGATGAAAAAAATAAAAATCGCAAGGAGCAAGATTGGGGGAGTAAGAAGTGTGTGGAGTCGGTTCAAATTCCAGGTTTCGCAGAGCCCATTTCCAGTTGCGTGCGAGGTATGTGGACGAGCGTGGTCATGTTGCAAGACTTATGGTGCCAGGTTGCCTTTAACACGACAAACTCGACGTCGGAGGTGTTTTAGAGTCTGTATGCACTGAGAAGAATTTACCGTTGTCCCTCGGTCCAGAAAATCGGTCACATAAACTCGATGACCATCCCAAAACACAGTCAAGAGGAGTTATTTTGAAGATGGTTGTCTTTTGAACTGTTTCGCCTGAGAAGACGGATGTCGATATTCAGGGCTCGGTCTTTTCTCTTCCGGGACGTATTGGTGGACTCATGACTCGTCCCCCGTCACAATATTCAAAGGTAAGTCGTCATTTTCGTCACGGTAGCGCTGCAAAAGTTGCTCGCAGCATTCTAATCGAAGCTGTTCTCGTCTGTGAGACGGCATGGTACCCATCATGCACAGATTTTACGGTATCCCAATTGTTTAATAATGAAGCCGACACGTTCCTTGGATATTCCAATATGGTTTGTGATACGCTTTTGAGTGATTCGCCGGGCATTTTGAATCAAATATACGACGAGTTTGCGGTGTTTATCGTCTGTGGCAGTGATCGGATGTCCGCTGCGTGTTTCATCAACAATAATGGCTTTTCCAGGCTCCCAACCACGAAATTTTACTACCCATAGTTTTACAGTAGACCTATCAACAGCATGGTCAACATAAACAGTCTTTAAACGACGATGAATCTGAGTAGGAGTCACTTTTTCCGCAGCTAAAAATTCTATAACAGCACGCTGTTTAACTCGCGTTGATTTTTCACTAGAACATGTCTCTATACTTCCGCTTTTCGAAATACACTGGATGAACGCAACGACCTCAAACATACGCATGCGTGTTGAGGGGGAATGTTACTTCCATGTACCACCTGGCGCGTTTCTGCAGGTCATCTCGTTCGCGCTCTACAAGTATGTGTGCATTACTTTTCAGCCTACCCTCGTATATGCTATTATTTACCTCAAGTTTATGTTTTCTTAACTCTTAGCCCTGTTTCCTGCCCTGCAATCTCTGTAATCCTCAGAATTTACCGTTGCCAGGGCTCACCGTGTTAGAGGATATTCATCTGCATCTCCTCTTCCATGTTCCAAGGTGCTTTACTCTAGCAGAAAGTTTCTGTACTTTTCCAAAACTTTCCCCACTCCTCTCCAGTATCCCCTCTCAATTTTTTCCTCCACGTCGTTTCCGTCAGTCGTCTCCGGCAGCAATCTCCAACACACTTTTCTCACGGCAGTCGACGTTTCTGATACATACTTCACGGGAAAGTTCTAACATTTTGCTCCTCATTTGCAAGTGCAGCTCCTTTGAGGGAGTTAACTCGTCCCCCCCCCCATAAATGCCCTCCTCGCTCGGGCTACCTAGCATTAAATGCCTGTTAAACTTCTTCCTCGGATCCCGCACTCGTCTTATTTCCAAGGTACGGAAAGAAATCCAATTGTCCTAGTTTCACCACCTCATCTTTCGTCCAACGCCTTTCCTCGAACACTAAATTAGTATTTTTCTTTTATTTGCGCCGAAAAAAACACCGATGTTTCTTCCATATTCCTCCTCCGAGGATTCTTGAATCTCTTTTCACAAGGCCGCGGAAAATATCTATTTGGTTTGAAGGTTGGAGGTTTGATCGTATTATTCTCTATTGCGTCGAGACTACACTGTTTCGTACACAGTGGAAATTAACGCGCAACATCACCTGTTTTTTAAGCTTCACAAGACGCTTCTTCTGAGAATAAACTCATCATTAAGAACTACTTTCATTGTCTCCAAAATTTTGTTAGTTTATTGGCTTAAGAATAATTAGACCAATACATGGTGAGTTCCAAAGGTAATGGAATTATTTTTTAAAAAGTAAAATATGAAACAGATTTGCACAAACAGTTCAAATTCTTCAAATGACTGTCCATTGACTTCTACATTTTTTTCCAGCGACTGTGCCAAGACCGGTACGCACCTTGGAAGGCGTCTTCGGGGACCTCTCGCAACGTCTTCGTCACGACTGATTGGATCTCTTCTATGGACGTAAAAGTGATTCCTTTCCGAGCTATCTTAAGCGGAGGGAACCAAAAGAAGTCTGCTGGGGCGTGGTCAGGACTGTAGGGGGGGGGCAGCATTGGCACCTGGTGTTTGCTCAGGAATTCGCGGACTCGTAGCGCGTTGTGGCAAGGGGAGTTGTCGTGATGGAGTTGCCAGGTAGCGGAGATGTCTTTTCTCGTTCTGATGACCTTTTTACGCGGTCTTTCCAGCCCATCTACGTAGTATATAGCGTTAACTGTCTGTCCTTAAAGAACAAACTCCTTATGGACCACTGCTTTACAGTCGTCAAAGACAATGAGCATTGGTATCACTTTTGATTTGCTCATTCTTGCCTTATTGGGTTGGGGAAACGGTCGGCGTACCACTCAGAGCTTTGGGGTTCTGTTTTGGCATTCTGTTTCTAGGTGGAATTAAAAACCCAGGTTTCATCACCAGTGATAATGTTGGCCAAATAATCAGATTCATTTTCAAAACGTTGCAAAAGTTCACTTGAAATTTCCGCTCGATTGGTATTTCTTGACACGATTTACGCGCGCAGAAGTTTACAATAACTGACGTCCTGCCACTCTAACAGCTTGGAGAGTATTAAGATTGGTTTCGCAGCAAAGCTTAGTGTACCTCTAACCTGTTGCAAGTAGTACGATTCCACTCTGCAAAATAGGAGCGGCACGGAAAATTCAATTGCATTACTTTTGGAACGCATTCTGTATTGCCACTGAATATTTGGAAGCCCATCTTAGTCTCCGCGAATTTTAATATCGTATAAACATATTTTCTTACAAAGATTCACCAGTGATACAGTTGAATATGAAGACCGAAACATTCATAATGAACTAGGAATAACGAAATGGGGTCTGTGCGGCCTAAGATAAATATGAACAAAAGTCCATTAAATTCTTTGCTTTCCCTGCGATTGACTTTGTGGAATTATTCTGTTGAAACATAAAATTTTATTCATCCTTCGTTATTTACCTATTATAGTAAAAAAAACTGCATTTTTTACTTCCCTAAAAAGTTTTAAGCAATAAATAAATAGAGCCAACACCTGCTACCCTTGGCTCCAATATTCAACCCCAATTACTAAGGTTTAATTTGGTGGACATATTATGGCCTTACAAGAAAATAAGCATTATGAAAACATTCCTTAAATATTTACTTTAATGAAATCATAAATTTCTCCAGTTCGGAAAGCGAAGTTTGCATATCCGGAGGTGAGAAACATGGACGCTCCGTTGTGACGCACTGGTAAATCTGAAGCTCCTGTTATGGTTGATTCAAGCTAAGGTACTTTCCTACGTATTTGTTTAATGCTGAAAAATGGAAAATGGTTATTTTACACAAAAGATCCGAATTACTCCCTTTATTTGATTATTTTTTTCGCTGGGTTTCAATTGAAATTTCGCAATCGAGTCGACTTTCGGTAATTACCCGCTTGTAATCTCTTCAATTCTTCAAGTAATTAGTAATTTTTACCTACTTCGAGACGTCAGTTGTTGCCCATTCAAAGTAAAAAATGTACAATTCAATAGGGGGATCACATAATATCTATTGATGGTACTGAAATAATGCACATGCCTTCTCTCCTGAGATTTTTTTAAAAGACTAATTATTCTCTAATAAGTCTGTCTTTGACAAATTTCAAGAAACTGTAACAGTAACTTTAACGGAGTCACCCGCTATGTGTGCATTAATATGCAACCATTTCAGAGAGTAAAAATCATTCGGCATCCCGGTCAAGGGGAATGATTTTTACTCTCTGAAATGGTTGCATTATAAGTCTTTGATTCTCTTACTAGACACTAGCCAGCTAAGATGGGGGAATTTTAGTCAGTTGTAGGGGGGGTTAAAATTAGTCATGAGACTCATATTAGTTTCCATTGCATTCTGCAACCACGTCGAATGGCTCACTCTCTTATGCGTGGGCATTCCAATAACCAAGTATCTTACGGAAGGAAAGATGAAATACTAATTTTATTATATGTCATTGGGTGTTAGCATACATCGTCGAACACGATGCGCCCGGCGTAAGAAAGATGCTATTCTCTGAGTGATTCTGTAACATTGTCAGGGTAATATATTCATTTCAATTTAGTTTCACCCAGCTTTGCACGAAATACTTTAGCATTTTTAGAGGAATTTAGAGCTTATATCAGACAGCTCATCCTAATACGTATATTATCAGTCCCACAGCTTTATAATTATATTCAGCGAATGATTTTATTTTTAAGGGTTCAAACGCGAGATCACTCGGGAACATTTTCAAAGATTTTGTTTCAACCAAAATAAATATTCTTCCTCGACCCTATGTTTTGCAGTGGTGGGTATAACTCCTACATGTATATCCAAACTACACAGAATTTCTAACAGGCTTGGTTTCATCATTTATTTTACATTACCTGATGTCAAGTGTCTTCTGTGAACGATCGACTAAAATCTAACCAAAATTTTCACAATTTAGATATTTATAGTTTGTTTTAACCTCGGAAAGTCTGTTCTTAAAATATAATAAGACCTATTGATTATTAATTGTATTATCAATTTAACAATCAGTAGCAATTATAAAGTGCACTTCCTGACTTGATTAATTCTTATCAAACCTATATACTTAAATGATTTACCCTGTACTATCATGTATATATATATATATCATATATATATACACAATATATATATATATATATATAGATTATAGATATAGATTATATTATGGTTAGGCACAGGTTTAGGAACAGTGTGATAAATTCGCAGATTTTCCCAGGAGCGGATGCGGACTCTGACCACAATTTAGTTGTTATGAAATGTAATGTTCGTTTCAAGAAGATAAGGCAAGGGCGGCGGGTTAAAAAATGGAATTTAGAAGCAGTAAATGAATTAACGAGGAAGGAGTATCAGGAGGCTGTAGAGAAAATGATGGATGACGGTAAAGAACTGAGTACCATCGAAGAAAAATGGGAATGTATCAAGAAAGGGATATTGGAAGCCGCTAAAGACACTATAAGAACCGTTAACGGGAAAAGAATAAGGAAACCATGGGTAACGGATGAGATGATTGCAAAGATGGATGAGAGAAGAAGATGGAAAAATGTAAACACAGAGTTAGGCAAAATGAAGTACAAAGAGTTAAACAATAAATTGAGAAGGGCCACAAATAAAGCGAAAGAAGAATGGTGGAAAACGCAATGCGAGGATATGGAAAGTTTACAGAAGAAGGGTGAAATTGGTGCTCTATACAGTAAGGTTAAGTTATTATCGGGAAGTAAGAAGGCAAGATCTGTGCTAACAGTTAAAGATAAATGGGGTAAGATAATAGTTGAACCAGGAAAAATCCAAGAGAGATGGAAGGAATATATAGAAACACTGTATGGTAAAGAACTTAGGCCGACAAGGTTAGACATAGAAAAGGAACATGACGTAGAAGAAGATAGCTTAGGTCCAGGCATACTCGACGATGAAATAGAAAGGGCATTAAAGGAGATGAAAGCAAATAAGGCTGTGGGGGTGGACAATATTCCTGTAGAAATGTTGAAATGGTTAGGGAAAGGTGGGAGGAAGGCCATATATGGACTGATTCGTAGTATCTATGAGGAAGGAAACTGGCCGGAAGATTTTGTGAGATCGGTGTTAGTTCCTATTCCAAAAAAGGCAAAGGCTTCGTCATGTGAGGATTACAGAACAATAAGTTTGATATCCCACGCAGCTAAAGTTATTCTCAGGATCATCAACAAAAGGATAGAGAGTAAGGCAAATGATTACTTAGGGGATTATCAGTTTGGGTTCAGGAAAGGAAGAGGTACGCGTGATGCCATTGCAGTAATGAGATCACTAGTCGAGAGGAATATAGAATACAATCAGTACGTTTTTGCCTGTTTTGTAGATTTCGAAAAAGCGTTTGATAGAGTGAATTGGGAAAAATTAATGCGTGTATTGCAGAAAATAGGAATGGATTGGAGGGACAGGAGACTGATCCGCAACCTGTACATGTCTCAGACTGCTCAGGTGCGAGTGGGGAACGGAGAGTCCGGATGGGCAGTGTTAGGAAGAGGTGTAAGGCAGGGTTGCCCATTGTCACCGGTACTGTTCAACGTATATGTAGAGGAAATGATTAAAGAGGCATGGGAAGAACTGGAGGTAGGAATGAAAGTCGGAGGGGAATTCGTAAAATCGGTTAGGTTTGCTGATGACCAAGCATTAGTTGCTCAGTCAGCCAAGGGGTTGCAAGCATTGCTGAGTGAATTGGAGGTTCAGTGCGATAAATATGGGATGAGAATCAATATTAATAAAACAAAGGTTATTCGATTTTCTAGAAAGAAAAAGGCTAAGCTAAATATTAAAATAGGCGGGGAAAGAATAGAGCAGGTAGAGCAGTTTACATATCTCGGAAGTGTTTTGGACCAATACGGTCAAAGTGGTAGGGACGTAAGGAGAAGAATTGCGCTAGGCAAGGAGGCTTTCTCAAGGAGGAGGGAGTTGATGACGGGGACGTTGAGTAGGGATGTTAAGACAAGACTCGTAAAAACTCTGATATGGAGCGTAGCTATGTGCGGCGCGGAAACGTGGTCGCTGAAGCAGGAGGATAGACGTAGATTGGAGGCTTTTGAAATGTGGGTGTGGAGAAGAATGAAGAAGGTGAAATGGACCGAAGGGAAAACAAATGAGGAAGTACTAGAAATGGTGGGGGAGGAGAGGGGTTTGTTGAGAGAAATCCTATGGAGGCAGGAAAAATGGATGAAAGGCGTATTGAGCGGTAGTGGAATGTTGAAGAGGGTAATGGAGGGGAGAATGTTGGGCAAGCGAGGTAAGGGTAGGAACAGGATAGGGATGTTGGACGGGATGAAGGGAGAAAAGAAGTACACCGAGATGAAGAGGGACCTGATATAGATTAGGTTGCTAGGTGGGGAGTCACAAAATGTTTATTTGATAGTTGTGTCCATCCAAAAACCTACCTTAACCGGTAGATTACCTAATAAAAAAATATATATATATATGTAATATGTGTTCCTTTCCCCTTTCCTTATCTCCATTTCTATGTGAATGAACAAAATATATATATATATATATATATATATATAAGATAAACAATATAGAAAATATTATATATATATAAAAAATTCTACATAATGTTAATGATGTCACATTCCAGCAAAAAGATTTATTGAACAAACATAAATTTTTCTCAAATTACGCTCGATGTTTTTGTAAATACGTTTGATCTATTTAGTGAAAAAAATGATTTTTTTGTTGCTACTCTACCATGTCTCAACGCCCAATGGTTTGGTTGATTACATTGTTTATTGTAAATGTTTTCGAATTAATTACCACGTGAATAACGACATGAATACTATTTTAATAAATCATTACAGCGATTTTATCCGGCTGAATTCAAATCACTTAAAGGGAGAATAGGATTCTAAGAATAAAGGTTTATTTAAACGATGCTAATTTCTGCGACTACGTAATCTAAAAGGAACTCACATATTAATTTTTGCAAGAGGAAGAAAATAGCAGACCGAAGGTCTACAGCCGCAGGCCTCACGTCTGAACGTTATGAATGGGAATTTGAAGTCCACAATAATTCCTTCCTTTTCGAATCATGCTTAATGCTCTCCACACTTATCCATTTCTATTCTTTTTTGAGGCAGTAGACGGGGTTAAGCAAAGAGCGAGATGATAGTTCCATTGTTTTTAAATTTAATTCATTCAAGGCTATCAACCTATTTAAAAGTAGACTTCGGGTGGTCCTTAATGACTATTTAATTATAAGCATT
This sequence comes from Hetaerina titia, assembly GCA_037158775.1. Lineage (NCBI taxonomy): Eukaryota > Metazoa > Arthropoda > Insecta > Odonata > Calopterygidae > Hetaerina > Hetaerina titia. The sequence goes on from CM073777.1 coordinate 51,896,673, forward strand.
GCTAGAACATATTCATTATTTCCCCAGAATCATTTTTATTCCTCAGTTTTTCATTTATGCGTATGAATTCCATCATGCTGCCTATAAAACCCAGCAAATACCTTTCTCCACCCCGTTTACCTAATGTTCTTCCTTCTATAACGGCTATCGTCTCCATCAACATTTTCGTTTCTAAGCACATTTCTAAATTAACAATCTGAAAATAATTTACAAGAAAAAATAGATTGAAAAAAATTTAATTCTGTGCCATCCACTTCTTGTCTATTTTTGAAAGAAATTAAAATGTTCAACCTTTAAAGTACCTTCCACCTGAATTCGTACCTATTCGAAGAATTAACATATGGATATATCGTTTTCCACAAATATGACCCCTTGATTTTCGTCGTGGAGAATTACTTTAAATTTGAATAATTTCGCTTTTGGAGAGACCGACAACATTGCAAACTGATTAAATTTTATTGGGAATTTAATTCCGAGGAAAGGCGAAGCCGTTATCTCCACATAGATAACGGCTTCGACATTTTCCATTTGATGTAGTGATTATGATAACTCTTTCAAAATCTTCCTCTTCCATCACTTTCCATCAGCCCTATGTCATCATACTGAAAATGATATCTTTTAACTTCCTGCCTACCCTTCAATTTTAACCTCATCAAATTACTTTAATTTTTAGATAGCACAGAAATCAACTTTTATTTTTCGTTTAGGTAGATTTCGGCTAAGTCTGAAATTTTTTGACGAATGCAAGCGGACGTTGTGTACCGGTTATATTAACACATGCTATTAATAATCTAGTATTCATGTCATATAATGTCTATAACTGAAATCAAGATGTCGTATGCAATCTCTAGGAAACACTTCTCCTATTAATAAACGTAAAGTAGACCTTTGGATAGAAATACATCTGAATTTTTGCATTGCTTAGAGAATCAAACACAACTATTAATGTCCTTACCTACATGCTTTATGCAAAAAGAATCGGGAAAAGTTTCCGAAAAATAGATTTATTACTGATATTGCCAAAATGTCTGAAAAATTCATCAAAGTAAATCCCTTGAGCGTCGACATCCTTTTTCCAGCGGCTTTTCCACGAATCGAAGGCTCTGTGGTAACCGAATTCCGGAAGGTCCTTACAGATACCCGTACAAACTTCTTTGACGTCACTTAGGGTCTCATGGTGGTGTCCTTTGAGGGAGAATTTCAGTCATGGGAATAGTAAATAGCCTGCTACTGGCAAGTCGGAACTGTTAAGGAGTTGGAGAATCGTCGCGATGCCGTTACAGGTCTTTGCAAGAAGACAATCGACTCTGCTCTTGGTCGTCCGCTAAGATCCGCGGGACGAGTTTAGTACAGGTCTTTCGCATTGCCAAATTTTCAGTGATAATGCTGTGCAGTGTCATCTTATCAATGCCAATACGATCTGCGGTTATGTGCGCACTCAAGACGGTCTGAATTTAGCACTTCACGCGCCTGTTCGGAAAACATTGTTACCGATACAGTTCATACAAACCTTATCTACTGACTGGCTGCTCGTGAAAGAATTCTACGAAAATATTCGAACCGAAGAAACGACTGTTGCGTTTCTATGAGACTTGATTGAAGATGATCACTAACTTCCACGAGGTGTCCTGCATGAAGGATAGTAATCAAATGATGTACGAGAAGATATCGAGGAATTGGAGCGTTTGTTACAATGTGAGTGAAGCGAGGTTTCCTGAAGTACAGTTCATGAAAGCCAATTTTTATTTAATGCAGCATTTTCAAAACATTGAGATTGTAAAACATTTTAATTTGGCTATAATATTTATGTCTTTAAGTTTACATAAATAAAATGTATTTATTCAATTAGATTATTACTCTTTTTCATCAAATTACTAGACAAATTTTTAGACCGCATACGATTATCAATCAACCTTTCCATTTTCCCTGCACTGAGGACAGCTCCTGAGCCTCTATTTTTACCCCCCGAAATGACTATACTTTTCCTTCTTTGCACGCTTCCATTACCGTCCTTCCACAGCTTTAAACATCACGCTACCTCTTAATAATATCTTACTCCCACATCTCTCTTTCTCGAACCGCCAGCCAGCCACAAAGTTAACTCGAGGAAAACTAAATGTACGCCGATAAGGAAGTAAGCGGAGCAGAGTTAAGAATCCTTAAGGTTGTCTTGCTGAAAGCTAAGGACTCATACGATATTCGGTGGTCATGCGCTATCCTTAAGCTATAATTCTCAGCATGGGAATTTACGGAAAGACAGTCGCTTTACAGTGAGTCATAAATCACGATGATTGCGATTTCCCGATCCATTTACTTGAGGAAGCCTTTGCAGATTAGTTTTGCTTTCATGTTTCCAAAAATATATACTGCCCTTTTAATGATCATGATTTTGTTATTGTAGATGAATAGACGTACTGAACCTGGAATATATATATATATATATACACACATAAATCCCGCCATACGACGAACAAATATTCTTTCATATGGAAATAGATATAAGGAAAGGGGATAGGAATGAATATATTGAATAATATATATGAATATATACATATATATATATATTCATTCCTTTATTCATATATATTCATATTTTCTATATAAATATATGTGTATATATATTTTTTTCTCTCTCTATATATATATATAACTTTTGGACGGCACGATAGAATAAAGAATAAAACAGATAACACGTAAAAGGACACTAACACTGTAGATGATTTAAGCTTTCGGACTACTCCGAGGCCTTCTTCAGGTCAGACTCTTTATATTATCGACTCGTTATATTGCTCTCGTGAGTACTTCCGCATCATCGATATATATATATGTATATATATATATATATATATATATCATATCTTATCTTCCGAAGAAGACGGAGCTCGAGTCCGTCGAAATTATCAAGATATTATTGTGAGTGTTCTTTTTATGTGTTCTCGTGCTGTGTGTTACTGTCTAAGTTTTTTATTCAACACTTCCGTGTTACTTCGAAGAAATCATATATATATATATATATATATATATATATATATATATATATATAACAATTCAAATTGACGCCATTACTACAAAAATCTTATTTTATCACAGGTGGTTTACGGAGATGCACTGTCATAATAGAATTTGTTTTGTGAATATCATAGGAAAGTACGTATGGTTGAAATAATAGCCGTCAACGGTTTTCAATCTGAATCAGACTTGCAGCAACTTTTCAGGCATTCACCCTCTTAATCATTCATATCTTTTTCTTTTCATACCTTCATAAGGTCTTTGGCTAACACCTTACATCACCCAATTCTCGAAATACATTCATCTCTCTGCAATTCCTCCCGAGGATGGCCATTACAACAATAGTCTTCAGTAAAATCTAGTTCATCAGGATGTGCTTAATTAGAGTCTCTCTTCTTTGTGTGTAATTAAAACTTTAAAATCAATCTATCCATTATATTGCTATCAGAATTTGTAGGAACGAATTTATATCATTTATATTCTTCGATTGTTAGCCAAAATCAACTTCTGCAGCACTTCTCTTACACCGACGGAGGTCCTCTCTCTTTGTTCGTGTGTGCATATATATATATACTTACACACATATATAGAGAGATTTCGTCATATAGTATATCATACACATTTGACAGAATGGCAGAGAGGGCAGGAGAGGGAGGCGGGAGGAGTCCGAGCAATTGCGCTTCCCCTGGGGGATGCAAAGTGTAATGGTTATGAAAAAATAAATCGATACATATTGGAACTTATCGGAAAAGAATGGAACATCCGCTTTGGCATGCATCGCTATCGGATTGGTCCGCGGCATCCTGTGACGAAATTGAAAATAACGCCGAGTGCGTTTTGTCCGCCTACTCCCGGGTCGAATCACACGTGGATAACGATCCCTTGTAGTATGCGCATATAGAAGGATATCAATATTTATATTCACTGGACCAGGTCACATCGACCGATTGGCCGAAAAAAAATAATATCTAAATTCCTTTTTCCTGCATATTTCAATAGGCTTCCATACTGCTCCGAAGGTCCAGGGAATATTCCGTCCCTCGAGGCATAATCTCATTCGTTGAGAGAAGAGACGGGCTATGCAAAAGAATTATAATCCGCAGATAAGGTCGAAACTAAAAAAAGATAAAAAAATATATGTGATATTAATTCAATTCGATATGAACATACTTTTGCTTGCGTCATTGGTGAATGATATCCCCACATACGTTGGAGCAAATTTCTGTGCTGGATAACAGGTCCCTTTTACTACATAAATCAATGTTTTCGCTTGTCTAACGGAACCCAGATCTCGGCTGTCCGTGGTTTTTTTTCGCCTCTCTCCGTACTAGTAACATGGACATGTTATCGTGACTTTAGGGGCTTAAAGCTGCTCTACGCTGCGGCGATTGATACGGTAATATCCACAGAATGCGTTAGGTTGAGACCGTGCATTAAGTGCATGGGAAATTTACAGTTATAGATGGCGGAGAAACGTGCATGCCTGCAGATAAGTGCAAAACTCAGAAGCCATTTGTAGATATATATTATAAGAAATCAAAGGGAAGAGGTATCACAGAAATACGGGCAGCTATCCGATGACCCAGTTATCTCTTCTGCTGAGGGGAATTCGCGAGTGAAATTAGTTAAATATGAACGCCAGAAACGAGAGATTTACGGACATCTTTCCTTCCGATGAAAATTGGCGATGAAAAAATAACTTAAACTACAGAACGTAACAAATGCACAGGAAAAACTTTGCTGCGTCGATATATAGCAAACTGAAATCGAATAATTTGTTACTACACTTCGTTATAATTCAATTACGGGTTTTTCATTCAAACATTCAAGGAAAATTTGCCAACTTACTTTCCTGCGTCACGAATGACTTTGAAAAAGTTCTGGTACACAGGAAACCACATGGCTTCGTACCCGAGTGTCCACAGGGATTGTCAGAATTTGAACCTGGGACCGTATGTTGAGCAATTCTTCCCACTATGGCTTCGTACCGTCACGCAAAAATAATTACAGGACTTCGTCTCCTCACTAATGTTCCAATACACTCAACACTCTTTCCCCTGCGCTCAAGTACCTCATTAATATCAATATTTCTAGAAAAATTGTTTTTATTATATTTTAGCAATTATAACTATCGGTAATCTACCGGTTAAAGTAGTTTTTTCATGGATACAAGCTACACAAAGGGTACGTTCTAAAAATCCTCAACATTCTATTGCAACTCAGCGACCCTCGCATCCATTTACCCTGCCTTTGAATTTTTTTCAATAACCTTCCCTTATACCCTACCCAGGCTAGAAATTTCTTGCGTGTTCTGATGTCCCCTAGAGCCTTGCTTGTGAGTCAGTCATAATTGCTCCTCTGAAAGTGGCTCATGCCAGTTAGGTAGAGGGGTAGGTGGCAGACGAAAAGTAATCCACGCAGCGTCTGTTCATTAAGCGAGGCGGCTGACTCCATTGGGGTGTTTATTCGAGAAATGGTGTCACGTTAAAAATTCTTTCGAGGAAGACAACTGAAAACGATTTCAATTATTTGTCCCAATACAGCCAAGATGAACATACATAAATTTATGGATTATAGAATTAAAACGCATAAAAAAATAGGTTCTTCAGGGAGAACCAAAATATTGCAATAGTCAAATTAAAACTAAATTATTCTTCTAAATTTAAAAGATGTTCAAAAAGAAGAGGGCCCAAAAAAAGTGATAAGAACCGTTGAAAAGCCACAAAACATGTTTTGACTGGCTTAACTGATGCCATATTGACATTTGCAAGACTCCTAAGTGAGGTAAACTATTGATAGGGATATTACGAGAGTAAAACAATTCCCGATAATTTCGAGAGCCAATGTGGGTAATATTTACGCGTCTGCGTTATCAAACATAGACTGCAGTAAACGGGGAGGAACATTTATGTAGGCGGGACAAGGTATGAAAGAGGACAATAAGACATTAGACAAATGAAGTCATAAACATTTGGGATCTGAAATAGAAGAGAGAAATACGAGACATAGATTCTCAACGCCTTTTCCAACGACTCCATAGGCACGAATTATTATGTTCTTTGGCGCCAATTTTCTCCCTTCAATCGAGGTCATGAAACATGATAAAGGATCACCGCCTCTTATGACATTTTTGATCACTCTCCAGCAGATTGTTAAAGAAAAGTAGCAACTTTTAAAAGGAATCCCCTTCTGTCCGGGTATATCCCGACATGGGATGCAGTAGAGTTCACGACTCTTTTGGACCCACTTGAGTATTTACTGCGAAGGTCGTTCTTCCCTTCTACTTCATTGGTGATGTAAATCACACGTTTCGTTCAATGACGGCTGAAAACCACGGTATCTCTATAATCCTATCAATTTGGATGGCATCCAATTTTCGTTTTAATCCCATTAGACCACACTATTCGCATTACACCTCGATGGGTGATTTTGTGAGGGATCGAACTCTACGCGTACGGGTCTGACCTAATTAGGTTCAAAACTCCATCAAGTGAAGGAAAGAGTTGCGTAGGAAGAAAAGGAAAAGATGCAGAATGACAGCTGAAACTAAGCCGGGAGTACGTGATCGGATCAAAAATCTATTCACAAACGCATGTCGTCGTTCGTCACATCAAAGGAAAGAATTAAAGGAAAAGTGGCGAGTAGGTTTTAAGCGACTGAAAAATTTTAAGGATATGTCAAATAAATAAAAAAAATGGCCTCTTGAGCGTCATGAAGTAATGAGATGTGAATATTTGGAGGTCCGGTTTTCCTGGGACATGTCCTGTAAGTGTGCATTTATGTGTACGTGTGTGTATAAATATTTATATTCCTACACATATAGATAAAATTTGTACGAAGACAGCACCGGCGGACAAAGATACAAACACAGAAACGCACAAGAAAAAGAAGAAACTCAGTCGTTTTAGATTTTTTGGTGGTCCAATATCAGACTATTCAGGTGCGAGTCAAGAGGGGTGAGTCCGGATGGGCAAGTGCTAGGAAGAGGTGTAAGGCAGGGTTGCCCATTATCACCGGTGCTGTTCAACGTGTATGTGGAGGAAATGATAAAAGAGGCATGGGAAGAACTGGAGGTAGGAATGAAAAATTCGAGGGGAATTCGTAAAATCAGATAGGTTTGCTGATGACCAAGCTCTACTTTGTCAGTCAGCCAAGGGGTTGCAAGCATTTCTGAGTGAATTGGAAGCTCAGTGCGATAGACATGGGATGAGAATCAATATTAATAAAAAAATCATACTATTGAAATAGGAGGGAAAAAAATAGAGCAGGTGGTACGGTTTACGTATCTCGGAAGTGTTTTGGATCAACACGGTCAAAGCAGTAGGGCCGTAAGAAGAAGAATTGCGCTAGACAAAGAGGCTTTCTCAAGGAGGAGGGAGTTGGTGATAGGGGCGTTGAGAAAGGGTGTTAAGAAACGACTTATCAAAACTTTGGTATGGAGCGTAGCGCTGTTCGGCGAGCAAACATGGCCACTGAAGCAGGATGATAGATGTATACTGGAGGTCTTTGAAATATAGAAGGGGAAGAAGGATGGAGAAGGTGAAATGGACCGAAAGGAAAACAAACGAGTAAGTGGTAGGTATGGCGGGCGAGGAGAGGGGATTGTTGAGAGAAATCCTAAGGAGGCAGGAAACTTGAATGAAGGGCGTATTGATCGGAAATGGGATGTTGAAGACGGTAATAGAGGGGAGAATGTTAGGCAAGCGAAGAATATACGGAAATAGGATAGGGTTGTTGGACAGGATGAAGGGAGAAAGAAAGTACGCAGGGATGAAGAGCGACTTGTTGTAGAGTAGGATGTTGGGTTATGTTTTGCTTGGGGAAATGAAGTGTTTATTTGGGAGTTGTATCCATCCAAAACCTAACTTATCTGGTCGATTACCTAATAATAAATTTAGACATTTATTTATAATTTCTAGTTACAGAGGATTAAATTATAGCAGAAGGAGGAGCAGTAATTTGTGTACAGTTTACCTACTTCTCAATAGCTGGAGTCAATCCTCGTGCAGGAGTATCTGTAGTAACATCTTTCCTCTGCATCTCGAATTATATTTATTGAATACTTCAATGAAATCAAGTTTTCTTTCAGTAATCTTCAATGAATGATTATTGTATTTAATTCCATTAAAATACTGGTGTTGAAAAACTGCATTTTAGAAAGATGTACTCTTCTTGTACTTTAATCCTTCTTTCTGCCGTGACATTCGTAAAGCATACATGCATATTTCTTCAAACGACGATCAATCCCAACATTTTCTTACAAATTAGATATATGCTCGAGGGTATTCATTTTGTTCTCTCAAAACAGCATATCTCAAAGGATGTTGCACAAGTGAATGAACAATTGGGTGTTTATATTGTTTAGAATAATCCGGACCATAAAAATAACGCAAGAAAATCTAATAATGGTGTATGAGGCGAACGGTAAATACGGCCGTATGTGGGCCTCAATCTGCATTTTTACAATTGGCATTTTACCGTGTGAGTAGGTTTTGCATGGTTAAATTGTGAACAACGATGCATTTATTTGCCTCGCCTAACATCACACAACCTGATACCCGACACTACAATAAACTGTTCTTCAATTCCGCATACTTCCTTCCTTCCTTCATTCCGTCCAAACTTCCAATCCTTTTCCTACCCACATCTCACCTGTCTAACGTTCCTCCCTCCATCAAAGTCTTAAACATCCAAAAACCAATCAAAATGCTCTGTATTCATCTTTCCTGCTTCCTTTTAATTTCTCCCAACAACCCTCTCTCTGTCCCCACCACCACCTTTTCTCTACCAGCGTATTTACTACCAAGTCAAGAAAAAAGACAGAAGCACCCCATGAATTACATAGATTATTTTTAATTCCTAAATTTAATTTTAGAAATAGTAGCCATTTTTGAATTCACCTTCTAAAACGTCATCATTCAAAAAAATGTAGACTTTTTACCCAGCGATAAATTTAAATCAAATGAAGTAACTACTATAAAGTTATGAACAAATGACGTAACTTCTATAAAAAAACAAATACGTAACCTCTATTAAAATTCATAAACTCCATAAGGTTTGTCAAAATAAAGACGAGATTATTTTCATTGGTAAAAAAATCAAACAAAACAAATAGCATTACAGTTTAATCATTCACTATCGATTTTTCTTCCTCTCTTTCTCTTTTTGGAATAATTTCCAAAATATGCAAATAACGCTTTGTTTTAAATTCCTAATTCCACTCAATCGCGGAACGTATCGAACTATACAGGGTCTTTTGTTATAAATTCTACAGCTCTCTCGCGGGTTTTGACGTCATGGAGACCAGAACGTGATACACATCGTCATTTAAATTCTAAATTGCCACAGTTTAAATGAGACGCGGCAACACAAATTTTCCACCGTCAGCGGCAAGTACGTATCATTCACTGATGACTGATTAGAACCTTGACGTCGGCGGTCGCCATAACCTTCTACGTACTATTCCTTTTAATTCGTGTCTTCTGCGCGGCGAAGGATGTTTTCGCTCGAGATCTCGTCATGCCGCCGCTAGACAGGTTGCCGACCTCTTGCATTCGACTACGCCGCGCCGGGCCGCGCGGGGGATTGATGCTCATGTGAAGTGAGAGCGGGGCGGACGGAATAGATGGGGAAGCAGGCAATAAAGTCGAGTGGTCGGCTTTTTCATAAAAGACTCTAGCCTGCAAAAGGGAGGAGACCGCGGGGGGGGGGGGAGGGTGGGAGGTTGGGACCAAAGAGCTGCGATCCGCTTGGGATCACACGAAAGCACTGCCGTGGCGAAGCGGGGCTCATAATGCATAAATATTAACTGAGAAAAGGAAACATATTTCCCAACCGCTGCCGGAACGGAAAACTTATACCATATTGAATCTAATTGAAAAGCCTGGTTCCGCAAGGGATAATTTATTTACGGAAGATATTTAGCACTCCAAAGTCATTCATACCTCACATTAGGCAGGTAGTATGAAAGATATGGAACACAAGAGGGTACATGTATTTGCGTAAATTTTCTCCTCTAACAACGTCAGTGCCGAATGCTGGCGCAGGAAGGTAAGTGCGTTAATAATTGATCAAATCATCACATTTCCCGTTTCAGACAGTTTAGGTCGAAGCTAGTTATTTCGAAACGTGTCCTACGAGAGATTCATTACGTAACCTCACAGCATTGCTTGAGTGCTACGAGATGATATATTTTGATTTGGTGATGCGAATATTAAGGTATGATATAACCGGATGGAAATATGAAGGCATAACAAGAAAGACTTTTTTTTCCTGAAATGAAAAGAAAAAATTCACGAAAAATTTCAGAAATCGCGGTGAGAATTTTAATATATCACGAGAGGCGGGTGCACTGAAGAAGGAGGACATTTTACTCATAGTCAGGGTATTTACTAACATATTAATTCTTTATTAAGCCAAAATCTTTTTTTTTGAAAGTTAAAGACCACTCGCAAATCCTTCAGCACATATATAATGGTTATAGAAGTTGAAATTCACTAAGTTGAAGCGGTGGGCACTTTAAATCTAAATATAAAAGTGTTTCAATGGCAAACACCATCGAAATAAACAATTGGATACTTTTTTCACTTTGCTCTAATTTTGAACGATCTGTCTGTACTTTAAAGACGACAAATGCGATTGCGTAAAGTGGAGAAAAGCGTAAGGTTATGACACATGACATATTTCATATTTTCTTTCAGAAATAAAGTTATTTCTTATCTTTCTGCTATTAATACTAATAATAAAATTTGCTGGTTGAAATCCGAGTTTGCAGAGTCAATGAAAGCTTACGTACAGCAATGACGTAGAGAAAAGAGTAGTTATGACTTCAAAACGTAAAATTCACTCCAATGACGCCAAAACTTGGTTATTTAGAAAAAAATGACTTAATTGATCTGGAACAATAAGTCTTTGAACAAACACATATCTATATAATCGATTCGCATACAATTTCATAGTCCTCTGTTATAAATAAATATGCCTACATAAGAAAAAATAGGTGATACTTACAGAAATAACGATAATATTAAGCGCATTTCAAAGTATGTCTTTAATTAAATAGGGAATATCAAGAAACTGTAACAGTAACTTTAACGGAGTCACCCGCTATGTGTGCATTATAATGCAACCATTTCAGAGAGTAAAAATCATTCGCATTGACCGGGAATCGAACCCGGGTGCCTGTGATGCGGGACACGACTACGAATGCCTGTGACATTGTATGTACGGTATTTCGTCATAACATCTTGTTCCTTTAAAGCCCCCAGAATTTCAGAGTGTAAGAGGACGTTTCGGTAGCATAATTGGTTAAAGCACTCGGCCGGATATCGAGGGATCCGGGTTCGAATCCCGGTCAAGGTGAATGATTTTTACTCTCTGAAATGGTTGCATTGTAAATAGGGAATATATAATTATCAAAGAAATATTTATACATATTAGTCTTTAACTGGTTTGGACAACGAAAATTTATAAATTTTACGGTAAAGAATCCCACAGATTAATGAAAAGGCAAGAAACAACCCTGAAACGGGGAATGAAGGCCATTGGTTGGATTCGTTGGGGGAGTGAGTATGGGGAAGAATGGATAATGAAATGGGCGTAAAGGAAAATCAAACCAAGAAGTGCTGTGCATGGCTGACAAGTGCATTGGAGAAATCCGAACGATAAGGGAAATATAACCGAATGGTATATAGCACATCAAGCATATGCAAGTCATATTGAGTGATAATGGTAAAATGAAGACTGTGTTAGAGGGAAGAATTTTGATTGAGGGAGGTAGAGGGAGAAAAAGACTACATGTTGACCTAAACACTAGATGATAAAATGAAAAAAGGAGACATGTTGGATGGCATGAAGGGAGTAAAAAGTATACGACCCTGTAACAAATGATTCAAGGTGTTTGAGGTGATGTTGATCAACACTTATTAGTATTATATTTTTACTAAGGGTTTGAGCCCTTTGTTTGTGCCCTTCTGTGCCCTCGTTTCGCTCCATCCGTCTCAAGACATGCTATTGAAGGAAAAATTATTATTTTTATAACAATAAAAAATAATGCCTTGCTTGAAAGTTCTCTCTAAACGAATCTCTTTAAAGTTTTATTAAAATTATCAGAAATATTTAATCTTATGCCACTATTTGAACTAAATCTTGATAGGGTGTTACATACAATGGTCCGTGACGAAATAAAGGCTCTATGCACGGTTCGCGCCCGAATTGTTGGAGCTCTTTCGTTGAGAATTATTTGTGGTGATTCAAATATTAATGAACAGTTAAAGAGGAAATATCATAGCTCGACGAGGGTGAATAAATAAAGAACTGGGGAAACAAATCCTAATTGATTTCGCCATTGATCCCTTTTGGGCGTTCCCCCAATGCATTCTTCAACAATGGCACACATTCATAAGAGTGCGTTTTCAAATATCGTCGAGTTTTAGGAAAATTTGGAATATTTTGTGAAATTTCTCGCAATATCCATTCAAAAGCAAAATTCGTTGAATAAACAAATTGAGAAGTTTCAGTCGTGATGTCGTGGAATTCGTAATACATCGAAACCCGGTCGTAAAATTAATCTTATCCGATGAAAAATTGTTACCATCCATTTTTTATTATTGTTGAATAAAATAAGACATTTCATTAAATTTAATACCCTCTGTTAAATTTATATCAGATCCGTGTGAGAATTATTTCTTAGTTAATTTTGCAAAAACAAAATAGAGCCTGCAAATGGTGAAAATGAAATTCACTCATGAATCTTATGAAAGTTGGTCTAGGTTCGAATCAGAAACTTAAAGTGAGCAAAAAGTAGCCTATTTTCTGCAGAGCGGCAACATTGAATAATGAGTGGAAGTAAGGTACGAGTATTTGTTATTTATTTATTACATCTGGTTCTTGAAAAAAAACCTGAGCGTTGCAGAAAAGTGTCGTAGTTTTAGGCTTGGATTTTTATATAAGTTAGAAAGAGAATCAGAAAGAAAGGCATCTGGGGAACATTTTTCCCCACTTTAGCAAAATTTCATGATGCTTGAAATTAGACACGCCTGCAAAAATGGGTGAATTTCTAGGTCAGAAAAATTCACGCTGGTAAGAATTAAATGTAGTGCAAATTAACGTAAACAGAAATAGGCAGGTGGCCTCAACTTATGCCAGGTGTCGGTGTCTAGCTAGACTACTACACGAGTCCTTTTCCACACACGATTCCTGTTCTAGCCACAAACTGACGTCGGGAAATTGAGCGGCGTTCAGATGGTGCCTACTCTACCGGGGAAATAAGTGCTTGGATCGACCTTTGAATTAAGATTATAAAATGAAAATTAATGGAATACATCTCTGAAACAAAATCGTCTCTCTTAGATTGAGATCGAATGGAAAAAATGTTTGCATAATGATGATAAACGACGAGATCATTTAAAGAGCTATTGTACACATTTTACGTAGAAGAATGTTCGTGAAAGATGACAGGAATACATATTAGAATAACTCTATCGACCATGGGATAGTACACTACTGTAGTCCCCTCCCCGACCTAGATGGCACAAAATATCTTCACATCAATTCTGCATACGTACCACAATCACTCATTCTTTAGCTTTGCTTACTTTCAAGCTCCCTTAGTTCCATCTAAATCGCCTATGCTTTTCCTCTCTCCACCTCCCTTTTCCAAAATTCTCTCCTCTGTCGACGTCTTCAGCATCCATTTGTCTCTCAATTTCTCCTACATCCACTTGTCCAACCTTATTCGAATCTACCCCAGTGACCTCTCTCGATATTCATAAAGATTTAGGCGTGCAAATGTAGGCAGAAAGGTTGTTGTTATAATGTGGACTACATAAAAAATGAATGTTTGTCAAACAATAAAACTCGCAGTGCATAAAAATGTCCCCCAACATTGCATAGCAGCAAAATTTGGGTATGCCTGGCTTGGTATATCTAGACATAAATGCCGACTAAATGCGGTGTGCATGAGATATTTTACGTAATGTTGAGGCAAATCAGGGGAGAGTGAGGAATGGGTGATAGAGGAACGTGAATGGAAAGTACTGGTAAAATTAGTCATGGAAGAAAAATGGTGTGCTGGCTTGATCATGTTGGGTAGATGGATGATATAGGAATCACAAAACATACTATATATCTACGTGTTTATGAGAATATAGTGCATGGAATAAGAGGACAAGATAGACTGAGAAAGTCATTAGTAAACGTGGTGTGTAAAGATTCTCAATTTGAGGAAAGGAACAGAAGAGAATATACGTGAAATAATACATGAATGTTATAGAAGTTAAACAGATATGCAAGGACTAGGGAATTTTTGGAAGAAAGTTATGGGCTTTATGGAAATTAGAGAGATTGATTCCTTTCCTGACCAAAAATCAGGCTTATCCTGACACTTCTAATTTAAGGGATCGCACTGAAGGACTTTTTGAATGACTACACCATGATGCGTTTTGCAATAAAATGCTCCAAAAGACCATCTCCGTTTACAATAGAAAAAATTATTTACTGGTCAGTTTTTCAGAAATTCAGGTAATGAAATAAGACAACCTTAGCCGCGATTACTGCTTTAACGCCATTCTTTTATTCACGGCACATAAGTTTGCAAAAAAATTATGATATAGGTACGTCAGTGTTCTAATGTAAATTAACAAAGCAAAACCTCGTTTTTATCTTCAAGACCAGATCAACGAAAGCATAAAATGCAAAAAAAAAGAATTGATTAAGTTATGACCCTTTATGTCGGACGGTCAACCCAGCATTACTATTTAAATTTCATCCGAAATGTAAACAAATGGTTACTGTGTTCTGAACCTACGGCGTGCTACGTGATAACTGCGGATCTGATGTTTGCCTGGAGACCAAGTAAAGTCGATTTTCGTTCGAAAGTTCCGATCATACGAATCATTGTGGATTGCTTGAGTCCTGACGTCAAATATCCGCGAAACTTAATGGCGTATTTAGCGCTGCGATCGGTATATTATTTAAGAAACACCTTCGCGACCTATTGGCCGTGCCAGAAATCAAAATTTTTGAATGAAGAGCCCCGAGTGATAGACAATTTAGGTTGGGATTCTCTTACGCAGCGGCGTTTACAATATAGATTAAACTTATTAAAAAGATTTAAAGATGGGCCTTTTTCCGATGACATCAAGAATATAATACGAACCCCAACGTATTACGGTCGGAGGGATCACGAATGTAAGATTAGAGATATAGACTACAAGATTGACAGGTTTAAAATGTCATTTTTTCCTAGAACGATAAGAGACCAGAATGATTGTAGTCGAAATCCCCCAGGAGTCAGTTCATTACAATAAGTATTAACGTACAAGTTAGGGACTGCGCGTGGATATATATATAACTTTTCGCAGGTTCCTCCCCTTCCCCTACCTATTTGAATAAACCTCAACCCTCTCATCCCTTACCCTTTACTCCTGGTGCTACACCTCCTGCCACACATCTTTTTTGGTGGCTCGCAGGGTATTTATGCAGATGTAGATGAGTGTTGAACTCACTGGAAAAATCAACCCCACCACGAAAACGATTGACATTTTCTGTCGCTGGATATGTTTTTGTACACCCTTAGCCTCTTTATGCTCTGAAATATAATATTTTACATGTATCATTTCGACACATTTTCGTATTTTTTCCCAAAAAAATGTCAAATGTCATTTGTGAAAAATCCAGAGCCATGAAAAAGATAGGAAGAAAAAACTTTTTACTGTAAAACAAAAATAAACTCGACACTTCCACACCCCAGTCTAATTATAAATGGGCACATAAAATTTATGCTCTCTGGATACTTTGATTTTTGGAGTCGCGGTGAAAATGCAAAATAAAACAAAGTGCAAAACACACACACATTATCACAAACTGAAACTCACAGGCACACATTGCCTCTCTTTCATACGAACCCTCGACGTCGGATGTCGCGAGGACACTGCGCGTATTATTTCTTCTCATTTGCGTTTTCTGTGCGGCGGAGGGTGTTTCGCTCGAGATATCGCCGATGGTTGGGTGGGTCGCCGACCTCCCGCTTTCGACTGAGCCGGGCCGGGGTTTGATGCTCATATCCATGTAAAGTGAGAGCGGGGCGGTCGGAATGGGTGGGGGAGGCAGGCAATAAAGTCGAGTGGTCGGCTTTTCCATAAAAGACTCTAGCCTGCAAAAGGGAGGGGTGGGGTAGGACCAAAGAGCTGCGATCCGCTTGGGATCACCCGAAAGCACCGCCGTGGCGAGGCGGGACACATACACACACACATACACACTTTCTATAAATATATATTTATGCGCGCTTACGAAAGCCTACGGGCGCCCGTGTCGGCGGTTAAATAAGCGCACGGCGAGAGCTCGCTTAAAAGCGACCCAGGTCACGTGATCCGTGACGTCTTAAGCGCCCTCTATCCCTTACTAGCGATATCGATCGTCAAAAATAAAATCACATAAATAAAGGCACGGATGCAAGTTGGGAATTGATCGAGACCGTCATACTTTCAGGCTTCATCCGCATCTGTGACCAAAACACAGAGAGGGGGGGGACGGATGGAGAGAAGGATTTGATGTTTTGGATTCAGAGTAGTAATTGGGGTGGCTACATAATCTATGTGCTGCATCAATACTGTCGCTTGCACTAAATTTGCAGGTGACCTGATTTGAAGCGAAAGATGGATGAAGTTTTTTCGCGGGAAAAACTGATGAACAAGACAAAAAAGGAGCCCAGAAATTATGAAAACATATTGTCAGCGCGTATTGGACGTCGAAGCCACTGATATACTATAGCTTAAGAGACAATTGGAGGTAAGAATATCGTTAGCAATGTATAACTGTAGTGCTACATGATAATAGCTTTCTGAAGAGAGGAGGTGGGAAGAAAAGTGAATGATTAGACGCACGGGAGAAGACTGAGGACCCTCTGGGCGACACATGAATCACATGCTTGGAAACGGAAGAAAACCGAGATGAAAAGCGTTTGGCAGGCATGGGAGCCAAACGGAGAGCGGTCTCATAAAGTTTCTATGTCAAAGAATTCCTTAGGTAGAATAGATTAGTGCTAGGTCCCCATCCCAAAAAAAGAGAAAGGGCACCGTGAGGACTAAATTTGAATTAGTAGGATCCCTTACGCAGCTAATGTGATACGTAGAGTCATCGATAAGAGAATAACGAGGAGGATAAAGGATTACTTAGATGATGATCAGTTTCAATTCAGAAAGTGGAGCGGTAAGCGTGATGCCATAGCATTAATAAGGTCTTTTCTACAACTTTATTGATAAGGTACTACGCGTTTCGGTTCTCAGAACCGTCATCAGGTACGAGACCTAATAGGTTCCAATAGTAGTGCATTGTACGTAACCAATAAACTTGTGGAAAAGTGCAAATTTGTTTTTCGCATCATGACAAATTTACACTACATCTCACCAGAATCTGTTGGAAGTAAAAAGATCAATAATATTAAGAAACGTGGGGTACAAATAATCAAGATTTGATTGTTTTATTCCGTAAATTTCTAGAAGTTCGGTAGTATGTATTGTATAATGTAATGTATGTAGTAATGCATTCCAGAAAATAAAAGAAGATTGCAGGTGGAGGAGACTTATCCACAATCTGCACAAATCCCAGTGTTTTCAGGTGCGTTTGACAAACATAAGAGTGGGGATGGACAGTTTTAGGAAGGGAAGTAAGACGGGGCTACCCATTATCACCTGTGATTTGCAACGCAAAAGTGGAGAAAATGGTCAAAGATACATGATAAGAACTGCTACTGGAATGGAGTAAAGTGAGAAATTCATTAAATCAGTTCAATTTGCGGAAGATCAACTTCTAGTTAGCCTGTAAACTAAGTCATTAAAATCATCGATCATCATGGGATGAAAAACAATGAAAAACATAAAGGTCAGGTGGTTATCGAGAAGGAGGAATGCTAAGCTAACCTTAAATTTTTGGGCAATAGGAGGGAAAAAATTAGAACATAGGAAAGAGTTTATCTTTTTTGGCAGTGTTTTATACCAAGATTGCCAAGGTAGTAGAGACATCAGAAGAAGAATTGCGTTATGCAAAGAGCTTTCACAAGAAGGAGGAAGTTGATGACAGGAACGTTGAGGAAGGAGGTCAAAAAAAAACACTAGTGAGAACTTTCGCATGGAGCGGGGTTTTGCGCGGTGCGGAACATGATCGTTGAAGCAAGGAGATTGGGTAGGAGTCGGTGTGTATTGGATGCTTTTGTGGTGTGGGTGTGGAGGAGGATGGAAAAGCCAAAATAGATTGAATGGAAAACCGACGAAGAGGCGATATGCATGTTGGAGGAGGAAAGGAAATGATGTTTGAGGAGGGAAATATTTTGATTGGCGATGAAATAGTGAAACCTGTGATAGAGGGGAGGGACGTTAGGCAGGCAAGGTAGTGATAGGAATATTATAGATATGTTGAACAGAATGAAGGAAGATTGAAATTATCCGGAATTGAAGAGCTGAATGCATTGTGTGGTGTCAAGTTGTGTTTTAGACGGAGCTAAGAAATCTAGCGACGATAAGTCTGAGTCCATCTACGTAATACCTACCTAGAAATTATCACCTACCATAAAAAAAAACCATAAACACAGTAATCAACCCGAAGGTCGGTTTAGTAGGTGATGGTAGAGCTCACCCATGTACCAAGCCCGACGGCGTGTGAATGCAACAGGGTAGGGGGGCCAGTTCCTTTCCCTGTGTCGGTTATGGTTTCCCAGGAAGATCTGGTACCCGAAAAATCAACTAGCTTGGGTGGAGCTGCAGGTGCCCGGGAATCGAACCCGGGACCCTCTGGTCAGTAGTCCAACGCTCTACCCACTAGACCACCGCGACCCGCATTAGCTACCATAAATAATAATAATTATTTTTCACTTATTATTGTATACATTTCATAAAATATTGGGTTAAAATTCTTATAGATATAACACCAATATTTAAATTGTACATAATCCATTCGTGGGTAAAGGGTAATTTTTTTTAGGTAATATACCGGTTATGGTAGGTTTCTGGATGGACACAACTATCAAATAAATATCTTTCTACTCCAAACAAAACCAAATCCAGCAACCTACTCTACATCAGGTCCCTCTTCATCTCTGTGTACTTCTTTCCTCCCTTCATCCCACCCGATATCCCTATCCTGTTCCTGCCATTTCCTCGTTTGCCTAACATTCTCCCCTTTATTACCGTCTTCAACATCCCACTGCCGCTCAACACGCCTTTCATCCATTAAGGATAATTACTGTACTTAATTAGATAGATAGATATTCTCTCCCCTAGTATACACGAGTATAGTTACTTTGAGCATTTGAAAGTGAAGTTGCATTAGAGTGGAGCGCTCGTTTATCATCTCAACAAATGACACAGTTTCAGGCGTAACCTGGTGGAATTCCTTCATGATAAAAGAAGACACTTTGGTTTTCTACGATACATTGCATTTTTATTTTATTACGACTCACTGGTTTTGTTACTACGTAACATCTTCTGGTGTTCATCTTCCGGCTGCTCTTTTAAACTCTATCTAATTCTACACTAAAATCTCTAAAACCATGCACTATAACTAACCATTTTTTACTTCATCCATTCATTCTGTCCAACAAACCTAATCTTCCTCTACTCTTAGTAGCTTGCTTAACAATCTCCCCTCTAATTTCCTCTTCAATATTTCATAGCTAAAAGTTTCCTACCATCCACTAGTCCTACTTTCTTAGCCCTACTTCACTTTTTCTCAAAACTATTCTGCCTACGCTTATCCTCTTGCCTCAAAGACCAAGTTTCTAAGCTACAAAGAACTGGGCTCTCAGTAAGAAAATGTGCTAATTTTGTTAAATGAAACAGTTTCTTGCGTAACTTGGTGGAAAATCTTCATGCTGACTTTTAATGATCAAACCACTTTACTTTTCCACATAAACTTTTTAATTTTTACAACCCAGGTTTCGTTATAGCATAACACCATCAGGTCACCTGAACGAAACGAAACCTGGGTTGTAAAAATTAAAAAGTTCATGTGGAAAAGTAAAGTGGTTTGATTATTAAAAGTCAGTGCTAATTTTGTCTTTAAATCTATATTTGAGATCCTTATTATCAGCTCACGTATCTTTGTACAGCTCTCTTCACCTAATACACCTTTTTGTAACGTCCTTACTACCTTGCCCATCTAAAAACACTTACGAAATTTTCTGTATACATTCTACTCTTATATGCATCCGCCAACTTGAAAGTTTTAACGGCATGTCTTTCCAGTTATGAGAACATCATCATCTTTCTAATAGCAAATGACATTATCTTTGCTTTCGTATGAATTATTTCTGTCGTTACCTCGTCGATATGGCATTTTAATTCGCCCAGTAATTAATGCAATCTCACAAGAAACATTAACCTATAATTTTATAGAGGTAATGAAAATCGAACCAGAGCTGTAAAATATATTGCTTGCCGTGGGTATATAAAGAAGGAAATATGAATCCAAAAATCTCAGAGGAGCAAAATAATAAATTTTTACGGTAAGCTATTATAGTGGTATCTATTTTATATTAGTTCTTGTCTATAGTAATGCTAGTATAATTTTCGCTCCATGTTTTGAAGGGTAGTAAATCCATGAAATGGGAAAACATGAAGGGAAAACGTGTGTGTGCCAATTTTCCGGCACTAGTCTCAGTGAATTTTATACGAGGATCTCTTTTTTGAAATTTCCAATAATGGAAATACTGGATAAAGTCCGACGACTTCCTTTCCTATTTTATATGCATTCAAAATTCCGGAAATATGTTTTTGACGGCCGCGGGGTGCTTATAAATCTTAATTTTTGTTGGCATTCACTGGGTTGAGTTCTAAATTTGTCGTTTCAAACAATGAATTCCGAATAATATAAATTTTAAGGGAAACGAGAAAGGCAAAGAAAAATGATTTTGCATGCAGATGAAAATCACTTGTTTCGAACCCCCCCCCCCCCCTGAATTTTATCCTAGGCAAGCTTTACCGCCCTCCCGAATACTTTCCAAAACCGTATCGAATGCAGATACGGTTTTGTAAAATGCTGAATGTGAATCGGGATCAAAGGATCGATCAGAAAGCAAAGATAATTTCCTTAACAACACATAAAATATCTTATTTATTCTTTGTTAATATCGTGTAGAAGAGATATAAAGTTTTGAAAGTTCACGAAATTCATAGTTTATCACGTGACGTGGCGATGTGATTGTGATAGGCCAGTGTACGATATTACGGCCTTTTCACGCCGTCACCATCATTGACGAGACTATCAAGCAAAACTTTGTTTACGCTCACAGTTTATTCAAGAAATTTCAGTGACTCACAGTTCAAAAGGACGGAAAATTAAATTATAAAAACCTATTTTTTGGAGCTAAACTTTTTAATTCTTCTCCTCATCTAATAAAGCTACGTACTAATCCTGAAAGCGGGAAAAAGTATCGAGGACATTAAGGGCATAATATTTTAATACGAAGGCAAAATTTACCCCCTGAAGAGAGAAAATAGAAACTAGCTATTAGATACACGCAGGAAGGGAGTCGAAACGATTTTTATCGAATCGAATTCGGAATGGACTCAACTTGACTATTTTCCTCTTCTAAACTATCCCCAAAGTACGTCCACTGACGGATAAATTGCAACAAGATCCAAATCTCTTCAAATATTTAGTAAATGGTTAACTGAATAAAATAACTTCTGAAGCAAAAACAAAATATCGCTGTTATTAGTCCGAACCAAACAATTCTGCAGAGAAAATCGAACTCGAACCATTGAACGGAAACGAAGACGGCTACGCTATCGTATAAATATCCATCTCGACCCTAATCGATAATAAACTAGTGTTTTAGACGATGTGATACTCGAAGATTCGATCTTTCAAGTGGGATCCTATAGGAGTCAACTTCAACGTGTAATCACTGTTAAATGTATCACTGCTTTCACTATTATGAATTGCAAACTAAATAAAGTAATTTATGCCAACTTTTGACATCAAAGTATCAATCCGAGAATTGGTTTGTAGCAGTACTCCAAACTATTCTGGTCTATGCCAATTATTTCCTCCAACTATAGCTTTTTACACCGACATTTTCCATTACCTGCTTCTCTTAGGTAATCCTAAGCCGTCCTTTGTAATTATTTTCTTTCATTTATGGTATTTGGTGAGTATTCGTGCCTCATAAAGAGTCCAATTACTTTCCAACTCTTTCTTCTACCTTGCATAGGCTCTTCACCCAGTCCACGTAAAACTTAATTTGTCATTATCCCTTCCATACTCATCATTCTTTTATGGCATGATAGTTCAAACGCCCATCTTCCAGACTTCTAGACTTTAGGAAACTAACGTAAATTCTTGTAACAAATCCTGAGGGAAACAGTTACTCAACATACCACTGCGTGGCTACTCAAGGTGCGACTGGAATTTGATCGGGATATAATTATATCGTCAAATTAATATTTTTTTTTGAAAAAAATGCTTTAAAGGGAAAAAATGAATCGACATAATGCTGATGTAATACTTCCTCCTATACCCACAGATCAGGCTAAGTAATTCAGATCTCTCTTCGGACACGGGGCCGAGAGCGCGAAGAGTTTATCTGAAGTTTTGAAAACACGGTACCCTACAACGGCAGGACGGTGACTCCAACCAAAAATCAAAAACATTTCACCAACTTTCTCCTGATCGCCAAAATCTAAGGCCTGATACGAATCCGAGATATAGTTGCCGAAATGCTTTTCGAAAGGAAGAAAAAGTCTTCAAAAGGTGAGTTCATATTTGTTAAATATCTATATACCCGATGCGAATCAATCATTTCGCGATGCTGCCTTAGATGTCTTAATACAAATATGACTACCTTTTCCGTCTCAAATAAGTCGCCAATTACTGCGATCGAGTATGCACTCGCATTTTGATCAAAATGGCATTAACGATGCACTATTATTTAGTAGTCTACTGTTTTGTATGGACACATACTAACGTTCCTCAATTTCTTAGACTCGACTAAGATAACACAACATTGAGGAAACGCACCGAGTAAAGTTAAAGCCACAATATCTGAGGAGACTCTTGAAAGCTCACTGAGAATTGTAATTATACCGACCCTGATGTAATACCTGATATTTTCTTTATGCGTTATCGCAAATGAATATTATGACCAGACAAATTTGATACAGTGAAAAAGGAATGCACTGTTTACGAATTTACTAATGCAATGGTGGATTGAATATTTGGTAATCTACCGGTTAAGGTAGGTTTTTGGATGGACACAACTACCAAATAAATAATTTTGACTCCTAACAAAACACAATCCAGCAACCTACTCTATATCAGATCCCTCTTCATCTCGGTGTACTTCTTCCTCCCTTCATCCCGTCCAACATCCCTATCCTGTTCCTGCCCTTTCCTCATTGGCCTAACATTCTCCCCTCTATTACAGTCTTTAACATCCCGCTGCCGAACAATAAGTCCTTCATACATTTTTCCTGCCTCCATAGTATTTCTCCCGCCAAACCCTTATCCTTGCCCACCATACCTAGTACTTCCTCATTTGTTTTCCTTTCGCAATAGTGGATATCTCACGAAAATTATCCACGGAACTTTTATTTGCTCATCTGACATTGCTGGTGTTTGAATTTTAAATGTGGCCCAAAGGCAGCTCTTCTATGTCCGTTGTAGCCCAGGAAACGCAAAAGGCTGGACATTATCGATCTACGTAGACTGATCGTTTGGCCTTACGTTATCAGTAGACAACTACAGGAGCGACTGCGATGGGGAAGGCTGGGATTTCTGAGAATTTCCCTCACCGTGCATGGGTGCTAAAGGGAGGTGGTAGAGAGGACTGGGAGAGAACCTAAGAGGCCGCAGGGTTCTTATGGACATTTGCCATTGAGCTTTGTTTGAGAGGCTGGTGGAGATCGGAGAAGGGTTAATGCTGTTGAGCTGAAGGTGGCGGAAGGTGAGTACAGTGACTGAGTCAAGGGCAAGGTCGTA
The DNA here is from genome assembly GCA_037158775.1 of Hetaerina titia. Classification (NCBI taxonomy): domain Eukaryota; kingdom Metazoa; phylum Arthropoda; class Insecta; order Odonata; family Calopterygidae; genus Hetaerina; species Hetaerina titia. The sequence continues at coordinate 51,920,655 of CM073777.1, forward strand.
TCTAGGTTATATACACATTCAAGGGTAGTCCAAGGAGTACTCGGTCTGACCTAGAGATGGCGGTAGTTGTTTGAACAATAGCACTATTAGCCGCATTTGCTCATACTCGAGCAAAACCAGTGTCGTGAAGATGTTTCAATTGAGTGTTTAGCAAAGTTTCACAGCAGCAATGCAGATTTTTTGCGCCGTTTCATAACCATGGATGAAACATGGGTCCATTACTTCACTCCCGAGACAAAAGAACAATCAAAATAATGGATTCAAAATGGAGAACCAGCTCCAAAGAATGCGAAGGCCGTTTCATCTGCAGGAAAGGTCATGGCGTCGGTTTTTTAGGATGCGGGTGGGATAATTTTCATTGAATATCTTGTAAAAGGAAAAACTATCAACGGTGAGTATTATGCGAACTTATTGCAACGTCTGGGTGAAGAAATCAAGCAAAACTGGCAACCTTTGGCTAAGAAGAAAGTGTTGTTCCATCAAGACAATGCACTAGCTCACAAATCCATTATTGCAATGACCAAAATTCATGAATTAAAGTTTGAATTCCTACCTCATGCACCCTATTCACCAGATTTAGCCCCCTCGGATTATTTTCTGTTAGCAAACTTGAAAAAATGGCTCGGTGGTCAAAGATTTTCCAACCGTGATGAAGTGATGACGGCAGTAAATGGCTATTTTGAGGAGCAAGACAGTTATTATTATAAAAAGAGTATCGAACTTATTGAGCATAGCTGGGAAAAGTGTATAGAGCTGAAAGGAGATTATGTTGAAAATTAAATAAATTTTTTTCCAAAATTTTTGTTTTCTTTGTTCGATAGGGTACTTCTGGGATTATCCTCGTATAATGGTGGGTGGAGTAGTCTTCCCTTTTTCCTGCCACATTCCCTTACCCTCCCCTCAACCAAATGCCCCTGCGATGAATTGCAGGATATTGTGTTCATACAGAAGAGCAATCCGTATCAATGTAGTACATTGATTACCTTACCTTAAAACGGAGTTTTCGTGAAAGTGTGAGCACTATTTTCGTGAGCGTTAAAATTTGGAACAAGGTCTTATTTAAATAATTGTATCTTCAACATTATTGAGGCGTGCGATGTAGTTGAAATAAAACCTAAAAGCCTAAATTTCGGGGAAAATGTATAAATTTTGTAAACCAAACGAAAATATTTGACATAATTGGCGTCATTTGGCTTTCTATACCGGGACTTCCTCTCGTATCCAAGGAGGTTTGGGGGAGGGAGAGATCGCTCGGATACACGCGTGGTCCGGAGATGAAGAAAAGACGAGGCAAGCAAGAAAGAGTGATATGAATTCGTACTTGACATTTTGGGCAGCGTAGGTGAATATTTAAAGGACTTATTGACGCCCACAAAAGAGTATTTCGTTGGCCGTGGGCAACGATAAAAGGAAGTTTAGGACTTGGAGAGGTCAAATCACTCGTAGAATTTCATGCCGTGCACCCGAGATTGGGGGGGGGGGAGTTAGGAAGAGGGGAGATGGGGAGGGAATCTTTACGTGACGAATGGTGGTTATTTACTCGAGGATTTAATGGTGTGGTGCAATAGTATGTGGAACGCGGGACGAAAGTCTGAATGGCATGAGGTAATATAGAGCGGGTGTGTTACATGTACCGGCGGAAGGAATTAGTGTGTTTGGGCTGTTGAGTGAGGCAATGGGGGGAAAAATGGGGCATGTTTCGCATCGTGGTTTTTGGCAACGTTGGTGGGCACAGAGAGGTGGTGTCGTCTCGGTTTTCCGGGTGAGGAAATGTTTGTTGTCGAAGTATCTGGCAAAGTTGGTCGGACGTCTATTATCCTCGGAGTATGTACTTGGATGGTAGGCTAGCAGTCGATTTGTTAGTAACTAAAACGGAGAGCATTAAAAAATGTTTATTTATAATTTGCATAGTACTTATGGAATTTTACGTCTGTGAGGGTTTCTTTTCATATTGGGAAAAAGAGGGCGGATGAAATTAATTTCTTAGGGAGGAGCTGTCGGTGGTTGTTTTCCTTGGATGTTGTGAATTTCAAATAACTTTTAATTGAGTTTTTCTACCGGGTAACGGAATGCGGTGGCCTCGGATGGAGAGTGAGTATGGATTGGAAAGCTCGGCGTGTGTAGGGTACCAAATGTTAATATAAAAGTAAAGTTATTAACGGGATGATTTGACGTGGATAAGGAAATCCCAGAAGGCAAGCAAAATACATGAACATCATAATGAGTAGCAATAGATTGTTGAAAAGTGTGGTAGAGAGAAGAATGAATACTGGGTAGACCTGGTAGTGGCAATAAAGAAGTAGGTTTAACAGAGAGAATGGAGGAAGAAAGTACGCTTGTGTGAAGTCAAAGAATTGATCTATGCAAGTTTTAGAGTATTTATTTAGCATTATGTTGGTTGTAGCTGAGAAACATAACCGAACTTTGATATTGGATCCATGGAAAACCTAACTTTACTTGAAGCGTACTCTTCATAATAATATGTCGCAATTTACGATGATATCACAGCTGTTTTTGTAAATGATTTAATGAGAGGGAGGATGTGGGAAGTGTAGATAGTGAAAATTATGGGAAATGAGAAGGGACAAGAAAGGAGGGCGTGGAGGAAAATCTCTTGCGATTTCTCGCCAGAGGTCCAAACGATGAAAATTTCATTATTGGACCTCACCCATATTTCCGGCTGTAATGGTTGTACAACAAGGAAATCCCCTTTGGGTTTCCGCATGATGTAGCTGGCATAAGAGGGAGACGCTCTGGTTCCCATTTTCTTCCTTTTGGTGTGTAAAAAGACGTCATGGAAGGAACAGGCGTTACTCTTGGGAATGAATTATGCTATTCTTATGATGAACGTTGTGGTTGGCTTGTGTGGGGGGATACGGTCGGGCAGAAAGTGGCATAAAGTATGTACGTCTACTCTGTGGGAGATACGATAGACTTGTACAGAGAGGTTTTAGGTCGACAATGGCCATGATGACCTATTTTTCTGGGGAAATTTAGGTTATTATTCCAAGGAAGTGCTTGTTGCAAGTATACATACATATATTATACACGCATGTATTTATCAACCTATGTACGAGTACTTTTCAGAAATAATGATCGTAAAATATTGGCGTGATTAATTGTGCAGAAATTTAATTTAATGTTTATTTCCTGGTTTAATGTGTAATGTCTGTGTGGCTCAAGTTTCATAGACCTAACTCCGGTAGTCTACATCTACAGGGTTCTCCGCAAGCCACCAAAAGAGTGTGGCAGGGGGTGGTTCCATACTAGGCGTGCAATATAAGTTTTGATTAAATGTTATTTGGCAATAAAAATGCAAAATATTTAAAAAAAATGGAGGTAGTGTGCCTTATAGCTACCTATTCTGTGGCATCTAACTGAAAAATACTTTTTTATGCATACGAGAGTAGTTGATAGTAAGAAGAACAATTCAAAAGTGTTAAATAAAACAATAATAATGTTATTGGATACTAGATACAAGTAATTTTTTAAAATGATATTGTTTCCATAGCGCAGTCGTTTATAGTTATTCTGATACGATAAAAAATGCGGAAAAAATTACATTTAAAATCTGTCACTTCTACACTTGATCTCTTAAATCTTATTTTAATGCTATCTCATAGCGTAGTGCGAAAGAGTAAATAACGCATTTTCAACATCATCGCAGAGGAGACCTGATTCCAATTAATACAAGAGATTTATTCCCTAGATTAACCTTCGCTCAGTGAGTGATTACAACCTAGTTCCTCTATTAATCTGAATATGCAACTTCGTTTATCATTGGAACGTTTGGCAAAATCCAGTTCATCTTCGAAAAACGCGATCTAATTTGGCAATAAAATCAACTTCACAAGGATCCCATTAAATAACAACATATTCAAAATGAAGCCTAACAATGGAAATGTTAGATCGCTTCTTAATACTGCCGTCAGACGTCCCCAATACTCTTTTAAAAAATCTCAATTACTTGCTAGCTTGTTCACATATTTCCCGCATATGTTTGCTTCACTCAAGAAAGACGTGAGTAGAATAACGCCTAGTAAATAACAATCGAGTCTACACTAGCTGTTTAGGTATTTTTGATGCTGTAGTTTTTCGAGAGAGAGAACTACTACTATTCCAAAAGTTCACCAATACACCTCTTCAAGTTAAATTCTAATTAACATGCGTCGTATTATGCCAGCGGCAGCCGCTCAAATTTGTAATGTGTTCACTTCGCCGATGACAGCTTTTGATGGCGCGGTTTCCCATGAAGGTATACCTTAACATTAAGGAACAAAAAAAAAGTCCCTGTGTTTTGGTTTAATGAAAACTGAAAATAAATTTGAAAAAAACCGAAGGCATGATTGTTTCTAGAAACAGCACTGAACCCCCTGCAAAATTAACGAACAGGGAATCAATGATAAGCCAAGTAGATAAGTTCTACTATCTTGGGAGTGCAATTACCAGAGACAAAAGATTCCCCTTTGCAGTGAAAAGGATACCCTTGGCAAAGAAGGAAAATGAAAATAAAAAAAGAATCTTTCAGGAAACAAACACATGTAATTGGAAATTAGAAAATCCTTGGACAAAAACGTATTTTGGAGTACATTATTATATGGATGCAAAACTTGGACGTTGGGAAAGAGGGAAATGCTCGGTAGAAAGCAATGGAAATGTAGAATTGGAAAAGGATAACAAGAACAAAATGGACGAACAAGAAAAGCACCATAGAAGTACTGACAGAAAGTAAAGAGGAATGGAATTGAATAATAGTTATAAAAAATTCTTTTTATTTGCATTTTTAAAGATGATAATATCTTGGTTTGTGAGTGCCTCAACAGCAAAGGTCATTCCCGAAAGGTGAAAGTCTGGATTTCTGGCACCTAACCAAACCCAATCCAGCACTCTACTCTATATCAAGTCCCTCTTCATCTCTGTACACTTGCTTCATCCCGTCTAACATCCCTCTCCTATTTCTGCTCTTTCCTCATTTACCTAACATTCTCACCTCTATTACCGTCTTTAAAATCCAACTGCCGTTCAATACGCCCTTCATCCATTTTTCCTGCATCCATAGGATGTCTACCAACAAACCACCCATCATACCCAATGCCTTGTCTACCAACTGAGAGGTCACGGGTTCCATTCCCGTCTGGGTGGATTTTTCTCCATCCAGGGCTTGGCGGTATGTAATTGTCTTCAATGTAATGTATGTAATGTAAGGGTTAGGTGGAAGAAGGGACTATTAAGTCTCAACCTCGCCCAACTAAGTCGATAATAAATAAAATAAATAAATAAATACTTCCTCATTTGCTTTCCTTTCGGTCCATTTCATCTTCTCCAATCTTTTTCACGCCCACATTTCAAAAGCCTCCAATCTACTTCTATCATCTTGCTTCAGTGACCAGGTTTCCGCGACATACCGATACTCAGGCGGGCTGGCCAAAGAATCGGGACACATGGTTGCAAGTCCTCGCAGATTTCAGTGTAAATTACGTTTCCTAGATATTTCAAGGGGGTAGAGCATCGGCCCGGCAAGTCGAAAAATCCGGTGTTCAAGTCCCAGTCAAGGAAATATTTTTGCGCTTGTGATCTGCTCGATTTCGCCTTCCCCATCTCTACTGTGCTCGTCCTTTATATGTGTTCCTATCCCTTTTATTTATATTATATAAATATATATATATATACATACACACACATACATTACATATATACACATACCCACACGTATCTGCAGCACGCTTGGATTTGCATTTCCAATAATGCTCTTCCATACCTTTGGACGGTGGAGGGGATTTTGAGGGGAGTTTGACATCTGACATGGAAAGGAGGCACCTCCTACCCCTTAAGCCTCGCCCGTGCTCTCCTTCCCCCTCCAGGGAGGCAGGAATTACGCCGCGTTCCAAAAATGGAGATCTCCTTAACAGGGAGTGGTTGGGAAAGAACAGGATTAGAGGACGGGCAGGATTGGGGGCTTAGCTGCCCCCAGACGAAATTGACGGCATCAATGAGGATTACACCGTAGGCGGTCGTTCGTGGGTCCGCGGGTAATTCGCAGCGACGCGACGCCGGTTAACCATCAAAGACTCGTGGATGAATGGAGGAGAAAAAATATTATTTTTATGGACCTCGCGGATGAATATCGGACTCTTTTGTCTGCGGAACATCTCGAGCGACCCCTGGTGTCCACCGGGGATCCCGATAAGCCTTCGCCGACCGTCAGATTTCCCAAGGGCGTCCCGAGACTCCAGCCTGTCATGAAAACGCCGATGCCCAACGTGGAGCCGAGGAAGTTACCTAAGTGGATGCGCGTTCACGAATGAGGGCGGTGCGGAAGTCTTCCCACAGGTGTGGTATGGGAGATTTGAAGCCGTATTTCACGCATGAAACATACACCTTTACCCTAATTGGTGAGACGTCCCTTACCGGACCTTTCACACCTAATGTAGAGAATTTTTCGACTCTATAAATATGTCAGGTAACAATTGGCTCGACATGTGCGTGCATGCATTTCATTTTAGCAAATACCGGATGAGGTTTGAAAATGGGATTCCGGTCGAGAAAAGTTTATGACTATTCGTTAATCTGTCAAAATCTTAATAATGTAGGACCCGAAAAACTGTGATTTTGTTGGAGTAAGTGATAAGATTTCCAACTGCAATAATTGAAGTGATTTCAATTTTCAAATACCTTGTTTGCAATCCTAACCAAACTGACATGCCCGAGAGTCCCAGAATGTGCGTAGAAGAATTAGTTAACTCTGTTCTATAATAGACAAAACGGTGGACTGGCCATCCAGAAGGTACAGCATTCGCCAAAAACCGAAGGGTCCCGATTTTATATCTCTAGACAGTTTACGCTAAATCTCCAAGCGGTACCACATTCTAGTTAACGGAAATTTTTGAGAAAAGGTAGGTAGGTGGCACTGGGAAAGACATATTCGATGGTCGTTCAATAGTTCTTCAGAAAATTCAAGAAATGGGGCTCATAGTAATGGAAAACGTATGCTTTTAGTAAGCCTCATCTTTCACTACACTGCTCAAAAATTTTCAGTTATATTTATCACAAGGTTTTATTTACATAGTAGATTGAAGTAACAAACTTTTCTTTGCTTTGAAAATGAAAAGAAAAGTGTTTCATGCACTAACTCCTCTTTTTAAAAGGATAACACTCAAAGAGATCAAAGTCGAGTTCAATGAAGTTCATGGCACATCTGTGTCTGCATTGGCGACTGTTTACAATAGCTTAAAGAGTCAAAACGTGGTCATAAATCCAAAAATGATGAACATAGTTCGGGGCATCTAGCGGAAGTGACTCCCTCCGAAATGATTGACAAATTCCACGATATGATTTTGAGTGATTGACGAATCAAACTTTGCGAAATAGGTTAGGCCGCAGGTATATCCCAATGCACAATATTTTTAATTCTGTACAAAATATTGGGTGTGAAATTAACCTCGGCAAAATGGATGCCACGCTTGCTCTCAGTGGAGAATAAATGCAATCGTGTGGTAGATTCGGAGGCTGGTTTGGCGCTTTTTCGGTGAAATTTTGTCAAGTTTCAGCGTGGATGCATTGCTACAATCCAGAGACAAAGGAACAGTGGAAACAGTAGGTTTATAAAGGCGATCCGATTCCGAAGAAGTCGAAGACAGTAAAATCGGCTGACAATGATGTGGCCACGGTTTTATGGGATGCACACAAAATCATTTACATTACTTAGTTACAAGACGGCAAAGATAAAACTTTTCCCGTAACGTACTGGCCTGCACAGTTTCGATGGTGAAAATTATGAAATTAAAGTTTTAATTATTACAATGTCCAAATTATTTAACAGATTTGAAAGACAATATTTTTCCAAACTTGAAAAAATAGCACGGCGGAGAATAATACGCATCCAATGAGGAAGTCACCGCCAACAACCGTCTATTTTGAGGACTTTCAGAAACCCTAAATTTTGGACGGCTTAAAAAAGTTAGTTAGAAAAAGATTATGTTGAAAAAAAATATACAGAAAATAATTTGTTTTTCTATATTTTTATAAGAGTCTGTTGAACCACCGACGTATTTCTCACAATCCTGAATGTTTGAATTTTATCTATTTTACTTGTAGGACTTAAGGGAATGAAGTGAGCCATACCCTCATTTACCAAGGTAGCTTCCGTTCCATTAACTTGACATTGGTTGAGTTATATGAGGGTGTGCCTTAGATTTAAGGTTAATTTCTCGATTGATTCAATAAAAGAAATCTCTCGACACGGAAACCAAGCTTTCAAGACTATTTCTCGAGAGTTAAAAACGGTGTTATACAACTTTCAGCAAATTTTCTTTCAGGCTCCTATTCCTCCACTTTATTAAGATTCAACTGCCTATGGAGGGTGGTGAAACTATATGCGTACAGACCGAGAGCATATCTACGAAGCACTTTGCACGATGAAGAAACATTTCTAAAATCTCTCGCTTTAAATACCGTATGGAACGAAGTGAAAAGAGTATATAAAGGTGGGAATGATTATTGCTACACCTTCCTTAGAGTGGTGCTGAGGAAGACTAAGTGAAAAGTGTTTTAAATACGATGCAATACACTACAATGTACCATATATTGAAAAGGATTAGGATCACCTAATTAGGGACCGCCCTAAACATAATTCATCAGTTACCTCAGATGAATATTACCGTACACGTGCAATACGCATCACATGAAATACTCTTCTAGTAGGACAGAAAATCTTCTTCTGAGTAATTTTTTTTTTAAATCTCAAGAGGCTTTGTAATAACACGCCTGTGATCTCACTTTCGCGCCATTAACCCATTATGATGCGATTGGGGTTTCTCAACGTTTTATCCCAGTTACAGACGCCTCCAGAAGAGCTGTTAGGTACTAATTAACCCTTTATAAGGTATACAATTAAGCCATGGGCTTCTCGGCCTTTCACTTTACGAAAGGGAAAGTAAAGCTAAAGAGCGTTTCCAGTTCAAATTTAAAGTAATGTTCAGTTTTTTCCACGGAAAAAGCTACGCCAACCTCGACGTTTGAATTTAAGGATAAATTGTGAAGTTTAATTTGGACATTTATTTAGTCGGGTCAGGATGTGGGACTGGAAAACATATGAAAAATGAAAAACAAAATTATTGAATTAAGCGAAATGTCGTTGATGTTATTACACAGACTACAAGGTAAGTGACTTAATTTCTCCGATTAAATAATAAGAATACGCATATTTTAACCAAACATGCGATATTGCTAAAATAGAAACAGTCACCTCTGGTAAAATTGAGTGAAATTTCGTTCCGAAAGAATAAATTAATGATTTAAATGTGACTTATGATTGCTCATCTTAGGGTGGCTATCGTTGACATCTTATCCTGATGTCACTCAAATAAAAGAGGTGGCCAATGAGGTAAAAACTGGATTTTTATTCAGCATATTCTGGATGGAATTGGTTTATTTAGTGGTTAATCAACGCTCATATCTGGCTTAAAATTCAGGACATGACAGAGAGAGAGAGGGAGAGATTTATTTCGTTATATTCTAAAGGTCTAACCGAAGCCAATCTGGTTCCCTCAATCCTGTAATGGTAAACTTTTAAACGCTAATAAATGATTTCAAATCTAGTTTGGGGATAATTAAAGTAAAAAAAATAGCTTTACCCTGGAGAGTACTTTAGTTCAAATTTAACATTCAAAGACTCAGTTCTCAGAACTACCAGGCAATTTCGCAACAACTTGAGCATTCTTGAGACTCCTGCTTAACATTCACTCGCACTTAAAGCCGCGTAAAAAATTACTACATATTTCACATACTCTTTATTTGTTAATTTTTAAATGTTGTATGCAATTACTATAAGAGATCTTAAAAATTGATTTGTGGCTTGGAGGACCGAACTTCAAAAAGTTCTCGGAGGAAACTAGCGATTGGACCGCGGGCAGGAAAAGAAGAAAAAATCAGCCAAAACAAATTAGCTGGTGGAGAAATTTTTTGTTTCATGAGCTAAGTATTTTAGGAAATACTTCCCTTCCTTAATCCAATGCCATAAGTCTATTTTTTCCGCAATGCATCACTAATCGAACATATGCTGTACGACTGCAACACTGAATTAATTAATTAATTAAAATTGGCAATTTTCCACAAAATATATTTTTGTGGAAAATTGCCAATTTTAATTAATCATGATATTCCGCCATATCACGCCTGAAACGTCTCTTTTTATTTGCAACACTGAAATTCAACTACACACCATCGTTAAGGGTTAAATAATACATTTAATCACACAATAAAAAATTCAGTGCCAAAATTTTATCATGAAGAGTTTTGTCATTATTCAAGCTTATTCACAATCTGCAAAAACGTATCAAAGTTGTCATTTCAGGGTAAACATTTGACACCAGAGAATGTTGTGAGACACATTAATTTGTGAAATTTGTGAATATTAATTTATTTCTTATATTGAAATGAAAAAAGCATTAGTTGCTCAGTCAGCCAAGTGGTTGCAAGCATTGCTGAGTGAATTGGAGTGCGTTCAGTGCGATATATATGGGATGAGAATCAATATTAATAAAACAAAGGTTATGCGATTTTCTAGAAAGAAAAAGGCTAAGCTAAGCACTAAAATAGCAGGGGAAAAAATAGAGCAGGTAGAACAGTTTATGTATCTCAGAAGTGTTTTGGACCAATACGGTCAAAGTAGTAGGGACTTAAGGAGAAGAATTGCGCTAGGCAAGGAGGCTTTCTCAAGGAAGAGGGAGTTGATGACTGGGACGTTGAGTAGGGAGGTTAAGACAAGACTCGTAAAAACTCTGTTATGGAGCGTAGCGTACGGCGCGGAAACATGGTCGCTGAAGCAGGAGGACAGACGTAGATTGGAGGCTTTTGAAATGTGAGTGTGGTTTAAGGATGGAGAAGGTGAAATGGACCGAAAGGAAAACAAATGAGTAAGTACTGGAGATGGTGGGTGAGGAGAGGGGTTTGTTGAGAGAAATCCTATGGAGGCAGGAAAATTGGATGAAAGGCGTATTGAGCGGTAGTGGAATGTTGAAGAGGGTAATAGAGGGGAGTATGTTGGGCAAATGAGGAAGGGGCAGGAACAGGATAAGAATGTTGGACGGGATGAAGGGAGAAAGGAAGTACACAGAGATGAAGAGGGACCTGATGTAGAGTAGGTTTTTCTTAGGAGTCACAAAATATTTATTTGATAGTTGTGTCCATCCAAAAACGTACCCTAACCGGTAGATTACCTAATAATAATTGAAATGAAATAATGCTTTCATAGGGACATGATTCATTTCATGAGACTTCCTTCTGAAAGTAAAAAGTGGCCCCTGAATGTTAAGAATGGCCCCTGTAGCTCTACGATACTGAGGTTTCTAACAGTCAAGACCTTTCCTATTATAATGACCAACACTATGAGGCCTTCTAATACTAACTCTGATGACGGCAATTTGTTCCAGATCATAAAAACGTTTTACAGTACATGTGGCTCAGAAAGCTTTAGATAGAGCTTAGTATTGATTTTAGAAGGTCCGGAAAATAAAATTTAGGTTTGGGAAACAGGTCCAATTTTGCAGTAATGGGAAAATAGAGCTCTTAGATCTGGAGCATGATTTTTTTCCGCGGAAAAATAAAATTTCGCAATAGCCTTACTGTTATGCAAATGTCACGAGTCGAACACACCAATCATGCCGGTGCGTACAAAACTTGCCTGTCACTGCGTCACAAAGACAGCAGCGATCGATTTATTGGCATTTCCGAAGGAAGTTCGAGCCATTGTTTCGTGAATATCCTGGTTTTCGTGAATTTTAGGAAATGTCAAAACTTTTTTGGACGGGAACACCCGGGGAAAACATAAAGTCTTGAGGAAACTTCGAAACGCAGCTGGACTGGTGGACAAGCTATAATCAAAAGTGGCCGGGGGATATTCAGGTAGAGTGAAAAACTTGGACGTTTTTGTGAGACAACCACGGCGTTCAATCCAGAATGAATGGTCGAAAAGCTTTTCAGTAAGAGAACATAAAACAACCTCTACGGAGTTGTCACTTAAAAACCACTTCGTTGTTTCCAACACAATTTGCCATATCTAAAAGTCACACTTTCGACCGGAAATCACACGTAAGCAACCAAGCACAAAGCTGGGAATCCACAGTAAGCCCCTGGACAAATGAACATCATAATGAAAATAAATGCATTGAGCTCTTACGGCCAATAGTATTGAACAATTGAAAAATCTGTTTACGACTGTTGCAGTTTTTTCAATTATTCAAATGAACATCAGGTCATACTTCAACGATACAAATGAGTTCCTGAAGCGATTCTCCAAGACAAATTTTTCGGGAAACCATTGGCCGATAGCCGATTGATGAATGAGTATGACCAACGGTCTTTTAAAAAGCTCTAAATTATATTTTAATGACCTCAGCGAATTCTCAAGTAAACAGTTTACAATTTAAGCATATTGTCACAGAACAATGCGTACCACGAGAAATAATTTCTATGATATTAACATATTTTTCATTTACGCTAGGAACAATTTGTTGATAAAAACTATCAGCAAAGTGCAAACAAAGGAAATAAAGGATATTAGTTAAAGGAAAAAAATGAGATATTACGCAAAAAATGAGCAGGTTAACAGAGTAATGCGAAGAATTCAGGGGTTGCTGAAGAACAATTTATAGATCTTTCTCCCATCGGTCCCAAAAGTTCCTCCCGTCTTTGCTGAACATGGAATTCCAGCAGCATCTCCATCCTCCCATCTGCAGCGGAAAATCAGCGCGCCTAATTTGACTAATGCCCCTGCTGGAGATATTTAACAGACTCCCACCATTGCGTTAGCGGGACGTATCTCCATTTATTCCGTTGGAGGAAGAGTGATTGCTGACGAGTGATTGAAAACGTTCGCCGAAGGGGATGGTTTTTGCGCGAGCCCGTCTCATTAATGCATTGAGCTTTCAGATGCCGAGGCGTGAGGTTTAATACTAGCAGCCGGAGGACAGAGGCACCGGGGCTAAATCAGGCCTGATGTTAGCTTTACGGTATTTAATCAGTTGGAGCGGAAAACATTGCTCGATACTGCTATTCATTTAAAGTTTAGCAGAATGTGCAATTAGTCGGCTTCCGGTTGCCATTTAATGCAGGATTAATTTAAAAACAGAAAACTAAGGCAACTCATTTTTTTGGTTTGCCTGCAATGGATTAGGAATAGGTTCATATACTCAAGGCCACCATCAAAGCAATTACTGGTTTAAAACTGATTTTTTTCTCTTAAGTACCCTTCAGCGAGCGGAATTATGTAACTTAGAAAGGAAATAGAGCAGGTTCATAAGTCTACGACAATTGTAATGAATTAAACAAGTTTAAAAAAATTACATAATCTTGGAGGAACGTATTTCACTTACCAACAAACATTATCAAAGTTTTAACTGAATTGAACCTATTTTTTCTTTTAATATCCCTTAAGCGAACAGAATTACGTATCACGTTTCATAGAAAGGGAATAGCGCACGTTAATTAGTCTATGACAATTATCACGACGTAGAAATAGTTATAAAAAATTCACTTGTATAATCTTAGAGAAATTACGTTTGGCAAAAGTAATTATTAAGCATCGTAAATTGGTAACATATCATAACGCTTAACATAACCTCAATTTTTGGGGCAATTTTCCGGACCTATGCGCTAACCTGCTATGGGAAAAACAACCTGAATGAAACCTTCAATTTAAACAGCGACATAAAAATGAAGTCATGTTTTATAAAGTGTTTGCACTTGAAGGGCGCACAACTTGAAGTGAAAATACGAAAACGCGAGCCCAAAATCCAACCAGTTGTATTGCTATCACAACTACTCTAAACAAAAGAGTTACGAAGACAATTTTGGGGAAATCCAACCGTCCGATGGCCCACGGATATGCAAAAAGTAATCGGTTCAGACCTCCCGGATGGAAACGGATCGTCAAGGAGTGAGTGGGTCAGAAGAGAACGTTGCTCGAAAGTGATCGCAAGGGAGCACCAAAACACTGTTTACGTGTGCCCTCACCTCAACCTTTTCCTCCCTTCCGCCCCTGCACCAACATTACCCGAAGCCGTTTCAGTGGACTGTAGCTGCGGAAATAATCACCTTACCGACGCGAAGAGGTGTCTAAAGCGACTCTCTCGGACATCGGAAGTAATTAATTACGGCCGCGTGCGATCGCAAGTCTTCATTTTTTCATTTCTTCCCCGTGATTAGCAACTTGCTGTTAGCCCGTGATCCCGAGGACACTCCGTGGATCCGGTCTATTACTTCTCACTATTAATACGCTCACTCTGGAGCGGAGCCGTGGACGCAGTGACGTAACCTGAAATTTTCCCGCCAGAGACCAATTTTCCCCGAGATGACTCACCTACTTAACATGTCTCTTTTTATGAGTGCCGCAGTAATACATGGGTGAATACATTTGTTGATACTCCTCTCCGCACTTTCCTCGCTGACACACGATCCCGTCCAAAGGACTAGCTATCCAACTCCACACAGTGTTTAATAAATTCAATGAAACATCTCATTATCTCGCGGTAAAAATTAGGAAATAATATAATTAATTCCAGAAGTTTGGAGTTAAGTGTATGAGTTGCACGTTGAAGGTGCCGATAAATTGCTCATCAGGTAGCCTCAACATTTAGAAATTGAACGGAATTAATTTAATGCGATAAATAAACTTGCCAGAAAATTAGCTGAGCTCTATTTTGTACTTGAACAGTGTAAAATTAAACGCTTTCAATAATTTGTGCAATGCAATTTTGTTTCAAGGGTTAATTGTGACAAATTTTGATTAACAATAGTGAGTTTGGAATAAAGAATCTACCGGGAATTACTGAAGGATCATCATGACCAACTTACCTATAATCAATTATAGGTTGTCATATTAGAGAGAAATTAATAATTTATGGAAGCAATCAAACGCTCCGGTGGTCATTTAACGCAGGACGTGAAACTTTTGTTTCCATAGATACTCATGCGATCCGATCTTCTGGTCTTCCTGTGACAAATGGTTTTTTATCACAATGATTTTTTTTTATTATACAAATTATTTTTGTTTGCACCTTTCAAAGTTTATGTTTAATGTCTGTTTTTTAATGTTCTTCCGCTTTCTGAGAGCGAACAGGGATGGAGGGATGGATATTGGCCTCAAGTCTTTAGCTATGTGTTGCAATAAGAAAACTAGGTCTTCCTGTCTTCTGTGTAGGTCCGATTGGTCAGAGGCGATAGTTTCATTAGCGTTACCGTCTGCGAACATCATGGACCAATGTTGCGGACAACACGAAAGACTAGGATCCCTGAAGACGTAAAATTGAATTACATTGAATCGAGAATTTTCAAGAGTCCAATTAAGGCATGAATTTTCAAGTAACGAGAATATTATTTAATCGCTATAAATACCAAGGCACGGCGATGGGATATTTAAATCATCTTGAATTACCATAATATTTTCGATGAAGTGCCTTCGACCAAATAAATAGCACAAACAAATAAAAAGTATCTTGGGGATGCCTTAATTTCACATAAATAAAACCTTGCTTATTTATGAACCCGAGAATTTATTTAATGTTCTATATTATCGAAAACCTTTCAAATTACGAAATTTACAACTCATTCCGTATCAACAGAGATAAAATAACCCGATCAACTGATTGTTAACTCTTCCAGGCATAATAAAATTTCACCCCTATTTTTAATATACAGATACTCTTTTCCACAAAATTAGTTTTCGCTGGCAGCATCGGACGTATCTTAACAATCATTCTGGCACTTGAAAATGAATCTTCGCTACAAAATGTCCTTGGTTTCATTTGGAGGTAGGTAAAAGTTAAGGGAGATTCTTTCATTTCTTTATAGCCTCCAGAATCGATGGATTCATATTAATCGTGTCAATAAGGTGAAGAAGTTATATCCCTAATTCTCTCTTTGCAGAAATCGTCGGAGTGATCCATTCCAGGACAAACAACAACTCTCATTGCTTGAAAACTACTAAAGAGGCAAAGTACGGAGTAATCAACCCTGGAATTAGTTTGTTAAGTGAAGACAGAGCTCATATTAAACTCACTAATCGCTTATGAGGTGTTCATTTAAAGAGACCTATTACGTTCAGGGTAAGGGGATTAGCCATTTCCTCTGGGTGGTTGCCCAGTAAAATCCGTTGCCTTAAAAAACACTCACGTGAAGACAGGGGTGTACATATTTGTGACCCAAATTTGAACACGGCACTTCTGGTAGGCATCCAAACGCTTTGCAAAAACGGAAATATTATCTTCCAGAGAGGGGATAGAAATGGTGGGTCTGTACCATCCTAGGGAACGTTCACAGGCGTAGTTTAACGGTACTCTTGTGCCTCAACTCTTCTCGAGGTGGACAAAAGAACTCCCAACTTGAGACGACGTATTTAGAACTTTGCGTCCAACTTTGAAAATTCTTCTTCCGTCTCCCATCCGAATGCTATGATTTAATTTTCTCCCATCGATTTCATGTTACATCCTCGGAGTACTTGTTGCATAGCATTAAAAGACTGCATGCAGTTCTTCTTTAATCTGCTTCAAGAGTGACTTCGTCCGTGAAACCGAGAGTGCTAATTTCTTCGCCGCTCACTGTCTTCTCCTTCACCTAAGACTTATTCTCCCTTGAAGTACACATTAAATAGTGCTGGTGGGATGTTGTACCCTTGCCTTACTGTGTACTTCATTTTTGCTTATCCTCTTCTTTCATCTCTCATTCGCGATGTGGTGATCTGGCTTGAGTAGTGTCCGTGTTGGAGAACAGCGATGGATTGTTTTACTCTCGTGTGATGAATTTTAAGTCCAGCAATTTAAATATCTAATTTCACACAAGGTCATCAAAGGTTTTCTTCAACTCAAGAATGCCACAAGGTGTTTGCTTAGGTGAATCATTTCTGTTGCCAATAACCTCTGAAAAAGTTTGGCTTTACTTGCCCTTCTGATGTTATTCAACCCAAATCGATTTTGCAACGGAATTTCACAAAACTTCGTCAACCAATTTGACGCCTTCCTTCGATATTCTAACTTTTACCTATAAATTAGAGATAGATGGGTACTTCCGTTGGGGTAGAACTCGAAGAAAATAGAGGGAAAGATGGATAGGGATGGATGGAGGGAAACCCGATATCGGCCTATTCTTTTAACGAAAGACACCAATGCTATGCGATTCAACGTCTAATCCGACTGAGGGTGCACTCCATTTGATGTGCTCTTCGCATAAAATCAAAGATATTACTGAATAAATCCTTCCAGTGCCGGGACTCGAACTCAGGCTCACGAAATGAAATATAAATACACTAGATACCGCAACACAACTCCTTGATGGTTTGTGCTGGAATTTACGCATTGATATTATGACATTTTTCACGTAGTCCTTGGAGAGTCTTACTTGCTATTATCTGTCTTTTATCATTTCATATTATTATTAGGTCATCTACCGGTTAATGTAGGTTTTTGGATGGACGCAACCATCAAATAAACATTTTGTAACTCAAAACAAAGCCCAATCCAGCAACCTAATCTACATCAGGTCCCTATTCATCTCTGTGTATTTCTTAGTATGTCTTAATCTCCACATCCGAGTTCTAGATTAGTTCTCTGTGTGTCTTTCTTGAGCACCTTGTCTTGCTTCAGAAGTTCCACTGATCGGGTCTCTTTGTTTATCTCTTACCTTCATTAATCATTATGCCGTCCTCCTGATGCTTTGATCCTTGAGAAGGTTTTCCGATTATGCTTTCCATTTGCTTCCTTTTATTTCTTCATCTTGTATTAGCGTATTCTCATTCGTGTATATCCACTTATCTATTGCAAAACTTATCGACATTGCATTTCTTTAGCATTGCTCTGAAATGATCCTTCATTAGCTAATTTTATCTGCTTTAGTGTTACTCCTTCACGTTTTGATTAATTTTTTCGCAGCATTTCATTTCCATCACATGTCGCTTTATACGCTTTCTTAGGATTTCACATGATATGATTTCGTAACTTCACGCAAAAGGCCGTCTTAAAGTCATCTCCTTCGTTCTTATTTTTTTCCTTACTTCTATGAGCCTTCCTTACAGACTGTCAAGCTCATGATTTCATCATATCCCTTCGCTGACATCCACAAGTAAACTAACTCTGGCGATTAGTCACCTTCTTATTTTGATTCCTCCCCTCTAATACTTCCTCGTTGGCAATTCTCAGTAACCTGCAGTGAGTTAAATATTTGGATAGTAATATGCATACGCACAATTAGTTTCCACATATATATTCTTTTCAGTGACTATAGTATATATAAATTCTTCTCTCTTAACGTACCTTTCGAGAGATTTCATTTTTACGCGTAAAAATAATTTGGAATGAAATAAAGTTTGTGATGGTTGATTCATATATAGTTCCATCGCTCAGTATGAGAACGTGATTTTCATGGCATTGGTGGTATCTTCTCCTGAGCTAATTCGGTCGAATTTCATTTTAGAGACGAATTCGGTGAATATTGTGAGCGTAATAGAACGAGCATAACGACACGAACTCATTTTAAACACATGAAGTATAAAAGCATCAGATTTGACCACCGTTATTTTTCGTACCATCTAATCTCCTTCCAGTCACGGGATCTCTGGTCCTCCCACTCACATATCCTAACTATGCCATGTCTCCGCCAATGACAGCGGCGACGACCCATCCAAGCGAGTGTCGCGCCGCGGGGCTTAAAGGCGATACGAGGTTCTGAGATCGTGGGCCTCCCTAATAAAGATACTTCCCCATCGCGACATTTGTCCCGACGGAGACAAGCAAATGAATACGATTAATCGATTCAGAAGCTGAAAGCTCTACGCAAGAGCAAGGTAGTCGCGGCACAAAATTTAGGGCGCGATGGCAATAAACCAACGCCTAATGCGCGTGATGATAATCACCGCGCGGCATGTTTCTCAAAAGAATTGAAATGAATGAAACGAGGGTTCAGAGATGCATATCTATCTCCCGGGACGGTGTAAATGTGACCGAGGGACCTTAATGACTGGACAAGAGTTTCATTAGGATCGAATGCGAATTTTCCCCTCACTCCCCAAAGCTTTGATTCTGGTATTCAGGTAATTACCAGGCGATCGGTGGACTACGGGGTCTTGGCAAAAGAACTACGACTCATGCAAATATGGCGAAATTTTTGTGGGTTCGTTTTACATTTATGTCGACGGGGATGGGCGATACCAATTAATATTTTTTTGTGAATATAGTTTATGAGTTAAGGTGCAATTATTTGGGCCAGGTGAGCAAATTAACAAAAATATGAAAAATAATGTATCACGTAGTTTTTCTGCTGTCGCAATGAAAAGTTAATTCCAAAATTACGGCCAAACCTCCAGCAGAAAGTTCAATTCTCGCTGGGTGAATGGACGATTCGTCAACTATGATCTTCCGAATACTGGAATTTCTGAGGACACTCCAAAATACGAGGGTCATCCGGAAAGTAGTACCCGTTCGTGAAATAAAGACACAAAAGTAAATATTAACAAACATAAAAAATTTTATTTGAAAGAGGATACTTTAAACTACTTCTCAACATAATCTCCAAGCAAATTAAGGCATTTGTCATAACGTGTGACAAGTTTCTGGATTCCTGCTGCATAGTCCTTCGCCGCCAGCTCATTGAGATACAGGGTCACTCCTTCTTTAAGTTCTTCATCGCTGTCAAATCTTTTTCCTGCCAAAAAGTCTTTAAGCTTTGTAAAGAGATGAAAATCTGAAGGGGCCAAGTCCGGGCTATACGGTGGATGGTCGAAAGTTTCCCATTTGAATTGCTGCAAAAGTTTTTGTGTTATCCCAGCTGCATGAGGCCTGGCATTGTCATGAACGAGAATGACACCAGTAGACAATAGACCTCGCCGCCGATTTTGTATTGCCCGCCGTAATTTCTTTAATGTTTCACAATACGCATTGGCATTAATAGTGTCTCCACGGGCCATAAAATCAATAAGCAATACACCTCGTCGATCCCAGAAAATGGTTGCCATGAGTTTCCTGGTGGACAGAACTGTCTTGAATTTTTTTGGTTTGTTTGGTGAATGAGCATGATGCCACTCCATTGACTGTCGTTTACTCTCAGGTGATGCATAATAAACCCATGTTTCGTCACCAGTAATTATGCGAGTCAAGAAAGAGTCTCCTTCATCAGAATAACGTCCCAAAAACGTCAGTGCTGCAGCCATACGCTTGGTTTTGTGCTCATCTGTAAGCATGCGAGGGACCCATCTCGCACAAATTTTTGCATAATGCAGATGGTGTTTAACAATTTCATGAACAATTGTTCGAGAAACATTGGGAAAATGCTCACAGATGTCATCAATTGTGACGCGCCGATCGTTCCTCACGAATTCGTCAACTGAGCTCACCAGTTGGTCTGAAATGACAGACGGTCTCCCCGAACGCTCATCGTCGTGTGTGTTCCCCCTCCCCATGTTGAAGTTGCGACACCACCGCCGAACAGACGACTCGTCCATTACATTGTCTCCATACACCTCCTTTAATTGGCGATGAATATCACATGGGCGAACGTTTCTTGCATTGAGGAATTTAATCACTGCCCTCACTTCACAACTGGCGGCGTTCTCAATTTTTTTAAACATTGTAAACAATCACAGAAACAACACAGGCAATGCTAGCGTCACGCAACTTGGCTCAGAGAAGGCAGACAAGCCACTGAAGCTATCTGACCTCGTCCAGCTGCTACTCGCGTCGTCAGCACTTCATGCGGCACGAACGGGTACTACTTTCCGGATGACCCTCGTATGTTGCCTGACATTCCAGTTTCCGAGGAGGTCTAAAGTTACGGCCAGTTTGCCGAAAAAATAATCAACTTAACAGAGAAAAGGCACACATTTCACATTAATGATTGACTGTTCTGAGGAATTTGAACTCAGTCAAAGAAACATAAACTAACATAGTACGTGAGTGGGATAATATTTAGAGAGAAATAATTTTAGAGTAGTTTGCGTATGTATACGGTCGATATAGGTACGGTACATTGTTTTCTTAAGCTAAATATCTATTTTAATTAGTGTGCTCTTCGGGAAATCCTTTAAGGGGTTATTACTGTCAATGAGAATATGAAATACCAACAAAACGGTTTTAAACTGTTGATTTTTCTTTTCTACTAAGGAAATGTTTAAAGGCTTCGTCAATTTTTGCAAAAATGGCCACATTTGCTTCAGAGCCTAGCTTTTTTCAACGTGGTTTATACATAATTGTACGATATTAAATCGAAGAATGTTTCGCCCCGTTCAAAATGGAAATGGTAATATATAATTAATGCTAAGCAGCCACTTGGAGACGAGGATGATTAATATTAGTAAGTATCGCGATCATTATACGTACACTGGATCCATTAGGGAAAGCCGTGAACGTGGAGAGATGGGATGTAATGGCGCATGCGCACTGAGTAAAACCTTAGAATTAGTCTCTCTCATAAGCCAAATGGAGTAGCGCACTTACCGGGAACCACATCCCATATGCATAATCACTTGGACCACAATGCCAACTTTGCAACGAACTGGGATCACAGGTAGATAATCTAGGATCTGCAACTCTTTGCTGCGATTTTCGGTGGAATGGTGTGTACCCAGCCAAGACCCGAAACCATTACAAAACTAAATAAGAGGCAAAACACATTGAGTAAAACCACACAATGAAAATAATGGCATGCATTTCGAGAAGTCGGCACCTTCGTGTAAGGGTGAATTATCATATTTTTAGCGAAACCTCCACCGAGTTTTATATACATGTTTGATTATTATCACAAATATACTTTCACGAAAAAAATAATCATATAGAAACATTTTTTAGACGTAGAACGTGAAAATCGAGTTTTGACATGCAATCTGTTTTTACTCCGAATGTTAATCCTGGAAATGTTGACCGGCGATCTTCAAGAAGAGATTAGACGGCAAGAAAATTAATACGCTATATATATATATATATATATATATATATATATATATTTATCGTACTTTTCTCGCTTCCAGAATGGGATATCTCAATTTTTAAATCTTAATACGAGTACATACTCGTATAATCGAAATCAGGTGTTTAAATCAAAGATTCGTGCATCGCTGAAACTCAAGATTCTATTTCTCTCTTAATATACGCGTGCTTTCATCAATACTCAAAAATGCTAAAGTGTTGAATAAATGACATAAATTAGGGAATTTCGGGTTTACCTCACAAGTTTAAATAAATATATTCAATCATATGTAGACAAGCTGTGAAATATTTTAATTTTGTTTGTAATGGAAAGGTAAGGACATCTCATGACGAATGATGGACCTAGACAGCGACCATCTGACAAGACCTCAAGGACGAAATTCCGTAAAGTGTGCACGAACGAGCGTCTGAAGTGCCATGCCCTTGCGGGAGGTCCTGTATCGGTGAAATTCGCAGTTCAAAGTGTCCGGATGAAAGAACGTCAGAGAGCTACGGGGAAAAAAGACCAGCTGATCCGCTGTCTCAGAAAAAGCACGGAGTAAACCATTTCAAGAAGCTTGAGGGAAAGCCAAAGAGAAGTGATTGATAAGTCTATCCTAAATTGATCAGATAGGCAATCGAAATAGTAAAAAGCATCAGAAAACTTCAACCGAGAAAATGGATATCCACTAAACTGCGTGGAAAAGAGTTATCTGGCGACCAAACAATCAGAGGGCAGCAATGAAACGGTAAGGCCTACACAAAGGTAGCGAAAATTGCAGCAATCATGTCCATGCAAAGCAATGCTTTTGCAATTTTTCCCTGAGGACGCCAAATGGAATGATGGCGAAACAGCTGACAGTCCAAGTCAACAAACGTGGCGAAAATTCGAGAAACATGCAGAGTTTCGACTCCACGATGAGGAAACCTCAGAACGAACGAGGAATGACATTATTTACTGAAATTACCTTATCATATAGTTTCCGAGAGGCAATTATAGCTGCACACATCTTTATTCAATTAAAATTTTAATTGGTTTCATCAAATGATGCTGTTGTCGTAATTAAGTAATGCAAATTGCGCGTAGGTTTCATGCAAGAAATTCAAAGGGGGTTAATCATCTGCACATTATTATTGTTTTATCTTACTCTGGAAGCTTTAATTCCTTTCATAGAGTTTTGTCTATGATC
Source organism: Hetaerina titia (assembly GCA_037158775.1). Lineage (NCBI taxonomy): Eukaryota > Metazoa > Arthropoda > Insecta > Odonata > Calopterygidae > Hetaerina > Hetaerina titia. The sequence continues at coordinate 51,943,786 of CM073777.1, forward strand.
GTTGGTTTATTTAACACTTACCTTTACTCCCTCAAGGTATCCAGTTTTTCCTGATATAACTAGACATCTTATTCTAAACATACCCTCAAAGTGAAAGCAGAATGGTATAGCTCTCGAAAGAAAGCGGAAATTACTGGAGCGAAGGTAATAGGACAATACATAGCGGAGGGAAAGAGAGCCAGTGAGTAGTGGGAATAGTTTTGAACAAAAAGGTTCGATGAAACTTAGCAAACATTGAGCAAGCGACTAGTAGAATATTATAAGTAGAAGTTGAAGGAGAATCAATGAAATATTCATTGTTCTGGTACACCAAGCAATAAGAGGGGGAAATAACTCAACAGGGTATACGATCAATTAGAGGATGTAATTGTGGAAGTTCCTGGAAGGAAAACTTTGATAATTCTGTGTTTTTGGAACACGATGATGTTCCAAGGAAGAGATGCTAGTGAAGTAGGGGACTAAAATTAAAAAAAAAATAACCGCGGAGAGAAAGTAAATATTTCAGTATATGCAAGCAAACGCTAGGGTGTGTGGCAGGGGTTGAATACACACATAACCCGATTATGGCCCCTACCGCGGTCGGACAATGTAATGCTTATCCATTATTGTTCGTGGAAAAAAAATGACATCTTAAATCTATCTTTTCTACACGTTATATCTCTAATTTTATTGACATGATCTCTCCTACCATAGTACGATGGGGTAATTATACATTTTTATCATCACTGCTAAAGAGACGCCCTTCCAATTTATGCAAGAGTTTCAATCTGTAATTTAACCTTCGCTCCGTGAGTGATTCCCAGACTACCTGCTCTAATATTGTGGATGCTCTACTAAGTTCATCATAGCAACGTTTTAAAAATCTAGCTCCTCTACATTCCACGCGATCCAATTCGGCAATCAATCCCATACTGAGGGATGGGTGAGGATTCCATATACTTGCAGCTTACTGTAAATGAGACCTAACCAGCAACAAATAGCATTTCTCTTTGATCTTTTCATCAAATTTACCCAATACTCTTCTAATAAATCCTGATTTTTTTTAGATTGTTCGCACATTTCCCGTGTTTCACCCACAAGAGGTCGTGAGTGAGGGTAACGCCTAGGTATTTAATAGTCTAAACATTCCATTTTGGTGTTCCCAATGCAGTAGGCGTTCGGGAGGGAATTGCTCTTTTCACAAAAAATTATCACAACGCACTTTTTTAAGTTTAATTATAACTGTCAAGTGTCGCACCAGTGTTGTATACGGACTATCGAGGTGTCTCACGATCGCACTAGCAAATATATATGTTCTATGACCTTGCACGAAACGGATGTAAGGGAAATAGGTCTGTTATTGCTCGGTTCCTCCTTGTCTCCGCTTCTAAATATTGGTATTACAGGGTTCGTCCGGAAAATAAGTGTCTTGACAAATAAGTCTTTTTTGACAAAAGGGGAGTCGTCCACTACGAATTTGTACCTGAACGACAAACTGTAAATGCTGCATTTTACGTCCAAGTGCTCGACAGGCTTCGAAAACGAGTCGCCCGCGTCCGGCCAGCCATCAAAAACATCTGGCGACTGCATCACGACAATGCGCCGTCTCACACCGCGCTTGTCGTGTCGGACTTCTTGGCCCAGCACGGCGTGGCAACGCTGCCGCACCCGCCCTACAGCCCGGACTTGGCACCACCGGACTTCTTTCTGTTCCCGAAGATAAATAAGAGTTTGAAAGGAACGCGATACGGACTTTGGACGCCGTCAAAGAGGCCGTGACGACGTGTCTTCGAGAGGTTCCTGATGATGCCTTCGCGGGAGCGTTCCAGGAATGGGAACGCCGCTGGAACAAGTGTATCGACTCACAAGGGTCCTGTTTTGAGGAATATTAGCTTAAGATATGTAAAAGTGTAATGAATTTTTTTTCCTGAGCTCAGTACACTTATTTTCCGGACGAACCCTGTACGTTAGCCGTTTTCCATTAGGGAAACCGCGTAATCTACTAGTGACTTCTTAAATATGAACTAACATATTTCTGCATGAGACAGGAGTTAATCACAACGAGCACTCGGTTTAGATACCGCAAAAGGCGTTGGTATGCATTGAAAGTGCAGAGAAACTCAGAATATATCAGTTAGACAGTATGAGGAGACTCCTCGTATGGCTAGACACAAATTTGAAATCAGCGTAAATTAATTTGCAGAGTTTTTTCGTAGCGGATGCGGACTCAGATCATAATTTAGGAGTAAAAAAGTGCAAAATCAGATTCAAAGGGATAAAAGAGGGGGGATGAATGATGAAATGGTACATTGTAGAAGCATTTATTTAGAAAAAGAAAGAAAAACCAGAGGGCAGAAGAAAACTCGGAAAATACAAAAAAATATATCGAAAAAGCTGCAAATCTGACTAACGGAACAGTAAATAGGAAAAGGCCAACGAAACCGTGGATTATACTAGGTGTCATTAGGAAGATCTAGGAGAGAATAGAATGGAAGAATGTGAATATTACTGTGCAAAAAGAAATATATAGAGATAATTATAAATTGAGGCGAGAAAGTAATGGAGTGATAGAACTCTGGTGTAAGATGAAGTATGAGGAAATAGAGAGTTTAGAGAAAAAGGGCGGAATGAGTTGAGTTGTAAGGAAAGGAGAAAAAATCATAAGGAAGCTAGAACTAAATAAATGTGCCCACTCTAAAAGATACGACCGGGAAATCTTAAATATAACTAAGAAGGATATTGCAAAGATGAAAATAATGCATATAGGATCTATTGGGTAAAAACATTTAGCACGCGCGAGCGAAGACAATATGGCGCAAATGGAAATGGCTTAGTTCCAGACGTAATGGTGAGCTAGAAAAGGAATTAAGGGAGTTGGAATCAAATACGAGCATGTGAGTAAATAAAATCCCCGAGAAACTACTTAAGGCTTGGGAGAAAAAGCTTTTATGGATTGATTAGTGTCATTTATGAGAGAGGAATTTGGTCGAAAGATGTCGTCAGAGCAGTGCCAGTTCCATCACAGGAAAGGATATGACAGCCATATGTGAGCACTAAATAATAATAAACTTGACTACACACGCAGTTAAAAAGGTAATTTGGATCATCAATGAGAGGATGGAGAGGAAGGAAAATTTTCCATTAGGTGATGATCAGTTTGGATCCAGAAAGGGGAGGGGCACGCGGGATGCCATATTATTGATGAGGTCACTAATAAAATGGAACATGGAGTATAATAAATATGTTATTGTTTGTTTCGTAGACTTCAAGAGGGCGTTTGATAGAGTGAATTGGGCAGAATTAATGTATTTATTGGAGAAAGTATGAGTAGGTTGTCCTTTCTTTGTGTTTCTGTGTTTACATAAGTTTTTATCAAAGTTAATGTGTATATTATTATTATCAGGTAATCTACCGTTTAAGGTAGGTTTTTGGATGGACACAACTATCAAATAAACATTTTATGACTCCCCACCTAGCAAACTAATCTATATCAGGTCCCTCTTCATCTCGGTGTACTTCTTTCCTCCCTTCATCCCGTCCAACATCCCTATCCTGTTCCTGCCCTTACCTCGCTTACCCAACATTCTCCCCTCTATTACCTTCTTCAACATTCAAAAACCTACCTTAAACGGTAGATTACCTAATAATAATGAGTAGATTGGTATGACAGGCAACGTATTTCCAGCCAGCGTATATCTGATATCAACCTCTATATAGGAGAGTAGTGTCTATTATGAACTGTTATTTTCAGGATAAAAGGAGGAAATGACAAAAAAGGCAGGGAAGAACTACAGATGAATGGACATTGGAGGAGAATTCATAACATTAGTTATTTGCGGAAGCTTTACTTCGCCAGTCAGCCACGAGGTTGCAAGAATTGTTGAACGCATTTGAAAGTCAGGGTGATAGATACGTGATGATAACCAATATACGTGATGATAACCAATATATTCAGTAGCTTCAGACGTGATGTGGTGGAAGTCGAACATAATGAATAATAGATGGTAGCACTTTTCCGCTTGATAGATGCATCAAGTGGAAAAGTACTACCATCTATTATTCATTAAAGGCTATGAGCTTTTCGAGTAAGAATAGTAAATAACATAAATATTAAAATAGGACGTCACAAACTAGAGTACAGTTATAGTTTTACGGAAAGAACAGTTTACCTATTCCGATGTTTTTGACCAAAATGGTCAAAGTAGCTGGAACAATCGAAGGAAAATTGGTTTAGGCAAAGAAATTTCCACCTCGTGTAAGAAATTAACGAAAGGGACGTCGAGTAAGGATGTTCAGAAAAGGCTCCAAAAAGGTGAAATGAAAACATAGGAGAAAGTTATGGACAGGGGGCAATTCAAGAGGCAGAAATTACGAATGTTTCACATCTTCATTGAAAATGGAATGTTGAAGAATGAAATAGAGGGGAGGCTTTCAGAAAAGGGATATGATTGGATAGGCATTTTGGACAGGATGAAGGAAGGAAGGAAGGAAGCATGCGGATTAAAGAAGGGTTTATTGTACTGTCTGATCCCAGGTTATTTTTGTCAGGACAGGCAAATAAATGTGCCATTGGACAGTCTTGTGCCCACCCAAAACTTTCCATAAATGATGAATTGCCAATACTAATAATAAAAATATTTGGGATGCCCTGCGCAGCTCAAAAAAAATAGTAACGCAAAATAAAAAAAATCCTGTTAACTTTTCTTTTTGTAAACCATCGATAAAGCGGGAAATTTATGACAAATGAATTATTAGTCCAAATATAAAGTTATTTAAAACATGCACATTTAAGATTTTTTATGAGGCTTCAATGCTGATTAATAATACCCTTTTTAGTCATTAACATATGTGTATGAGTATTCACTGAAGCACCACTATCACGTCGTAATGAATGTCTGGTTAAATTCACGTAGCCATTTAAAAATTCAAACACCAATTAGTTTTTGTGAATAGAGTCGTATCCTCATCATGCAAATGTAATCGTGAACGACTCAGTTGTCGGTGTGCAACGTGGTGACTAGTAATTATGAACCCGCGTTTTAATCAATTATCCTATTTGCCTTTTTAGTGCTCTGGTTGGTAATTACTCTGGCTTTCCATTCCCGTACTTATCCGCGCGATACGTTTATAGATATGCATAAATCATCAAAAGCTTTTGCTAAGGCAGATGTTCTTTTAATTAAACACAAAATGACTATTAATTCTAGGCTCGTTTTTCACGTTAATGTATTAATTATTAAATTAAAACAAGGCAAACTTTAAGATTATTTAGGATCTTTCAAAGATGCTTAACCCAAATATTCACTACGGACATAGAATTTGAAAATGCGTGCATACTATTATTTAATAAAATACCCCTTATGACTGCCATCGGAAAACTTTAAAAGTGATCATGAGTCTCGGATGTGCAACACGTCGGGAAAATACTTTTTCCGACATCGGTGATGAGCAAACGTTTTCCATCGACGGGTCGCAAAACGGATATTTTCTGATCTTGCCAACCGCTTTAGGAAAATGGTGGTTTACGTAGGAAATAGATACATAAAATAACTAATAAACATATATTTCAAACCAAAATCCGCAAAAATATGGTCATATTATCGGAAAAGAAATAAATTTCAACATGAAATTTCAAATAATATTCAAGTCAAAAAAATCCACATCTGCGATCTTGGGCCGCATAAAAAGAAATGGCGGGCCACATACAGGCCACGGGTTGAGTAATACTGGTATAGTACATCCACTTGGTACATTTAAACCACTGCTCGGGTGTGTGACAAGGGGTGATAACACACTCCAGAATGCACCATAAAAATTATGTATCACTAAAATATTATTGGCTACAGGTAAGGTTATGTAATTTGACCGTGGAAATTATTTTTACAAACAGCTAAACACGAACTATGGTACCTAAATTTACACTAGTACTCATTGCATTGTATATCATTATATTGTATCAAATACCTGCTACTAATTGATGCCAAAGATACCAAATCTATAATTTAAACATTGGTCCGTGAGTTCTTTCCAACCATGTTCTTGTTATCAACTAGTTACGCTACTATCACAAGTAAATGATGTTACAAATCTATCGCCTAAAAGTGAGGATCCCATAAACTAAGAGAATATTTTAAGTGGGACATAAACTATTGAAAAAATAACGTTCATCTGGTTTCTCGTCACACTTTCATGATAAATACTCTTTTAAAAATTACTAAGATGCTGCCCCACATTTTTCCCGTATATTCCTCCCCCGAGACGTTGAGTGAGAGAAATACGTAAATTTAATACGATGGTTGTCCAGAAAGTAACCTCCGTTTTCGTGTAGTTTGAGAATGAAGCAAAGAAGACCGAATGGTTGCCGTATGACGATAAGTGACAAGAGTTGTGCGTCAGTGTTTTCGTTAGTTTAAGAGTGAACATAAATAAATATCCATGATGATGACAAAAGAGGCCACTCGTATGCGGTGAACAATTGACTGCACCCGAAAATTGAGAAGTTCGCGAAAAAACCGGCGTTTTACGATATCTGATATCTTTTAGAAAGTTTTCAAGAGATTTATACAGCTCTGTTGCATGGAAGCACGACTGAAAAGTTAGGATACATTATGTTTTGTGCTCATCGAGACGAGGAGTTTGAAGATGCCATCATCGACTGATTGTGGCAATCTCAGGCGGCAGAATTTTATGCTGAAGGTATTTGAAATCAAGTTCAGAGATATGACAAATGTTTAAATCTTTTTGGCAAATATGCATAGAAGTTCAAAACTATGTAGTTTTGAGATGAAAATGATAAATGTTCTGTATCTATTCCAGTGTATTTCTATAGCATAATGAAGGTTACTTTCTGAACAGCTCTCGTATATTGTACGAACTACGACTCTCATGAAATTTACGTCTGAGCCGAAAATATTCCGAGTTGTGAATTTAGACTTTGGGCTAACAGAAATTACTTTACCAAGGAAATCCATCCAGTCAACAGAATAATCTGTACTTTTAAGAGGTTTAGTCAGAAACGTCTCGAGTTAAGAGCGGACAATGATACGCTGTGTTTTGGGAATTGGGTAGACATGTTGGATGAAAGGAAGGAAGTATTCGGTACAGGTTGTAGTTTCGGATTTTAGGCTGTGCTTTTTCAGGATCGTTGCAACGTTGTCTTTGTTGCACTGTTGGACATGCTATGTGAAGCCAAAAGCTACCATAATCGGTAGCTTACCAATAATAAACTATATATATATATATATATATATATATATATATATATATATATATATATATATATATATATATATATATATATATATTGGGGGACTATGGGTTAAGCACGAGGAATGAACGCGGGGAGAAAGCGATTGAATTCTGCAGGAGACAGGGGTTAGTCATTACCAACACATCGTTTAGACATCACAAAAGGCGTAGGTATTCATGGAAAATGCCAGGTGACTCAGAAAGATATCAGTTAGATTATATTATGGTTAGGCACAGGTTTAGGAACAGTGTGATAAATTCGCACGGTTTCCTAGGAGCGGATGCGGACTCTGACCACAATTTAGTTGTTATGAAATGTTACGTCCGTTTCAAGAAGATAAGGCAAGGGCGGCGGGTTAGGAAATCGAACGTAGAAGCATTAAATGGATTAACGAGGAAGAAGTACCAGCAGGCTGTAAAGAAAATAATGGATGACGGTAAAGAACTGAGTACAATCGATGAAAAATGGGAATGTATCAAGCAAGGGATATCGGAAGCAGCAAAAGACACTATAGGAACCGTTAAGGGGAAAAGAATAAGGAAACCATGGGTCACGGATGAGATGATTGCAAAGATGGATGAGAGAAGAAGATGGAAGAATGTAAACACAGAGTTAGGCAAAATGAAGTACAAAAAGTTAAACAATAAATTGAGAAGGGCCACAAATAAAGAAAAAGAAGAATGGTGGAAAACGCAATGCGAGGATATGGTAAGTTTACAGAAGAAGGGTGAAATTGGTGCTCTATACAGCAAGGTTAAGTTATAATCGGGAAGTAAGAAGGCAAGATCTGTGCTAACAGTTAAAGATAAGTGGGGTAAGATAATAGTTGAACCAGCAAAAATCCAAGAGAGATGGAAGGAATATATAGAAACACTGTATGGCAAAGAACTTAGGCCGAAAAGGTTACACATAGAAGAAAATAGCTTAGGTCCAGGCATACTTGACGATGAAATAGAAAGGACATTAAAGGAGATGAAAGCAAATAAGGCCGTGGGGGTGGATAACATACCCGTAGAATTGTTGAAATGTTTAGGAAAAGGTGGGAAGAAGGCCCTTTATGGACTGATTCGTAGTATCTATGAAGAAGGAATCTGGCCGGAAGATTTTGTGAGATCGGTGTTAGTTCCTATTCCAAAAAAGGCAAAGGCTATATCATGTGAGGATTACAGAACAATAAGTTTGATATCCCACGCAGCTAAAGTTATTCTCAGGATCATCAACAAAAGGATAGAGAGTAGGGCAAGTGATTACTTAGGGGATGATCAGTTTGGGTTTAGGAAGGGAAGAGGTACGCGTGATGCCATTGCAGTAATGAGATCACTAATCGAGAGAAATATAGAATACAATCAGGACGTTTTTTGCCTGTTTTGTAGATTTCGAAAAAGCGTTTGATAGAGTGAATTGGGAAAAATTGATGCGTGTATTGCAGAAAATAGGAGTGGATTGGAGGGAAAGGAGACTGATCCGCAACCTGTACATGTCTCCGACTGCTCAGGTGCGAGTGGGGAACGGAGAGTCCGGATGGGCAGTGTTAGGAAGAGGGACAAGGCAGGGTTGCCCATTGTCACCGGTGCTGTTCAACGTGTATGTGGAGGAAATGATTAAAGAGGCATGGGAAGAACTGGAGGTAGGAATGAAAGTCGGAGGGGAATTCGTAAAATCGGTTAGGTTTGCTGATGACCAAGCATTAGTTGCTCAGTCAGCCAAGGGGTTACAAGCATTGCTGAGTGAATTGGAGGTTCAGTGCCATGAATATGGGATGAGAATCAATATTAATAAAACAAAGGTCATGCGATTTTCCAGAAAGAAAAAGGCTAAGCTAAATATTAAAATAGGCGGGGAAAAAATAGAGCAGGTAGAACAGTTTACATATCTCGGAAGTGTTTTGGACCAATACGGTCAAAGTGGTAGGGACGTAAGGAGAAGAATTGCGCTAGGCAAGGAGGCTTTCTCAAGGAGGAGGGAGTTGATGACGGGGACGTTGAGTAGGGATGTTAAGAACGGACTCGTAAAAACTCTGATATGGAGCGTAGCTATATGTACGGCGCGGAAACGTGGTCACTGAAGCAGGAGGATAGACGTAGCTTAGAGGCTTTAGAAATGTGGGTGTGGAGAAGGATGGAGAAGGTGAAATGGATCGAAAGGAAAACAAATGAGGAAGTACTAGAGATGGTGGGTGAGGAGAGGGGTTTGTTGAGAGAAATCCTATGGAGGCAGGAAAAATGGATGAAAGGTGTATTGAGCGGTAGTGGAATGTTGAAGAAGGTAATAGAGGGGAGAATGTTGGGCAATCGAGGAACGGGCAGGAACAGAATAGGGATGTTGGACGGGATGAAGGGAGGAAAGAGGTACACAGAGATGAAGAGGGACCTGATGTAGATTAGGTTGCTGGATTAGGTTTTGTTTGGAGTTACAAGACGTTCATTTGATAGTCGTGTCCATCGAGAAACCTACCTGAACCGGTAGATTACCTAATAATAATAATATAAGAAGGGTTTTTTTTGCGGTATGTCAGAATGTGTTTTATCGGGGGAAGCAAATAAATGTATCGTTGAACTTTTGTATAGTCTGCGTCCGTGCAAAAGCTACCATAAATAATACCAAGAACAATATATATGTAAAAATGATTTTGAATGCGTCACTTAATAATTATTTAACTTTGGTTGGCTGACTAAGATACGTTTGATCATCCAACAAAACCTTTGATGCTCCTAAAATTCATACACTAGAATAGGAGGGGGCCAATGCCTTTCTCTATGCGGTGAATGAATGGCGTGAACCCATTGTTCGGGTTTTACGCTTCTTATTGAATTTAAAAATTTCGTAAATCGTATTCGTTGGATTCGTTTCATTACACATTAATTTAGTTTTTTTTCTTTATGGCATTTCTGAAATCATTTAGAAATGTAATTTTGTTTCTATGCTAGGATGATATCTCTACTCTACTGGTGGTGATCGTGTCTTTCTCACCAACTCGATACTTTTAATTTTGTACCACATTATGCCATAGATTCATTTGTAACTATTAATTTTTTCTTGATATAGAACGTTGATTTATACTTATGGTGAGTTGAAAAACTTAATTGCTTATGCAATATGGTGAGCACATATTGGAAACTTTTGAGACATGGTTGCAGAGAATAAATGAATTACAATGATGCGCAAATAAAGTTCTTTATTTGCGCAAAATTGAGACCTAAAGGTCCCTTCTTCCATTTAACCCATAAATAGGGAAACGTTCAAATGAACGGAAGGGAAACGAAATAATGAAGTGCCAGGCATGGTGGAGGAAGAGAGAGGATTGGTAGGAGAAATCTACAGGAGGAAGGACAGATGGATGCATTTTAATTGAGTGTTGTAAACTGTAACAGAGCGGAGAAGAAATTAGGAAAGTGAGGTAGGGGAGAAAAAATAGACATTTTGGATGGAATCAATGAAGGTAAAAAGTATATGGAAAGAAGTATTTCTTGTTATGTGGGATAGATGTTTGTGTTTTGTTAAGCGAGGCTTTGAAATGTAGTTGTATTAAGTGTGTGTCAATCCAAAAGTAATCATAAACGGCAGACTACCAACTGGTAATACGACTTTCATACAAGGTACGTGACCAGAACTCTTTGTATACTGTTCATGCGTGGTGTGGATACACCCTCTGCCAAGTTTATTAACGGTGGCTTGCAGGGTATCATTTATTTGTAGATCTACCGGATGTTTGTCGTAAGTATTGGACGACTAGAGAAAGACAATACGATACGGAAGCTGTAGTGAAAACATTTGGGAGACGATCGCGATGCTTTGACCATGCGCATCCAAATCCAACGTGATTTCTCTCATACTTTTGCACACCGTAACGCCAAACCATTTTCACTGCAATCCAATTTTATTCGAGCTCGGTCTTTCCTGATGGAATAAAAAGATATGACCCATTGAACTGCATAAAGGGAACGTTTAAAAGTATCAAAGTTTACCAAGGGAGGCGCCGGGCAAGTGGGGGGTTGGGTTAAAAAGCGCGTATTACGGAGAGAGAGAGTTTGCTTTATCAGTGGCTAAATAAAAACAATTTGCTTTTCGGAACGATTCAGGTTTTCAGACTGAAAAACAAACACACTGCAGCAGGTGAATTGAAATGTTTCGGCCACTTTTGAAGCTAAACTCACTCCAATTCACGCAGTCGTGCAATTCCGTCACAACTTTTAGACTTAAAGAAGAGAGTTAGTTTCAGTCCCGGGAAAGTTAAAGCCGGGTGGATTCAACTTCCGTCTTCATAATAATAGTTTTTAAAAAGTAATTTCAACTCCATGATGATATCATTTTAGAGATTTATTGAGTTGAATTACTACGAAAGAAAAATGACAAATTAGATTAATGAAACTTGTAACATGTTTTTTAAAAAAGCGTGACAGCCATTAGCAATATATTTTATTTCTGCCTTGGTGTTATGAAAGTAAAGTAGAACTCATAATAAATGATAGAGAAAAAGGTGTCTGCTCCAAACCAATGATCTGTGGGCATGATGGACCGTTCAAGGCCACTGGAAATGTTCTACCCAGGAGTACCCATTACACCCATTGTTTGAAATAATGAGTAATTTTGAGTTCAAACCAAACTGGCAGCGGTAAGATTAACTCTCTAGCTGAGGTAATCTGTATCTTTCATCGGGAATCCTCTGACCAGTAGGCTAATGTTATGCTTAATAGACCACCACGCCTCATTCTCTTGCTGTATCAATATTTGTTGAGCCAGTGAGTGCAATGTCGTTGGCTAATGGTTATTTTCGCAATATCAAAAAGAAATGAACGAGAGAGAAGGCAAAAAAGAAGCAGCGAAAAATGTACCGAAAAAACATGTTTAATATATTGGCTTGGACGGTGATTGAACGAAAATACGCGATGACCCCTAACTTGCATGGACTATTTTCTCTGAAGGAAATTAAGTAGCCTTTACTACTTAAGCAAGGAAAAAAAAGAATGTCGATTTTTCGCGTGGGTTACTAATCATTTCAATTGACTGGGCCTCTAAATGAAAGAAATATGGAATGACATTGTAGGCACTTCAGTGGTTCTACGACACATAGATGAGAAATTTCTAAGACAATCTGTTCAATTCTTTCATATTCATTCTCTCTCCTTTCTATTTACTCTCGTTTGATTTCCGGTTTCAAATCATTTTGTATGCACACAATGTGATGCAATCGGTTAAAAGTGAACTGCAGATTGGAAGAGTTTCAGTCTGAATATTACATTCTGATCAACACACCTTTATTACATAGCTACTAAGAAAGGATGCTATAATTTTCACAGCTAGGAAATGCAATTTTGAAAGATTAAAAAAAAATTACCGCGACTGCAAAGCAAGCCATGTGAATTCTCACTCTTCGGTAAAATGAAAAGCCACAGAAAAACTAAGGAATCCTTTTCTAAAGGGACACACTAGGTAAATTTAAAGGAGAGGACATCATTCTTACATGTAATCCCACAAGGAAGATTTTAAGACAAGACTGAAAAAAATATTTGCAATTAACTTTTGATTTACTGTAGAGCGCAACGCATACCGTCTCGTTCTACGCACAATTACTGTCAAATCAAAGATAAGAATCCCCATGACTCGTGAAATCAACGCTACGTTCATTAATCCTGGCACAAAGTCATCAATCGTGGTTTTATTTGTTATTTCGAGGAAATTATTCAGCTTCGATGCCATTGCGGAAGATCAGAGGGTAATGCAAGGATTTGAGAGATTTAGGACTGTCGAACCGATAACTCAAGGATTCATTTTTCCTTCCCTCGAATCATATAAGCAAAACAAACGTATAATGCATTAACGATTTCAGGCACCTATATTTTTCCATTCCAAGTCATTTCAAATCTTTTCAGAAAGTTGAAAGAGAGTCTGAAAGTTGAAGAGCTGTCTGAAATTCCAAGTCAATCTCCTTTGCGGTGCTGTACGCATTTTTAGACGCTCGTTTCAATTTACCAAATATTTTCTAGAAAATATGTCGCGCTCATCAGGTATTTGGTATGTAGCATCATTAAAGCAGTTGAAAATGGGACTCTATGCCGTGTTTTCAGTTACCTAAAAAATTTCACTTAATAGCATATTTCACGGGCACTGAGAATATTCAATTCACGTATTTTTACATCACTGACACAAGGAAAATGACACCATTATTATCTAAAACAAATTTAACAGCTTAATTACTTCGCTGGATAAATCGAGAAAGGCAAAAAAAAAGAAACAAAAATAAATAAAAGGGAATGTTGGAAAGTTTCTCCACAAAATTGTGTTTTTTTTTGCCCTTAAATTCCATTGCCTTCATCAGTTAACCAAAGTCTATTTTACGGAACCACTTTTACAGATAGTCGATATTCCTGAACTCGAAACTTTTATCCTAAACTTCGTAATCAAGTTGATTCGATTATTCAAAATACCCCCACCCCTCTGATTTGGTAGCGCGCAAGATTGACGCGAAAGTCAAATTTTATAGCCTTTGACTCCTTTACCATTTTTGGCAAAAATATTGCCATTTAAAATTCATTTTCAATCCTTTTACACTTTCATCAGTTGTGTAGAGGACGTATATTGAGGATGGGGGATCGAGGGTGGAAGTAGGATGGAGGAGAATCAACGAAATTTCTGGCAAAACTCCCGAATCTTTTATTCAATGGCATGGCATCTATTGATGTTATGAGAAGATTTAAGTCCTGTTTTCTTTAGAATTTAAACATTAAATACTTCCCTTTTCAACAACATTGCAGCTTACATTACTTCTAGTTTTTGTCACAACATAAAAATCTCAAATGTGATTTCCAGAAAAACGGCGCCATCAGATTATTCACGTCGGTGGAAAGAAGAACATTCTCAAATTTTCATTGTTCTTGTAGGTAACTATGATGGATGGTTCGTCACCGAGATCAAGATAATCCACTCATGGATGGTCACCAGTTTTCTTAGTACTCCGACCATCAAAGTTTTTCCAAAGCCTATGTCCTGGCAGTACCGTTTCCAGACGTGGTGGCGATGCAAATTAAATACAGGTCACTTCTATGCGAATACGAGTAGGTTGAAGTCCAAAAGGCTTACTTTAAGCAATCAGGCCTCGAATTTTGGGTCAGAATAAAGACACGACTACTAAATGAGGAAATTTACTCAACGAATAAGTACACATGGACAATGAGCGGTGGGAGACAGTTGGTCATCCTTCGTGAACAAGGCAGTAAAACGATACACCTTGTAATTGGCGAGATAACGCCATCAATCAATTGACCTTAATAAAAACTTGGAAAGTAGTGAACCAGTCCGCAAATTGAATCACCAGGAGTGAACTACTCGGAAGAGTTCATCATTTGAGTGCGTCATTTCATTTAGGTCAGCAGTCCTCTTTCGCATGAGACTAGTCAGGGACCGGTGCACCTAAACTTATCCCTTTGTAGGTGTGATAAAAATACCTTGAATGCGCTGATGAATAACTTTACTAACCGAGCCAAATCCGATTGAATGATTTACTTTTCTTTAATGCGATCTGGAAGGTTACGAGAAACAACTATTTCATCAACGCTATGGAGAACAGCTTACATTTTATTTATTGTATCAGAAATGCATGAGAAATAGGTCTAGCCTAGGGTTTAGGGTTTACTTAAATATGATGATAGAGAAGGCCTTATTCAGAAAGAAAAAGAAAAAGCTTTCTTAAGAGAGTTTTTAATTTCAACCTTAAATGTGCGCGTGGAGCTAGACCTAGCCTTAGAGTGATAAAATAAAGCTGACCAATCAAAGAGAACATTAATATGAACTTCGATGAGAGAAGAATGATACTCGACTTAGACAGATGGAAGCCTACAGTAATTAGATGCGTTGGGAGCAGAAAATAAGCTAAAATACAGAAATTAGTAAGGTAGATTTTAATATAATTTGATTTGATCGTCAATGTGCGGAATTGAATGGTAATGAAGGGACGTATAGAAAGTGGTGGACATATGGGAAAAGTGTAGGAATGATTGGGTTTGCAGCTGAATGGCAGAGGCACAGTGAAGAGGGAATTCCTGACGAGGATTCCATTCTATATTAAAAAATGAATCGGCACGTTTTATTCGATTCAGTGTATAAATAAGAGTTATTGTAACTAAACATTAAGAAAAGAATTACAGGAGACCATAAAATAAGCCCAAGGTACAGTATGAGAGGGAATGAGGTGAATGGTAAGGGAAGGAACATTCTCCGTTTTGCCGATGACATAGTATTTATTAAAGCAAAGATTCAAGACGACCTTCAGGCATACTTTAACGAAAAGCAACAAGTAAGTACTTCAAGGATATCGCATAAAAATTAGCATCCCAGGCACACAAAAAGGTGCATGAAACCCTAGTGCGCGGAAGGGAATGAAGGAAGGTAGAAGCTAGGCTACGAGCAGAGAAATTAGAAGCGAGAACCCTTAGAATCGTTCATCTGCGTAACATCTGAGGCAGCGGAAAACTAGTAAGAAGTTTAACTAAAATTGGCAATTTTCCACAAAATAAAACTTTTTATTATTAATACGACCGGTTTCGATGTAATTACATCATCTTCTGGTAACCAGGTTACCAGAAGATGATGTAGTTACATCTAAACCGGTCGTATTAATAATAAAAAAAATTATTTTGTGGAAACTTGTCAATTTTAATTAATCATGATATTCCATCATATCACGCCTGAAACGTCTCTTTTTAAAAGTAAGAAGTTTGACAAGCATTAAAAGCGGAATAGCTCAAGATATTAATGCGTTTATGATGAGGAGGCTAATACTGTGATTAAAGAAGTTGCGGTCGCAGACAAGGAAGCAGGAAACGTAAACTTTCGCGCAAAATTTGTCTTTTCATGGATGAGAGATTGAGAATTGAATGAGAGAACATTGAGACCATTTAAAACCAGCACTGAATGCGGTCGCTGAAGGTCAAATGGACGGAAAAAAGTGAAATGAGGAAGTAAACCAAGATTAAAATGGGAAAGAAGATGTGGAGCCGGATAAATAAAATAAGAACCAGAGGGGAACAACCTGGTGCGTAACAAAATTGTTGGGAACTAGAATTAAGGGAAAATTGTCAGGAAAAGTCGAACAAAGAATGCCTAGCGAGAAACGTATGTAATTAATTTAGAGGGATATAATATGGTACCATTATTGAGATTGAGGGAATTAAGATTGAATAGGGCAGAAAGCGGAATCAACCATTCAACAAATCAACAGGCAACAAATCGATGAATTCAAGGCCGAAGGATCATCACGATAGCCGACGTCAGCAGCTGAAGCGAGGGTACAATTTTTTCTTGTTCTTTTTTTCCTGTTATTAAGATCTTTAAAGAGCGAGGCCGACTGAGATCACGATAAGTCTATTTGTATAAAATATGAAAAGTAAGTCCTTTCTAAATTAGAATGTAATTGAACTAAGAAAATTTTTTCAGGCCATGTTGATTTCCTAATAATTATAATAATTTCATCAGGCATTTTGCAGCGTACCATTTCTAGAAGATGTAAGTAAACTATTTTGTAAAAATCCAAAGCATTAGCAGACATGATACTTCTTCGAGTACACGTACACGAACAGGGAATACACGTACATAACATCCAAAAAAATACGCCCGAAACAAGTCAATTTATTTTCTCCAAATATAGCCACTCCTTTTGACATAATTTTAAGATTGACTGTTTTAAAGCAGTCTGTAATTAAGCATTTTAGCAAAAGCTACTTTATTCCGACGTTCTACGGAGATTTTAGAGAAGAATTTCAATGAGCCCAGGCAATACACAATGCTGAGAATATCTAAGCACTGTTTGAATTGGGAAATAGGAAAATTATTTTTCGCGAATTAACTAAGCATGGCTATTACTCTACGATGAGCGAGCAAAAAATTGGCATTTTGAACAAATATAACCAATGTGGATTTTTATTATGTCTTTCCAGATGCAGAAAAAACGGCAAGTGATTTGAGAGGAAGGAGTAAATCGAGCGTTCCAATGAGATGAATGTGGTCGAAGAGACTCTCAAGAGTCTCTAAATAGAGTAGAGCTCCATAGATCTATAATTAAGGACACACATATGAATATAAATGCAAGTAAAAGAATCGTATATTCCGAAATCTAAGATTTTTCTGCAAGAATTATTATGAAACTGTTGAATGTATCGTAGGTGGAATTCACATGTATGCTTCTAAAGGTGAAAAAATATAATTGCTACGATTATTATTATTATTAGGTAATCTACCGGTTAAGGTAGGTTTTTGGATGGACACAACTATCAAATAAACATTTTGTGACTCCCCACCTAGCAAACTAATCCATCAGGTCCCTCTTTATCTCTGTGTACTTCTTTCCTCCCTTCATCCCGTCCAACATCCCTATTCTGTTCCTGCCCTTTCCTCGCTTGCCCAACATTCTCCCCTCTTTTACCTTCTTCAACATTCCACTACCGCTCAATACGCCTTTCAATCATTTTTCCTGCCTCCATAGGATTTCTCTCAACAAACCCCTCTCCTCCCCCACCACTTCTAGTACTTCCTCATTTGTTTTCCTTTCGGTCCATTTCACCTTCTCCATTCTTCTCCACACCCACATTTCAAAAGCCTCCAATCTACGTCTATCCTCCTGCTTCAGTGACCACGTTTCCGCGCCATACATAGCTACCATCAGAGTTTTTACGAGTCTTGGCATATGCTAATATTTAACATCCGAGTCAAAGAAAAAAGTGTATGAGCGGACTCTATGTATTTAAGCAACTATCTCAGAATGGCACTTCATTGTTTCTTAATAAATTTCAGAGAGCACTGTGTATAAACAAGAGGGAGCCATAAGGAATTCATACATTAATAAGCTTGGCAAGCACGTACTGAAGCCAGTGCAAATGTGAAACGATCAGATTGATATGCCAGAATGTAAAGTTGATATCTGCCGCACATATTTTACAGCTAGTACTCGTACACGGGCGTCAAATCGAATACGAGTAATTAACTCTCAGGTTTCGTGAGAAGTACTCGATTATGAGTCATCGCTCGTATAGGACTACACCTCACAACAATTCGCCAGACATCGCACTCATATATTTACGAGAGCTCCTACTAAACTACAGATGATTTATGACTAAAGATTAAACCCATTATTT